>JAOTOM010004280.1:0-256141 GCA_034440615.1 Ashinkailepas kermadecensis | reverse complement strand
TTTGACACACTTCTCAAACTCTAATCCCACATCAAAAGCAGTGTCAACCCGCCATCAACGGGCCGCACTGCTTTCTTTCTTACCACCTTGCTGATACCAGCGACCGACAATTTATATATCATGCGTGTAGGCATGCATGTGTACACCTTGCCTGCAAGACAAAAATTATTTTAAAAAATAGGCGAGTGAAGCCACATGCTTCAAGCATTGCTATAAATTACAGTCAAAATTGCATCCGATCCTGGTGTTGGTTGTTCTTCAACGAAAATGTATCAAGGCCTGACATATCAAACGCTTTCCGCAACCTCAAGTTATTCCGATTAAGTTCATATGAATTTCCAGAGTATGCGCATTTTTTGGCTCCACAGCGATGGCACTTCCGCTACGGAGGCGGATGGGCACTCTTCCTTGTGCTGGTTTGCTGGCCAACTTAGAGAGGGGGGAATGACGGCGTGTGGTACATTCCATGTGCAGGCAAATTTCTCAAAATTTCGGACAAAGGGAGAAAAAGAAAGTAGGACTATCGGTCGTTTTATCTCGAGCCGTGCTAGACTAAAGCAAGGCTTGGTGCAATTGATTTCGTGATACGAAACTGCCGCTCCGGTGTAATTGCATTCGTAGGTACCTGCCTAAGTAGTAAGTACATGCTGAGATGAGTGCAATGAGTGAAAGTAAGTATAGGTCGTCAACCGGGTGATTGCCTGTGATCCAAGTCCTTTTAAAAATACATACTGTGCTTTTCATTACCACAATTGTAAGCCCTGTTTGGGTGTGTGTTCAGAGAGAGGTCTGAATGAGTGTGATTCTTTGTTTTAGACAGGAAATGCTAAGAGGATATTTAGCCTATGCAATTTTAAATCTAAAAGTGTAGTGTAGGTAGATCAGGTGACACAATGGCTGATGATTGTGATACAGTGAT
This sequence comes from Ashinkailepas kermadecensis, assembly GCA_034440615.1. Taxonomy (NCBI): domain Eukaryota; kingdom Metazoa; phylum Arthropoda; class Thecostraca; family Neolepadidae; genus Ashinkailepas; species Ashinkailepas kermadecensis. Next base: position 255,222 of record JAOTOM010004280.1, on the reverse strand, counting down.
AAATTATTAGTGCAATAGGGTGGAATATACCACTTTCTGAACACTCAATCGACATCCTTCTCCAAGAAGTATCAACATCCAGCTTCTTGATGTGTCCTTATGAAGTCTTGTGTCTCCTTTCTAACAGTATCTGATTGATAAGTACCATGCTCATGCTCTTGATAAAGGATGGTGATACACAAACATTTTGCCAACACAATTTCAGGTCAAGGGATTACCTATAATGTAATATGGCATACACCACCAGTTTATTGCATGTATATGTTTTCTTCCTGTCCAGAATACAGCTCTTCCTAAATTATAAATATCAAAACCAATGATAAAAGTAGTCATGAGTATGCCATTGGCTCAAATTTGAGTCTAAAAGACAAAAACATTTTAAAAGACTAATTCCACGATAAATCTTGACATCCTATTGTGCTCGCTTTCAACATCTCACACCTAACGAAAAACCATTATTTTAACACTGTTGTGATATGGTAGTCAAAAGAGAACTTAAGTCCTGTTACCTACCTAGGTAGGTAGGTACCAGTATTATTGTGTTTTAAGGTGGTAACATGAAAGGTTTTTCCACACATTTGCCTCCATAAAACAAACAAATGGGTTAGGTTTGGTTATGATAGGTTAGCTTAGGTTGGAAATTTTAACAAACAAATGTTTTTTTTCTTCTTGAAAAGCAGCTTAAGATAGGTTATGTTAGGTTGGGTTAGGTTTTTTTAATTCCAAAAATTTTCAGAAAAATTGCTTGACATTTCTGATTTTTTCTTTTTCCAAAGGGAGGTTAGGTTAGGTTATGTGACATTTTTATTTTATTTTTGTATATTTCTTTTCATGCTATGTTGCCTAACTCAAAGCTCATTTTTTGGCATTGTTTTGCATTTGCAAAATAAACCTGAACTATTAACCTGAAATTTGTATTTTGTAAATATTAACCTGAAAAGTAAGCATTTTCACAGAAAATAAGTGGTCCCATCATCTTAGTCACCTTCATAAACATGGTATTCTGGAGAGGAAAAAAAACATCTCAAGGCACAAATTTACCATGCATAGGTACCTAGGTAGGTACCTATTGGAAAATCTGGTCGAGAAGAATGTTCAGACTCAAATTGAAAGACACAACCTTTTAAGGGATTCTTAACATGGGCCTTGACTGGAGAGGCCTTGTATAACTAACTTACTGAAGTTCATGGAGTACTTATATAACTAGAGAAGTTGACAAATTAGGATAGATGTTGTGTACTTCGGGTTTGATAAAGCTTTTGACCAAGTTCCACACAAGTGTCTAATTAACTAACTAGAGCATCATGGGATTGATGGAAAAGTTCCAGGTTGGATTGAAGCATAGTGAGAGGGAAGGAACAAATGGTAATATTAAATGGATCTGAATAGAAGGATGTTCTGGGTGGAGTGCCACGGGGCTCTGTTCTAGGTGCACTTCTCTTCATCACCTTTGTGAACAAAACTGAGTTAAGGCTGAGGAATAGGGTGCTTAAATTTGCTGATTACACAAGTTGGTAGGACTGGCTAACAATTGTAATGAATCTAGGAATATTCAACTAGACAGCAGACTCAAATGGCAGATGTCTTGCAACTATAATGTGTTTGTTATGCATCTGTGGTCTGCAGGTTTGACATTTGGATATAGGTGCAATGGGAGGCAGTGCATTGGATGTCATTGAAGATAAAGAGGATTTGAATATGTTAGGCATGGTAGTTTTGAATGGCCTTAAAGCAGAAAAAACAATTTACCTCAGCTAGGAAGAGGGCAATCATAATGCTATGAATCATTAATAGCAGTGTGAAGAATGGGTGTTGATTTCTGAAAATTATGGAGGGTGAAGTCATGAAGGCAATGGCCAGGCCCAAATTTATTGGGGACACACTCTATAGGGTCCCATGTTAAAAGTTGAAATTATTGGAGGGGGCAAAGCCAACATTGAGAGGGCATTTGCCCTCTCAAGAGTGTTTAAAACAACACCCCTGGCATGAAGTATAAGAGCAATGAGTTTATGAGAAACAAACTGTATGTAGCTTGTATGTCACCTACTTGGAATATTGCATACAGACATGGAGCCCTTACTTAGAAGGAGATATGGGTATGAAAGAGTGCAGCACAAAACTACTAGACTTATCAGTGGATTACGTAATTTAGAAGATGGAGAAAAGCTTATGAGTTATTACATTAGATATGTACTCACTCAATGGATGCTACATGACCAATGAAGTTGATGTGCCTTAAAGTCCTAGCAGCTAACAAACTCACTCAAGTATGAGAGCTTAAGAGGTGATATGATTGAAATGTTTAAAATCATTAAAGGGTTAGATAATGTCAATCTGAATGATGCTCTTCTATTTAGAGTATCACATATGGGTATCAATTCAGGTTGGACAAGTTAAGGTATATGACAGCTATATGCCACTTTATGATCAGCATGATCAATGGCTGGCATTACCAATGTGGTTGAATTGTCATACGAATATAGCCTAATGGTTGAATGCCAACAGCTTTTCAGTGGAAGGGTGATTGATAAATAGTGTAGGCTACCTGCCAATGTAGTGGAAATTCACTCATTATTTTTTAAATAGCAAGGACAGTCCTTTTAGGTTGGAGAATCTTGTTTTTGAGCTCTATTTTGTGCAGTGGGAACAAGAGAATTGGTGGTGGACGGAGGAGATTTTGGTGGAAGTTGGAAGATTTTATAATAAATGCACAAATGTAGGAAGTTAGCTGCAGAAGATCAAGCCAGATAAAATCACTGAACCTGATTGGATATGTTGTAGGATTTTAGTTGAGTGTGCTGAAATTTAAAAGTTCTCTAGGTGTCATTTTCAGGCAGTCTTGAGTTTACTGAAGAACCTGAATATTGGCATAATGCAAATGTAGTGCCATTTTTTCAAAAAGGCCAAGTAAAACTGATTGTAATTTACAGGCCTGTTAGCTTAACCTCACTAGTTTGCAAAGTATTACAAAACAAATGTGTGAAGGGGAATGTCTGGTAAATGTAAATTATAGGTCGTCCACCAGATTTTGAGAAAAGGATGCTTCAACACCACATTTATTTACATCGTTAAAATGATGTGTGACCGCTCATTTTGGCCACAAATGCTTGCTTTTCAGTTGATTAAGAATGGCTCCATAGCAGTTGGATCATGCTGTGTGTGTACAGTATGTAACAATGCCAAAAATGGCTTTCGTTGTAATACATAATGCAAATTGGGTAAAATTTGAGAAGCATGTACTCTAGCCTAACCTATCCTAGCCTAATCTAACCTACTAATATTGGAATGTCTACTGCCTTTTGGTGTTTGATCATCTGCTGCCTACTGATGTGCTGCATGACCAATGCAGTTGATGTTCTCCTAACCCCTCCCTCACCTAATGATGTTTTGTTGCCTCTGTCTACTGATATTGAATCACCTACTGATGTTGAATCATCTATGGATATCGAATCACCTACTGATGTTGATTCACCTACTGATATTGGATCACCTACTGATGTTGAACCACCTACTGATGTTGAATCACACATGATTACTTTTAATGAATCCCCTACTGCTTACTGATGTTGATCACCTATAACCTACTGATGTTGGATCACCTAAACCCTGTACCTGTAAGTCATTCCACCAGTGTTCATTTATTTGCACCTGCCAGACATAACACAAGGTTATCATGTAAGCAACCTAAGCTGCAATAATACTGCATGTTCAGTCCCATCTTCTTAGGCATATTTTTTCAAGGGATACTCAACATGGATTTTGATCTTGTAGATCTTGCTTAACTAACCTGGAATTCATGGAGTGTGTGTCTAGGGAAGTTGACAATGGAAGCAGGATAGATGTAGTGTACACAAACTTTCGAAAATCTCATGATCAGCTGCACAAGCATCAAATTCATCAGGTGGGACAGCACAGGATTGATGGAGATTTTTGGGCTGGATTGAAACACAGTTAAGAGAAAGAAAACAAAGGGTATTGAGTGGATGTAAATGTGAATGGAAGGATGTTCTGATTGGAGTACCAAAACAGTGATACATTTTTGTCATGAAAATGGATAGAACATGCCACATACTGAATACTGATTTGATATCCTTCCTCAGCACATTTTGGCATCATTTGTTTTGATGATGTATAGGCAGTCTTCACTCCTTGTTTCCAATAATATCATGTTTAGAATTAGCATGCACCTGCTCACATTTGCTGATAGTGATGCACCCACATCTTGTTATGTGATTTCAGGCAATTTCACTACCTATGATGTGGTCTGTTGTGCAGTGCAATTTGTTGCTAGCACATTCATTGTTTCTCCCATGAACTGAAAAATACCATTCTTAGAAGCCTTTGCTCCAGATTGATTTCCTATGAACTTAATTCCATTAGAAGTGGCATCGTTTTCATGACAACATTCAACATCCTATTCTTTTTGGAATATTGGTCACCTAACGAAAACCACTATTTTAACAATGTCACAGGTTCTTGGTCAACTTCTCATTATGGCATTTGTGAACACCATTGATGTATGGATGAAGAATAGTGTTTAATTTTGCTGGAAACACCAAGCTGGTAAGAATAGCTATCAACAGTGATGAATCTGGTAATATTCAGTTGGACTTGGATAATATAAAAAGTGGGGTTGGTAAATGGCAGATGTGTTTCAACTATGCTAAGGTTAAGGTTATGCATCTTGGATCTGGAGGTGTGGCATTTAGATATACAATGGCAGATAGTGAACCAGATGTCATTGAAGAGAGAAACGATTTTGGTGTTTTAGGTTCAAATGGCCTGAAAGCCAAAGCAAAACAATGTAACTCAGCTAGGAACAGGGCAATTAGAATGAGAGCCATCATTGGTAGGAGAGTGAAGTATAAAAAAGGAAGTTATGAATAATGTGTAGTTTGGCTGCCTTTGTGCAGCCAAACTTAGAATAGTGTGTACAGACATGGAGCTCTTCCTTACAAAGATATATAGGTGTGGTAGAAAGTGTGCAACACAAAGCTATTGAGCTTATCAGTTTACAAGGAAAGTTAGAATATGGGAGAGTTTTATGACATTGGTATGTACCTGCTCAAGGACATAAGAATGAGATTAAGGGGTGGCATGAAATATATATTTTTTCTTAGTAATAGGGTTAATAATGTCAATCTGAATGATGCTCTCCTATATAGGGTTTCACATATGGGTTATAAATTCAGGTGTTCACCAGTCAAGGTGTATGCTAGTTAAATGCCAGCAAGTTGCCAGTCAAAGGCTGATTGATCAATGTAATAGGCTGCATGGTGACATAGTGAGTAGTCCCTCATTCAATGTATTAAAAATAGAGTGAATATGTTATGTTATATGTTCGATATGTTCTTGGTATGTCTAATGTCGCAGCTATATCACGATCCGTTTCATGTGCACCATTCTGAGTCGTGGAGCTAGCGGAAGTGTTGAACCGTGACCCAGGTACATTGCCTATATTCACAGTTTCTTCGTCACCTGAGTCGTGGTCAGTCGCTTCGCCGTGCATGTTGGTTGGTTCTATCAAGACAGATGTGGTGTTTTTTTTTCTTTCCTGGAACCATTAGGCAGGTCTACTGTGACAATCATTTCCCTTCTCAAGTTCCCCCAGGAGCCCGGCAAGTGCGATACTCCTGTGAGAAAAAGATACGAGGAAAACTCACGTTTTCTTTATCACATTTTCCAAATGTGGAGCACACCCAAGAAGACACCCACGAGCATGGTTGGATTTGTGCTTTCGAATCAGGGATTTGGAGAAGAAAAATGTGTGGAATTCAAATTCGGGGAGGATTATTTTTGTATGTTTCTGACATGAATAGCTCATTTGTGTATTTCCCAGTCAACTTGTGGAATAGTTATCTTCCCTGTCAACTTGAGGCATGATTATCTTCCCAGTCAACTTGGGGCATGATTATCTTCCCAGTGAACTTGAGGAATGGTTATCTTGCGAGTTAACTTGAGGAATGGTTATATTTCCAGTCAACTTGTGGCATGGTTATCTTCCCAGTCAACTTGAGGAGTGGTTTTCTTACCAAACAACTTGTGGCATGATTATCTCCCCATTCAACTTGAGGAATGGTTATCTTCCCAGTCAACTTCAGGAATGGTTATCTCCCCAGTCAACTTGAGGCATGGCTAACAAATGGCAATAGGCTTGCAATCGCTTTCAAACAACTCTGTTCAATCCTCAGGCGAAAAACGAGTGTATGCTTTTCTGGAAAGGATAGTATTCTGGATGGCAACCGTCCGGGACAAGCCCATGTTTCCAACCCTGCCCATGAGGATGATACTTTGGAACGTGACCATCTGAGATGACAATTTATGCCCCCTTTGCTAATTTCCTGATTCGTCCTGAAAGTGTCTAGAAAACAATAATTTCGCAGCCATGTGTCCCTTCCCCTCCATTACAACATTCCTCATTACCGCTTCCATGCGTTGGCATGTCCAGCGGGCATTCTGGCCACAACTACCAATGGCCTAAGTCTAAAACAAAAGCTGCACCGAAGTATTTTTTACTTCAAATGTGCACGGACTTTATTAGAAACAAATACGATTAGAAAATACTCCTTTCAGGCAATTCATATGCAATATATTCAGATCCGAGCGTATTCCTTTCGAAATTCGAGACCTTTCATCTTCAGAACTCCCTCCCCAACACACCAAAACAGGGCTCTGGATCAGCTGTTGTTCCCACATACCCCAAATTACAATTCCGAGCTCAAGAATACGAAGATCTTCAGCCACGTATCCAATGTTTCCAATGTTTCCATTGTGCTTGTGTGACGCTTTATTTTGCTATATCCAAGATTGAGGGGTGGAACCTTCCATACTTTGGGGAATAGGCAATTACACCCCTCCCCCTCCAATGTTGTCGAGGTTTGACATGAGACCTATGGGCTGACTGCAAAGTATTACATGACAAACCCACTGCCCCCAATCATTTGTTTTAAGTTCCACCCTGGCAGGATGCCACAATTGCACTCCTGCAACAAATATAGTTATGTGTTTGAACATTCAGTTGAATTATATAAGAGAATGGTTTATGACTGAATGAACAAAATTAACCTGTCATGCTGTTTTAAGATTATTGAAATATATAGCACAGCATAGTTTATCAACGAAAATATATCAAGACTGTTTACCTATATTTGCTAAATGACCCATCATGGTAGATACGCCCAAAGGCTAATAATAATAATACTTATTGACGCAATTTTTGTCGTCAAACACACCCTACTTTCCAGCTTTCCTGGTAGCAACTGATAATCCTTTACAGAAAGCTTCCACCTGAATGTCACGAGCACAACAATTTAGATCACGCTCGAATTCAAACTTTCTTTTATTCACTGATTCGCTGATCCGGTGATATCGCTTAAATGTACTCATGTCTGTCTGCGAAAACACAGAAGGATATAATTCACAGAAACGTGGTCAGTACAGGACAGGGTAGTTCGGATCGGATCATAATCCGGATGGAAAGCCAGCCTTCTAACTATGCTTACTGAAAACAATGCAAAAATATCATTGAGAAGCCAGTGTAGCCTAGAGCTCATATCCCAGCTTATTTTCATTTCTGACAATGGTGAGATCTTTGAAGACCATGAGGTGTCAGCCCAGGGACATGACCTTTATCTTGGGAAATTGCCTGGAAATGTGAATATATGTATTGGGTCCTTTTATCAGAACTGTTGAAGCAAAATGCTTCCTTCTGTTTGGTGTTCGAAAATCCTAAGGCCAATTCCGGTCGCATTGTATGATTAGGTCAGATAAGTTCAAGTTTATCCCTGCTACATGACCTTTGAACAGGGTTAAAATAATGGTTTTTCATTAGGTGTGAGATGTCGAAACGAGCACAGCAGGATGTCGAAATTTCCCATGGAATTAGTGTTATTTAAAATGATTTTGAAGTCTTTCAGACTCACTTTTGAGCCAATGGTGTAGGTACTTATGACTGTACCTTTATCATTTGTTTTGAGATTCATAATTTAAGAGCTATATTCGGGATAGGGACAGTAATAACTGCTATAAACTGCTACTGTGTGCATATCACATTATAGGTAATCCCTTTACCTGAAATTGCATTGCGAAATGTTCGCGTATCACAATTTCTTGTCAAGAGCATGCACATGCTACTTATAAACGAGATACTGTTAGAAAGGAGACACACAAACTTCATAAGCATGCATCAAGGAGAAGGATGTCAATACTTCTTGGATAAGGATGTTGATTGAGTGTTCAGAAAGTGGTATATTCCACCCTATTTCACGAATAATTTATCACTGCCTTTGAAGTATAACAATTTTGATCCCAGGAAGAGCTGATATGATGCTGAACCATATTATAAACTACCAAGTTTCTGATCTCGTGCCTCGTGACCTAAGGTGACACTGGGATGATGTATAGATTGATGCAACTATCAATTCAGCCCTCACCTAAGTGCACAGTATATAAAATAATTCCGTATAACGGTTAAATATGGTCAGATCACACGAGGTCGGGGTATCTCAGATCATAGGTTGGTCACCCAATGTCATGTTGCACGACCTTGCTGCAGGTGCGAGAGGCAGCCGTGAGATGGAGACGGCGGCTGCGGTGGAGACGGCGGCTGCGGTGGCGACGGCGGCTGCGGTGGCGACGGCGGCTGCGGCGCCGGCGCCAGCGCCAGCGCCAGCGCCAGAGCCGGTTTCTTCATCGGCAGAGCTGACGCCGACGCGTCGCTTGCCGGTCAGAAACACGCCCACCCTACGCAGCGCCACGCGCGAACAGCTGGCGGAGACCCGCGACGAGCCGGAGCCAGAGCCGGAGCCGGAGCCGGAGCGGCCGACCGGCCGGCCGACCCGGCCTGCCGGCTGCCGGAAGCGTGGCAGAGGTGAGCCGCATGGTGTCAACAGTCCTGTTCGGCAGCCAGCCGTCACCAGCTGACATCAACACGGTACACCGTATGCCCTGTCGCGTGCAGATCCGAGCAGAATGCACGCACGACAGTCCCTGGGTTGCACGGTATATCCTGTGTCAAGCAGAATACACGGATGCCAGTCCCCCGGGTCACGGCATGTCCTGCTGAGTGCCGGTCCAAGTAGAGTACACGTACACCGGTCCCCGGGTTACACAATATAGCCTGTCTCGTGCAGATCCGAGCTGGAGATACGGACGCCAGTTCCCGGGTTACATGATATATATATATATATATATATATATATATATATATATATATATATATATATATATATATTCTGTTGATTGCAGATACGAGCAGGGTATACAGATGTCAGTTCCTAAATCTGAGCAGGAGATACAAACGTCAGTTCTCACGTTTGAGGGGAGATAGGACTCCAGTTCCCAGGTTTGAGCAGATGAAACGTCAGTTCGCAGGTTTGAGCGGGAGTACATGCGCCGGTCTCATGAGACCCCGAGATGCCGATGAGACAGTGGCAAACACTCATGGCGTGCGAATGGGTTGATTCGTGTTCCATGTTCCAATTCGGTACTTTTTGTGATTTTTTTCTTTTATGTCCTCGACAGTGCCTTCTGATTCTTCCAAGACGATGAAATGATGTGGGGAGGGGTGGAGATAATCAGGTATTTTCATAGTAACGATGATTGTGGTGTACCTCGAGCCTTAGCAATTGAATGTGTGATGCTGATCGATGCAGATCGTTTCGCAGCGCGTGGCGCTTATGGAGAGGATTGTTTTCAGAAATGACTGAGGATGATAAGAAGTTGGACGCTCCACCAGAGAAAATAAAAAGAACTTGGGAGAAGTGGTCAGTTTTTGACAAGACCATATTTTTCGAAGCCCTTAACGAGTTTGGTAAGAACTTTGAACTCTTGCAAAACTACATAGCCAAGAAGAAGAGCAAAAATGGTTCGGATCAAGTTCGAAACAGAGATCAAATCCGCTTCTTCTACTACCGGACACTCAACAAGATATCCAAATACGTCCACTTTCCAGCAGGTACGTTGGTGACTTGCATGCTATTCAGTTGCATGGCTTGGTGAGTTTCTCCGGAACATCAGATGCTGCATCGCACTGACTGGTATGGCTCATACTTTGGCGCGTTGTATATGACTTTCAGTTGCCTGTCCCAGAGTGCTAAGCTGGTCAGACCCAGTGATCTCACTTGAGCCGCAATGGCAGAGTGGGAAGTTTATGTTCGTAGTTGGAGTACTTTTCCTCGGAGCCGGGCTACATTCTCGCGAGCGACGGTTTTTTATCGTGCGCAACTTTAGGAAGCATTTGCCAGAGTCGTCCAAACTCACCAAAAGTCTAGTTCCCGTCTTGGGAGGAAGTTCGCTCGTGGTTTGGTGCAGTTCAGATGAGGTTGACTGATATTCAACCGGCGACTGGGACGGCTAGGGCGTCGTTCGGACTGCATCTGAGCGGCAGATTACTAGGCTTCTCTTCGTTTTAAGGATAAAGACATGGGTGTATAATCGGAAAATCTATTGGTGTGAAAAAACAGAAAGCCCTCTGCATAACGAAGGCGGAGGAGGCGCCTGTGTAGTCCATAACAGCGTCTGTCTAGTCCAGAGGGGCATCTGTCATGTGCTCTGGACATCCAGGCCCTCTCCTTGGGTGTGCCTATGCTTTTAGGGTTTTTATGTCATGAAAATAAGTCCAACACTGAAATGTTCAGCGAGGCCTATGATCTTCGGGTCCATCATTATTTTTCGTTCACTGTATCTATGCGACACGTATAACTTATTTTACCTTTGGCGTATTTTATCTTGTATGATGAAACTAGTAGACACGGAACTCATCACCGTGGTTATTTTATCCTGCACTGTGCACATTGCACACGGCAAGATAGATGAGGAAAAAAATATCCGATAAACGATAACACGGTTTTCAAAGTGCTGGGATTGATGGGCTAATGATTGGATTGCTATAGTGAAAAGCGTTGCAACGCACACGTTCCATTTCGGTGTGCTCTGGGATCGGAATTGTCATATCAAGGGTGAGTGGGGAGCCCCAGGCATTCTTCAAATTGATGTATGTCGCGTTGTGCCCCTCCCGGGAGCACATGCGTATTATACATAAATATACGTGCAATAGCAGAAACTATTTTTATCTGTTGATAAATACCTTGTATCAAACAACTACTATTCGGGCATTCCTGTCATTCAGTTTCCTCGGAAACACAAACTGAAATCAAATTGGACGTGTCACCAAGGCCGGGTGGTGCCGATTGATGATGTGGCCCAGTGCCATCAAAGCCAGCCCACAAAAAAGCACTCAATCATTACTCTGCGCAATAGACCTGACAACGTCGTAAGCAGCCGACGCGCCTGCTGCGGGGCACACCGCGCCACCTCGCCATTCGAACCATCCGGGATTCGAATACACAATCTTACGATCGAAAATCCAACGACTGAGCCATCGCCCCACTGAGCTATCGCGACTACTCGTTCTACTTCCGATCACGTGCTAGCTTTGCCCTCATGACGTCTCCACTCTACTCTCAACGATCGCTCAACCATCTTCGGTCACCTGCCCACTTTAGTGGTCCTCAACTTAACTTCAATTGGATGTTATTCGGTGCCAATATAAACTTCAGTTTGGACCATGTAAATCGTCAATAAAAATGGCAATATTTACACTTGAGAATAGTCGAATTGCAAAATACAATATGAAATCTGAGCTGTGTTCACTACCGAAGGAATAAGAATATTTTCACTGTCAGTTGTTTTAGATACTTCCTGCATTCATCTATTACGTCAAAAGTAAATAGGAAGCCATTGGCATAGGACATCGGAGATGCAAATATAAGCAAAGAAGTATACTAAGCATGTAAGAATTTGTCTTGGAATGTGTTGCATTTCGTCTTGACTTCTAAACTTTGGCACAGTGCTATCCTCCATGGCATCCTCACTCGACCCCCTGATTTCCTCACTCTAAGACAGGCAATGACCCCTAACCCCTAGCCTATATCGGATCTCCTCAGATGTGAAGTGGTATATCCAGATCTACCTACTCGTTAACTAGGGCGATATAAAATCGGAGCAGTGTTCAGTACCGAATGAGTCTTTTCACTTCCAGTTGTTTTAGGTACTTCCTGCATTCATCTATTACGTCACAATTAAATAGGAAGCCATTGGCATAAGACATCGGATATGCAAATATAACAAAAAATGTGTACTGGGCATGTAAGAATTTGTCTCGGAATGTGTTGCATTTCGTCTTGACTTCTAAACTTGGGCACAGTGCTATCCTCCATGTCATCCTCACTCGGCCCCCTGATTTCATCACTCTAAGACAGGCAATGGCCCCTAATCTATATCGGATCTCTCCTCAGATGTGAAACGGTATATCCAGGAGATCTACCTACTCGTTAATTACGGCGAGCTGCGTAAGCGGATCACCAAGCTGAACGAGCGCAGTGGGCAACGTCTGAACGAGCTCGTGTATCGGGGAAGCGCCACAGTGCGACTGCGCGGAAAAACGTACCGCATCCGCACCCCTATCTGTCGCGCGCTCAAGAAGATCAACAAAATACAGGGTGAGATACGCCGGTCGCAGCAAGTGTGATGGAAGCCATGTGTCAAAATATTATGCTTCTTTTATTTGGTCAGAGTATGTCTTTCGGTGTGAAGTGAGTTCTGTGAACTGATCATGTCATTTCCTCGGTCAGAGTATGTGTGTTGGCGTGAGGTGAGCTCCGTGAACTGACCGTGCCATTTCCTCGGTCAGAGTATGTGTGTTGGCGTGAGGTGAGCTCCGTGAACTGACCGTGCCATTTCCTCGGTCAGAGTATGTGTGTTGGCGTGAGGTGAGCTCCGTGAACTGACCGTGCCATTTCCTCGGTCAGAGTATGTGTGTTGGCGTGAGGTGAGCTCCGTGAACTGACCGTGCCATTTCCTCGGTCAGAGTATGTGTGTTGGCGTGAGGTAAACTCCGTGAACTGACCGTGCCATTTCCTCGGTCAGAGTATGTGTGTTGGCGTGAGGTGAGCTCCGTGAACTGACCGTGCCATTTCCTCGGTCAGAGTATGTGTGTTGGCGTGAGGTGAGCTCCGTGAACTGACCGTGCCATTTCCTCGGTCAGAGTATGTGTGTTGGCGTGAGGTGAGCTCCCTGAACTGACCGTGCCATTTCCTCGGTCAGAGTATGTGTGTTGGCGTGAGGTGAGCTCCGTGAACTGACCGTGCCATTTCTTCGGTCAGAGCATGGCTGCTGACGTGAGGTGAGCTCTGTGATCTGATCATGCCATGGGTGTTGCGAGTTAACTCTGAGTCCGTTAGGGCACTGGTGCTGTCCTAAGTTCGGCTTCGTCTGTGTTTCACGGAGGTCACGATTGCCGGCGGTGGTTGGCCGGCGATCCGTCACAACCAAGCCTGGCCGGGAAGCTGTTTGGTTACTTTTATACTAAGTTCTGATGTTATAGGACATGCAAACGGTTCCTATGCCAATATGTGATAGGAACCATTTGTGTGACTAACCAGTGACCTGTGGCTCCTAAACCTGGTGGAGGGGTCGTCCGTATATTTTATCGGTGACCTGTGACCTCCATTTTCGGCGCATGTGATCTATAACCCATGCCCTCCATACCGGGTGGGGAAGCCGTCCGTGTAACGGGCCGGTGACTTGTGACCTTCAGACCCGGTGGAGGAGCCGTTCGTGCGACTGCCGGCGCGCGCTCAGCTGGAGCTGACGCCGGCCAACAACGCCGCCTGGTACCGTGTCCAGTCGCTGTCTCACAACCCTCGGCTGCGTGCCGCACTGCCACTACAACACCGGCTCGGCACACTGCTGCAGGCGCTGGAGAAGCGCTGGCAAAGTCATGACGAGCGAGCTGTATCCTTATGGCGTGCACGCGCCCAGTGGCACACGGTGTCGGGTGTTGGTGCAGGGACATATCAGCAGTCCTGGTGACTGGGTGTTGGATGTCGGTACAGGAACATCTCATCAGTCCTGGTGACTGGGTGTGGGATGTCGGTACAGGAACATCTCAGCAGTCCTGGTGACTGGGTGTGGGATGTCGGTACAGGAACATCTCAGCAGTCCTGGTGACTGGGTGTGGGATGTCGGTACAGGAACATCTCAGCAGTCCTGGTGACTGGGTGTGGGATGTCGGTGCAGGGACATCTCAGCAGTCCTGGTGACTGGGTGTGGAATGTTGGTGCAGGGACTTCCCAGCAGTCTTGGCGACTGAGTATGGGTGTTGGTGCAGAGACGTCCCAGCAGTGTCGGTACTGGTGGTGACTGAGTATGGGTGTTGGTGCAGAGACGTCTCAGCAGTGTCGGTGGCTGACGTTGAGTGTCGGTGCTGGGACATCTGAGCGATGCTGGCTAAATGCAAAATCTAACTGAAGAACTAAATTCAGTAATGGCTGTGTGTTAGAGCCGATGGTGATCGTTGTCTAGGTTGGAATAGGGTGCAGGAATATTAACCCATCACACAACGTCACCAAGAATGCGCTGTCACATGCCTCTGTCACACAGCGTCGCAATAATGATCTATCACACAGTGTCACGAACTGTGTTCACACACTGTCAGGAATTGCATCCACACACTGTCAGGAATTGTGATCTATCATACATCATATTTGTGAAAGTCACATACTGTCACAAACGGTGATCTATCATACAGCAGCATGAAATAATAATGCTATGTTGCGCAGCGTCTCGAATAATGTTCCGTCACATTCTCAAGTGATGGTATATCAGGGTTAAAATAATGGTTTTTCGTTAGGTGTGAGATGTCGAAACGAGCATAGCAGGATGTCGAAATTTACCATGGAATTAGTGTAATTTAAAATGCTTTTGATGTCTTTCAAACTACATTCTTAGTCCATGGTGTAGGTACTTATGACTGGACCTTTATCATTTGTTTTGAGATTCATAATTTAAGAAGAGGTATATTCTGGATAGGGAGAATAATAACTTTGCTATCAACTGGTATTGTATGCCATATCACATTATAGGTCATCCCTGTACCTGAAATTGCATCGCAAAATGTTCGTGTATCACCATTCCTTGTCGAGAGCATGCACATGCTATTTAACAACAAGAACTGTTAGAAAGGAGACATGAAGACTTCATAAGCATTCATCAAAGAGCAGGATGCCGATACTTCTTGGAGAAGGATGTCGATTGAGTATTCAGAAAGTGGTATATTCCACCCTATTTCACGAATAATTTATCACTGTGGTATATCACGTCACGAATTGAGATATATGCACAACATCACGAATAATAATATATCGCAGTAGTAATATATCCCTCCTGTAGACTAATTCAGTCAGATGAATAGCGCATATGTTGCCCGAAGTAAATCATGTACTATTTTCCCTCTGATCGTCCATGTGCCGAAATGGAGGTCTTCCATTACGAGCAAGGGTGAAACCCGAATTTTTGTCGTTTTGTTTCATACCTTTGTTTTGTTTTCTCACTCCTCATTCGTTTTTTAACGAAATGGAGGTCTTCATTACGAGCGAGGACGAAGCCCGAATTGCTGTAGTCTTGTGTCTTAGTTTTGTTCTGTCGCGGCCGCATCGTGACGGTATATAAGGAACATGGTGAAGTTTCGGTTTGGGGGAAATGTAGATAGGCGATGGTCCGAAGTTGTGCGGGCATGAGTGCATACATGTGATGATATAGAGGTGTATGCGAGGTTCCTTGACCGAAGCTCAGCTGGAGGCAGTGCTGCCGGACGAGCGGCCGCCGCAGACGGCGGGCCGGCTGGTGGTGCGCGCCGCCGCCGACTACAAGTTGTCGGCGCAGGTGATCCGGCCAGCACCGCCAGCGCCCGTGCTCAACCTCTGCTTCCAACGCTACCTGGAGCGGATGCGACTGTCGACCAACCCACCGCTTCCACCTGCTCCGCCGGCCGCCGCGGCCGCCGCCGACCCGGCGGTCCGACTCAGCTTCGAGAACGTTCTAGAGGAGCTGCATGCCGGTGATGAGGCGGGAGCCGCTGGACCCGAGGGCGGCGAGCCGGTGGTGGCGGCGAAGGCGACGGCGACAGCAGCAACGGCAACGGCAACAGCAATAGCGGCAGCGGCCGATGGTGACGAAGCTGAGCCGCCACCTCCGCCGGAGCAGCAGGAGCGGGAGCGACGCCAGCAGGAGCAGGAGCAGGAGCGCCTTCGTGGCGAGATGAAGGAGGCGGCGCGCCGCCGAGAGGAGGAGGAGCGGCGCGAGGAGCAGGAGCGTGCCCAGCTGGAGCAAGAGCGACGCCAGGCCGAGTGTGTGCAGCGCAGTGAGCTGGACCGGGGCTGGACCATAGAGACGGCTGGCACACGAACTATCGGCGAACTCTACATGATGGTTAGTCGGGTAGTTTTCAATAGCAGGGCTTTCAGTGGGCACTGGCCAGTTTTGTTATGTTCATTCGGATGTCGGATAGTCCTTGAGTGTGGAGCTGACAAGGAATCTGCGCTGTAGCGACATTTCCCCGCCAGTCTTGCGATGAGCAGCGTTTATATGGTATCCCCAGCTTTCTCCCCAGCTTGAGTGTTGTAAAGACCAATCGTATGAGGTTTGTGAAACGTTTGGCCATTAGACGCCATTTTATGTCAACTGAAGCACCGACACGTGATCGTCTCGACTTTTCTTGCGAACGCGCAATTTCGGAACACCCACTGTTTCTCCTATTGCACCTCTTTCCACTAAGCTCTCCGACGTGGCGTGACACAATTTGACCATGAACAGGTGAACCGGCCGGAGAAGATAACGCTGCAGTACCTGTGGGTGCCGGAGAAGCCGAGCGGGCAGGAGATTGTCGCCGCGGCACACTCCGTGTCGTCTCCGTCGGTGCCGCACCAGTCGACGCCGACGTGCCCAGAGACGGCCGGCGCCGCTGACGAAGCCAAGTGGCACGCCAAACTGGCCGAGGGCAGGTCCCTGCTGGACGACCTGGGCGACCGGCTCGGCTCGGACGGCCGCCAGGTGAAGATGCTCACCTCGCTGCTCTCACAGCTGCTCAGCGTGGCACGCCTCGCCAAGGTCAAGGTCAGTTTCGCACGGCGGCGGTCGAGATACTGTGTCCGGGAGGCCGCGCCCGAGTCTCAGTCTGGTGCGAGGAAGGGAGGATGGGAAGACTGCCTGGGTCTTTCCTCGCCTTGGAGAGATGGGTGACGCCGTCGTGAGAATAGTGTGTTGGTTGAGGACCCTGCTTGTATTGAGAGCTTAGTAGTAATTTGTGACATTTTGTCATAGTTGTCAATCAGTGTGAGCTCGTTCGGTTTGTAGACTAGCAATTGTATCTATCGTTGGACAGTGTTTGGCGGCGATGTATTGTCCCGTCAGGACATACCTTCGTCCGCCCACCGAACCCTGATCTGAACAGGACTTTGTTGTCGCTGTCGGGTGTGCCTTGCTGCCGGTCATATTCGACCAGCTTGTTGAGCAGCATGCTTGTGAACGTTTTACTTTGCATGTTACCGCGCTCACCGCTCCATCGCCACTTTTTCTTGCCTCGTGAACGAGTTGGCGGGGGAGGTTGATCTGACGTGACCTGAGGTCTGGGAATCTTCAGACGGAGCGGTCATGCCGTGGTCCGATGGCTACTGTGGCCACGCAAACGATACCAACACTCCCGCCACCTATCGGCGGCCGAGAGCCTCTCTACTACGTGTCAGCGAACGCCAGGGCATCGACCGACCTACGGCGGCACGTTCGCATCGCGCCCGCCTACAAGTCTGCGCCGCCTGCGACCTCTGAGGCGAGCGGAGCCATGCGGCCCCCGCTGGAGACTGCGGTCAGTGGTGGGGAGACGAGACGACGGCACTCCGTGGCAATGTTAAAACAATGGTTTTTCATTAGGTGCGAGATGTCGAAGTGAGTGCAGTAGGATGTCGAAATTCGCCATGAAGATAATGTTCTTTGGGTACTTTAAATACTGTATAAGTCCTTCAAACTTAGTGTCGAGCGAATATCATACCTTTTTGTACCTTTTTCATACTTTATTGTACTTTACTGTTTACCTTTTTGTTTGTTTTGATAGGTACACGATATTGGGATGCATACATTTACGATAACGATGCAAATGCCTATGTCATACACTGGTATTGTACAACAGACCAGACCATAAGATATATTTTTTTATCTGGAATTACGCTGCAAGATATTTGTGTATCACTATCCGTTATGGTGAGCGTAAGCATACTACACACGAGATACTGTTAGAAACGAGGCATGAGAACTTCATAAACACAGCAAGAAGCACGACGTTGATGCTTCCTTGGGAAAGATGTCGATTCAGTGTTCAGAAAGTGGTGTATTCCACCCTATCTCACAAATAATTTATCACTGCACCGTGGTTGCGTGGTGGTCACTGGCGTATAGGTCTGTGCTGCTCGGACGGACACATTTTGTGATTGTGTTTATGTTGTTCCCCATATCAAGCTCACGTGCCCGCGGTATCATTGAGGTCTTGACGGTGTCGTAAAGCCAAAATGTGTTTCAGCATCGTTACGATGGATTCAAAGTTTGCAGCATTTTTTTTGGTCGTGAGTTTTGTTTCACCGTGACGTGCTTGACTTGACGGCCTTGCCGGTGTGTGTGGTGCTCCCGCCTGACGGTGTGGTGCTCCTGTCTGATGATGTGGTGCTCCTCTATGATGGTGTGGAGCAATCGCCTGTGGCGATGTGGTGCTCACGTTCAGTGTGGTACAATTGCCTGTGATGGCATGATGCTTCCATATGGTGGTGCAATCGTCTAGTGGATGCAATCGTCTGTGTGAGTGTGCTGCTCCTGTTTGATGATGTGGTGCAATCGCCTGTGACTGCGGGGCTCTCACTTGACTGTGTGATGCAATCGTCTGAGGGTATGGTGCTTCCATATCATGGTGCGGTGCAATCGCTTGTGACGGTGTGGTGCTTCCAATGTTTGTTGTGTAACTCATGCAGTTGATGTGTCCCAAACCCCAATAACAACAATGGTATGGTGCTTCCATATGGCGGTGTGATGCAATCGCCGTGTGGGGGTGTGGGGCTCTCACCTGGCGGTGTGATTCAATCGCCATGTGGGAGTGTGGTGGACCGTTGGCGGCGGGGTGTGGTGACCCTGGTGCCGCTGTTTACCAGTTGAGGGCGCTGCCGCGCTACAGTAATCGGCGCGGCCGGCCGCTGGGCCGCAAGAGCCAAGTGGTGGTGCAGAGGATGCTGCCGCTCATACCGCGCACACAACCCAACCAGATCTCCATGGTGAACCTGCGACTGGTGTCCGGAAACTCGCAGGTGCGCCATACCATGCCACCGTCCCACGGGCAGGGTTCACCTGACGGGTGGTATGTTATCACTGGCACAAGGTGCACCTGACGGGTGGTATGTTATCACTGGCACAAGGTGCACCTGAAAGGTAGTATGTTATCACTGGCACAAGGTGTTTGCCCGAAAGCCCAAATAACTAACTAACTAACTGGCACGAGGTGCACCTGATGGGTGGTATGATATCACTGGCACAAGGTGCACCTGATGGGTGGTATGTTATCACTGGCACAAGGTGCACCTGAAAGGTAGTATGTTATCACTGGCACAATGTGTTTGCCCGAAAGCCCAAATAACTAACTAACTAACTGGCACAAGGTGCACCTGATGGGTGGTATGTTATCACTGGCACAAGGTGCACCTGACGGGTGGTATGTTATCACTGGCACAAGGTGCACCTGATGGGTGGTATGTTATCACTGGCACAAGGTGCACCAGACGGGTGGTATGTTATCACTGGCACAAGGTGCACCTGACGGGTGGTATGTTATCACTGGCACAAGGTGCACCTGATGGGTGGTATGTTATCACTGGCACAAGGTGCACCTGACGGGTGGTATGTTATCACTGGCACAAGGTGCACCAGACGGGTGGTATGTTATCACTGGCACAAGGTGCACCTGACGGGTGGTATGTTATCACTGGCACAAGGTGCACCTGACGGGTGGTATGTTATCACTGGCACAAGGTGCACCAGATGGGTGGTATGTTATCACTGGCACAAGGTGCACCTGACGGGTGGTATGTTATCACTGGCACAAGGTGCACCTGACGGGTGGTATGTTATCACTGGCACAAGGTGTTTGCCCGAAAGCCCAAATAACTAACTAACTAACTGGCACAAGGTGCACCTGATGGGTGGTATGTTATCACTGGCACAAGGTGCACCTGACGGGTGGTATGTTATCACTGGCACAAGGTGCACCTGACGGGTGGTATGTTATCACTGGCACAAGGTGCACCAGACGGGTGGTATGTTATCACTGGCGCAAGGTGCACCTGACGGGTGGTATGTTATCACTGGCACAAGGTGCACCTGACGGGTGGTATGTTATCACTGGCACAAGGTGCACCTGACGGGTGGTATGTTATCACTGGCACAAGGTGCACCTGACGGGTGGTATGTTATCACTGGCACAAGGTGCACCTGACGGGTGGTATGTTATCACTGGCACAAGGTGCACCTGACGGGTGGTATGTTATCACTGGCACAAGGTGCACCAGACGGGTGGTATGTTATCACTGGCACAAGGTGCACCTTAAAGGTGCACCTCGGGTGGTATGTTATCACTGGCACAAGGTGCACCAGACGGGTGGTATGTTATCACTGGCACAAGGTGCACCTGACGGGTGGTATGTTATCACTGCCACTCGAAGATGCGTGCACTTCTCTCGGATGACATGCCATTTTCAAACTGCACCATGCTTCCTAGAAGCTGAGAACTCAATTCAAAATGTGCTAGGCGACGTTAAGTTATGTCAAGAAGTGTTAAGGCTCATTAAGAGCTACAGTGGTCTCATCTGGGTTAAGCCCATGCGGACTATAAAGGCGTAACGCTTCGCCGCGCAATGCTTCACAATTATCGTCGAGCTTATGAAGGCTTAGCCCACAAGTATATCCAAATAATGTAAGAAGGCAAGAAAAGAGAGGTCGAAGCTCCTTCACCAATGTTATATCGTGAGTTATAAACAAAATGTCTACCCCATTGTGTTACCATTGTGTTGTGCTGGTGCAACACATCTCTTCAGCATCACGTGCCCGAAAGGGGGCGAGTAGTCTAGGGGTAAGGCGCCCGTCTTCCAGTCGAGAGGTTGTGGGTTCGGGCCCCGCCTGTCACACGTTGCTACTCTTTGCCCGCGACCACCGGCATGAGACGCTACGTGACCCAACAGTCGTAAAGCCAATAACCACCCCAACCACCTGATGTGTCCGAAGGTGGGATCTAAATCCTCTGCCAGGTATGCCTTTTACTAGCATAATTTCCCATTTATAGGCATGATCTAAGATACCTAATAGCATCAATCCCACCACAATTCCCATCCCCCCGCTGCACAACTTTAAATTAAGAAATAAGATTTGCTTAGCTAAAGAATGTATCCACTCTATTTTAATTGCACGCAATGATGGACTCTATTACATTGCCAGGCAGCATATTCCATTGATCAACTACCCTTGGACTGAAAATGTGTTGGCTCTAACCCTCCCACACCTTACCTTGACTTGTGTAACCTGAAAAGGTAACCCCAATGTGATACCCTAAGAGCATCATTCAGACTGACATCTACCATTTTACCATCTTGAGCATCTCAATCATATCGACCGTTAATCTCGTATGCTTAAGTGATGATATATCTAATGTCGTAAGCCTGTCCCCATATTCTAAATTGCTTAGTCAACTGAGCAGCCTAGTAGTTTTGGGCTTCACTTTTTTCGAGCATACCTATGTTTCTTTTAAGTAAGAGGTTCGTGTCTGAGTTCCAAGTGGGGTCTGAAATAGGCAAAGTACATTTTTGTCGTACCTTCCATGCCTTTTTATTTCACACTCCTTTTAATGGTCCCTGGCATTATAATTGCGCTGTTCCTAGCTGAGTTGCACTGTTTTCTTCTTCAATGTCACTTAACGCTAACGTGCCTAAATAGTTGTCCTCTTCAGTGGCATCCAGTTCAGTACCTCCCATTATGTATCAAAATGTTCCACTTCCAAACAACAGATGCATAATTTAACACATGTCATAGTTGAAAGACATCTGCCTTTTATTAATCCATTTCAAGGCTGTCTAATTCTAGCTGAAAATAATTAATCACGATTGTTAGCCATTCCTATCAGTTTGATGTCAGCAAATTTAAGCATCCTATTCCTGAGCCCTACCTCAATGTTCTTCACAAAGATGATAAAGAGAAGTGGACCTATAACTGAGCACCGTGGGGTAACTGAGCACCACTCAGGACATCCTTTCATTCAGATTAGCATCCATTTAATACTATCGTTTGCTTCCTTTCCCTTAACCGTCACGTAACCATCCTTTATGCATTCCGTAATCATCCCTTATCCATCCCATAAGCATCTTTTAGCCGTCCTTGTTTCCTCCCTGAACCTTAGTCATCCTTTGCTTTCCAAGCGTTTACCAGACGAAACTTCCGCGTTTGCCGCTGAGGAAGTGGCTATAATGACCGCCGTCTGGAAAGTGGCTATAATGACCGCCGTCTGGAAAGTGGCTATAATGACCGCCGTCTGGAAAGTGGCTATAATGACCGCCGCCTGGAAAGTGGCTATAATGACCGCCGTCTGGAAAGTGGCTATAAAGACCGCCGTCTGGAAAGTGGCTATAATGACCGCCGTCTGGAAAGTGGCTCTAATGACCGCCGTCTGGAAAGTGGCTATAATGACCGCCGTCTGGAAAAAAACGAGGGGTTACAAGTTCAGCATAATCACCTGCTCGAACCCAAATACGTTAATTAGCAAACATTCGAAACTGCTCCCATCCTGTGATGGGTCGCATCCAACAAGCTATGGCCCGTAGCGTAAAAAGCAACTCCTTGCTGTGCATCATGGGATACGTGAACAGTAGCGGCAACATGAGGGCACGTTGGGTTCCGGAGGGAGCCTGGGAATTTACCTACTCAAACATGAAATGCTCTGAAGACTACTGCACAGCCAGCCTACAGTAGCACTATCGCAAGTACAATTAGAGCCCATAGACACAGTACGACTGTGCATCCCACTTTGAAGCCACACATACATCAAACTAGCATTAGGTACGTGGAGCACGTATGATCACTCACTAAAAAGAAGTCATCCTCACCAGACTTAGAACTTGTTGCACAAAGCCACCACAGCCTAACAAAATGAAACAAGCAAAACTAGCACAGCCACGGCCACCAACTAGCGATTTGAGAATGACGAGCATAAAGCAGCATACTGCCAGTCATGCACCACCACATTAAGCATAGCATAGGGCACATCCTGCCAGACTGCATTCGATTTGATACACACAAACGATCAATTCAGGCCTACGACCAAAAGGAGGGCGCCACCCTTTCGCGCTTGTCTCAACTTTTGATGACAAGCACTCAGATCTTTTCCACGTACATGAGTGTCATGGGCGCAAATTGACCAACGTAGTCCACGCGCCCTGAAGCACAAGTTCACCAGCACCACGTACCCAAGCTCCTATATTGTCATGTGATCCTGTGACCTGGTGTGGTCCTCTGTTGACTGACGAGTTCCTGTCAGCGGCGTGCCACCGTGACCCCTTCCTGTTATAACCAGGTGACCTGACCAGAATTATCTGATGCCATCGACCTGAATCCGGTGGCCTGGCACCGATGACCCAACTCGGTGACCCTACCCCGATGACCTGGCCCCAGTGATCTGGTCCCAGTGATCTAATCCCAGTGATCTGACCCCAGTGATCTAACCCAGTGATCTGACTCCAGTGATCTGACCGCAGTGATCTGACCCCAGTGATCTAACCCCAGTGATCTAATCCCAGTGATCTAACCCCAGCGATCTAACCTCAGTGATCTAACCCCAGTGATCTGACCCCAGTGATCTGACCCCAGTGGTCTAACCCCAGTGATCTGACCCCGATGGTCTGACCCCGCTAGCTAGCCCTAGTTGTGTGACCCGGCTGATGTGGGTCGACAGACGGCGGGTAGTTTCCTGCCAGTGAGCTCGGCACCGGTCACATCTGCCGGCATAACCATCTCGATGCCGATGGTGGACGTGCCGACGCCGGCCGTCCCCGGCACGGCGCTGGGCATCTCCAGCGGCCGGCAGCCGGCGCCGGACGGCGGCTCCGTCAACTCGGCCGGCGCCACAGCACCCGACATCCAGCAGCACCTCGCACAGGTACGCTCACTCCCCCCCCTCCCTCGTTTTCCACATCCAGCAACATCACTAGCAGTGAAATATGTGCGATCGGTGAGTAGATGTGCCAGGCATGACTGGCCGCTGAGGTCTGATCGGCGGGTGGGCTGGCACCTGTCTGCAGTCCGTGGTGGTGAGATGTATTGTCTGTGCTGTCTCTACCCAGTGCTCGACGTGCACTAGAGGAGGGGCGTGTCTCAACATCCCCTCACCCGCGGTCTGCACAGACACTGGAAGAGCGGGTGGCCGGTGTGGGGCGTGTCCTAACCCCTCACCCTGCTATATGACCTTTGCAGTCGATGCGCCCCTAAACTACAATACAACAATAACCCCTCACCCGCGGTTGGCCCAGGGACTGAAGAAAGAGGAGGAGGAGGAGGCGGCCGCTCCTGTGCTACACATCCCGGAGCAATCTTGCAGTGAGTCTGGCCCGGAGCCACCGCCTGCCGATGACTACTCGCTGCACGGCGCCCCCTCCGACGTGCTAATGGACGTCACCCTGGCCAACTCAAACTCCAGCTTCACAGGTCAGTGGCTGCCCCACCGTCACAGGTCAGTGGCGATCCCACAGTCACAGGTCAGTGGCGGCCCCACAGTCACAGGTCAGTGGCGGCACCTCAGTCACAGGTCAGTGGCGGCACCTCAGTCACATGTCAGTGGCGGCCCCACAGTCACAGGTCAGTGGCGGCACCTCAGTCACAGGTCAGTGGCGGAACCTCAGTCACAGGTCAGTGGCGGCCCCGCAGTCAGAAGTCTGGTGGCCCCACAGTCGCAGGCCAGTGGCGGCCCCAAAGTCGTAGGAAAGTCATAGGCCAGTGGCGAATCCCACAGGCATAGGCACACAACAAGCCCATATTCCATGGCATCATTCTGCCATCTAGCGATAAATATTGTTATGTTTACTTCAACGTTCAATCTCATGACATCCATTCCCTATCAGTTGCGATAATACCTAGACCATGCTGTTACCTAGCGATAGATAGCTGAACGTATGCTTCTTGGAAGCGCTAGATAACAACTAGCAGTTCTGGCTCCCTTAAGCCCAAATAAACAAACAAATGCTTCTTGGAAATTAGAATAGAGAGTAGATATTGTAAACATTTCCAGCTTTTAATAGATCGTTTGAACATTCAGTCCCGAGAGTAGATCTTGTGAACATTTCCCTCCTCTGAGCAGATCTTCTGAACAATCAGAATTGGGAATAGATCTACTGAACATTCAGGGCCGAGAGTAAATCTTCTGAACATTTAGTCTCTGGAGTAGATCTTGTGAACATGTCCTTCCTCCGAGTAGATCTTCTGAACATTTTCAGCTATCAGTAGATCTGAACATTTCCAGCTATCGGTAGATATTCTGTACATTTGTATTGGGTAGTAGATCTTCTGAACATTTGAGGCTTATTTGTATATCTTCTGAACATTCAGACCTGGGGTTAGATCTTGTGAACATATCCTGCTATTAGTAGATCTTGTGAACACTTTCCTCTTCGAGTAGATCTTCTGAACAATTCAGACCTGTGAGTAGATCTTGTGAACATTTCCACCTCTAAGTAGATATTGTGAACATTTCAAGCTCTGAGTAGATCTTGTGAACATTTCCAACTCTGTGTAGATCTTCTGAACACCTTCATTGGGAGGTAGATCTTCTGAACATTTTCATTGCAAAGTAGATCTTCTGAACACTGAGGGCTTATTTGTAGATCTTATGAACATTCAGACCTGGGAGTAGATCTTGTGAACATTTCTAGCTATAAGTAGATCTTGTGAACATTTCCTCCTCCAAGTAGATCGTGTGAAAATAGATCTTCTTAAAGTAGATCTCATGAGCCTCACCCTTTCGTACTTCTCCCACGGTTAGTGTACTGGCGGATGCTAACGAGCCCCCATTGTCCATGAGACGCGAAGTGCTAGGTCTTCGCTACGCCTGCAAAATGCGTCAGCGCCTGACTCACGAATCATATCCAGCTGTTTTCTCTGGTGAAATGCAAGCGGTCTTTCATGGTCACCTTAGGAAAGAAAAACTTTTTGTATGAGAGTGAGAACGCTCATGAGAAAAATGGAAATTCGACTGCAAGGAATTAGGGAGTGTGAACAAATGACTACTCCTCTGTCGGTATCTCCCTCGCTGCCATGGGAAAACGCGATGTAACTAAAGAGAGCTACTATCACGCTCGTTAGAACACATTTCCTCGACGTATCATAGTTACCTCATCACGTACACAGATGGCTCGAAGATCGACAATGGAGTGGATATTGCTATCATGGGAGGATTCATCACAACATCCTTCTCCCTGTCATTACACGCTACGGTCTTCACTGCCGAGTTGCTTTCCATCAGCAAAACACTTACATGCATGAAGGTTGATGACGAGCTTTTACATGCCATCCCGACATGTTCTAAGCAGTGTTTTCTTGTTGCGTGGCTTTAACCCCACACATATCATTTTGCGAGACATTTTATTGCAACTTACTTCGCTCCATCGTATGGGAAAGCAGATTTCACTTTGCTGGATTCCAGTACATGTCGGAATCCGTTTTAATGAGCTTGCAGATCAGGTTGCAAGGCGTGGGACAGATGCACGATGTTGTCACGTGCTTCCACTTCCTGCCAGTGACCACCACACAATTATATCATTTCTTTTCAGGCAGTAGCAGGGTAGATGGGATCATATCGAGTTAAATAAATTGAAGCAAATGAAACCACGCTTTACGCTGTGGCCTTCGTCCTTCAGCCAGACTAGAAGGGGCGAGGCGGCCCTATGTCGTCCTAGAATTAGGCACACACCAGCTACACATAGCTATTTATTGTGTGGCGATGAAGCAAAATGTGAGGTGTGATATCGCACTCACAGTGCGCCATGCCATGTGTTGGTGTCGTGCCCAGGATATGCGGAAGAACGCAGGCGTCATTTCGTATACGAGGCGAACACTGGGGTTGGTAGACTTACTTAGCAATTATTTCTGATGTATTCACAATAGAGCAGGTTTTCGCCTCCTTGCGGAGGTGGGATTTCAAGTAACATATGTAGCTGGCTAGCTGATAACTTCCTTCCCCAGATATCTCCTCTTCACATGTGATAATCTGAAGCGTTTGAAAGCAAGGGTGGGTGCAATATAATCCACTTGGTTGACACACCCTAAAATCCTAATAAGCGATCAATCGATCGCCAAACCACGTATGCAAATTTTCGATAATTGCAAACTATCGGTTTGTTTCCGTTTGCATCCACATCGTATCCATATTCATGACGGTATCGGCTTAATGAGCTAGCCATGCTACCATATGGCACAGTTCCAGTATAACGTGTCACCAGGGTGCCGACAGGGCCGCCAGTCACCGCGTGCCCGGCCATAGGGTCAGCTGCGGCACAGCTCCAGTATATCGTGTCACCAGGGTACCGACACGGCCGCCAGTCACCGCATGCCCGGCCATAGGGTCAGCTGCGGCACAGTTCCAGTATATCGTGTCACCAGGGTACCGACACGGCCGCCAGTCACCGCGTGCCCGGCCATAGGGTCAGCTGCGGCACAGTTCCGGTATATCGTGTCACCAGGGTACCGACAGGGCCGCCAGTCACCGCGTGCCCGGTCATAGGGTCAGCCGCCAGCCGACACTTTCAGCCGGGGGATTGTAGCGCGCACACGAGCACATGTAGCGCCTCTAACCTTGTGCTGCCAACACACGGAGGAGGCCAGCGCACGCTGGCACTCAAATCGACTGAGCGTATCGCGGCGGCAAATCAGTGTAAAGTTAGTGACAACATCAAACTAGCTCAAACGGCACCGGAACGCCCGTTCAATTTGCTGTCAGATATGAACCCCGTGGGTACAAAATATGATCCCAGATCAGGTGAAGTATGCTCATGTCAAGCGGATCCCAACATGTTTGGAAGACGGATTTGAATGATGGCTGATTTCCAGAGTTTTTGAACTTAAAATGTTGTGTTCCCCAAATTGTAACTGGTTAAATGAATTTGGGTGTTCTCTCAAACCACCAGCGCTCATTCCCTCCAAACCTAGCGCTCTTGGTGTAGTCGGACACTAGACCATTGCTTCTAAGTTGGTTTATTACCAAGCAGAGGGTATTGGCATTAATGCTCATTTTATCCATGGTTATTTATGGAGCGTTGCATCGAAAACCAAGATCAAGTTCGGATAATAATATGCTGATGAATGTGATTCGGAATCTTTAGGCAACTTCTGTTCTCTTAGTTTTCATAAATATTTTGTCTCCTCTGTTTAGGTATCTTATTTAACCCGCGCACGTCCGGGGGGGGGGCGGATATCTGCCCCCCCCCCCCCTGCGGTTTTTCCTACTTTGCCGCCATACTAATCGGGTTAGCAAGGCCAAACCTCGCATGGCTGCTCAGTGGTCTTTTCCGCATATCCTCAGAAATGTTTGACCCTGGGTCATCTCAAGTCAGGTCACCAGGTCAGGCGAAGTGACCTAATGTCCCTCCGAGTTCTAGGTGGCATCACTCCCACAATAATTGGGCGATTGATTTCAAACTTATATCACGTCATGATCTTATCAGGGTCTATAATATGTATATCACGGTTTTTTCGTAGCGTTGACCTGAGGTCAGGTCGTGGCCATGGCTTACCCATTATAGGCCTATTGAAAAATATACAAATGTTTCCTGGTTACATATTTGCTCTCGGAATGACCTCCAACCGTTATGGCGTGTAGTTGGAAGCTATTCGCAATGCTATCGCTGACATTTTTGCTCAGTGGCCCCACCAAGGTCAGCTGAGGTCACCTGAAATCACTAGCACATTTCTGCGCATTATATCGCAATGCATTGGGCTAGAAGGCTGAAATTACCGTCATTGTGCTTGTATCGCCAAGACGTGTCGATTGATATATTACATGACCTCCCTACTCTACCCCATGACCTTGACCTGAGGTCATTGTTTCGGTGACCCATCTGTTGACCTGACCTTAAATTACGCAGCGTATGTCGATAGCACATTTCAAGGGCTGTGGAATAGCATTTGCAGTTTGTTTCTATCTGTTACAGGTCCTGAGATATGTGCCAATATCTGAGGGTCCCACCCGATCTGGTCGAATTTGACATATGATGACCCAGCGATCTAAATATTGACCTGAGCGAGAAAATGACCGAAATACTTGCGATAGAGCTTGTCACCAGCTATCCAAAGCCGTTTTCCGTTTGTGCTACCTAGCATAGTTCTCGAGATCTTAGGGGGGGGCAGACATCTGCCCCCCCCCGGACATGCGAAGTTGGCGCGGACCGCCGGACGTGCGAGTGTTAATAGATGTCTGCTGTAAGCTGCATACTCGTATATGTATTATAGGCGATCCGCATGTTTTGCCAAACACTCATGGTGCGTTTCAATGCCAGTCATACTGTTACTCAATTTTTCGCATCCTGAAAATTATCCTCATTTGGAGGTTGAATGGTACCGTTTTATAATAAACTGCTCTGTGATAGAGTGCTCAAGATTCACTGCAAAGTGCAAACTGAGATTATAATGTCACATGTTTGAAGAAAAATATCCTCTGTATTGGATGAGCCAAAAAAATCCTCCGCATCGAGGATTGCAAAGCAAAAATCTACTCTGCTCGCATCAGTCCAGCACGAGTTGGGTCAGCAGAAAGTCAGGAACAATGACACGGCCGGGTTGTTCCGATGACGGCGCTGCTTGGCCGGTGTTCGCTGGTGGAGTGTCGGTCGCAGGTGTCTGAGGTGCCCCGTTTACACGGCAGGGTTTCTGGCCTCGTTCGGTCGTGGAGGCGCCGAGGCAGCGTCTCTACAGACTCCGTCTCGGCCGCTGTACGAGAACTCGCTGCCGCAGACGTCTCCGCCGGCCAGTCCACGCGTCTGGAGCGAGGTGAGGCTGCTGCTACCTGTGCTAAGCACTCGTACCCGTCCGTGGCTGCACTGTTACACCTGCAGCGGCTGCTGCTATCAGTCCTAAGCACTCGTACCCCTCTGTGACGGCACTGCTACACCTGCAGCGGCTGCTGCTGTCAGTCCTAAGCACTCGTACCCGTCCGTGACGCACTCACCTACAGCGGCTGCTGCTGTCAGCCCTAAGCACTCTTACCCCGCCGTGACGGCACTGCTACACCTGCAGCGGCTGCTGCTGTCAGCCCTAAGCACTCTTACCCCGCCGTGACGGCACTGCTACACCTGCAGCGGCTGCTGCTGTCAGTCCTTAGCACCCGTACCTGTCCGTGACTGCACTGCTACGCTAGCAGCTAGCTATTTAATGGGCGGATAAAATAGACGTCCGCTCATTGATGCATAGCCCTTTGCTTATTTCACCCGTTCACCATGTGAGTATTGGCTAATGATTTCGAGAGAGTAGTGCATCCGTTAGGCTGGGTCCTGCTTATAACATGACTAATTGAGGCGCTGTTTTGCGTTATTTCCTCTGTTATTAGTAGTAGTGGGTGTTTATGCTGATATCGGCAGTTGGCGTACCCTAAAGCCCAAATAATTATAACACCAATGCAGGCTGATTTATTTTCGCCAGCTATTTTACTTCAATTGGAAAATGAAACGTGGTTATATTGCTACAATGGTCGATTCTCCAAGTGGTTGACTGTCATCAGGTAACTGACGTCGGTCCTTGGCTTCCTCAGATCGGTGACTTCTCTTTGAGCAGCATCCTGGGTCATCTGGAGGCAAGTAAGCCTATGTCAAAAGAAGCACTGCTCGACATACCTACAGAGGTCAGTTGGGTGATGCCAGTTACGTATAGATTAGTCAGATCATCTAGTCAGGCCACCCACCGCAGATCGCGTGTAGCTTATATTTGATGAAATATTCCGTGGCGTGGAAGCCAGGTTGCGTGTCCAGGTCACCCCAGTCACGAGACGAAACTAATTGACAGCGGTTGTATATATCTATATGTTTGTTAGACTTACACAACACATCCACATGTGAAGGAAGAATGGTATAGCTATTAACGTGCAGGCACATACACACACCCTTTTGCTTACCAAAGGGTAAAAGTCGGAATGCAGCATCCAGATGTGCACTCCGCGGTATTTGATGCTTTTGTTGCCTTTGATTGGAAGGGGGCGAGGGTTGCAGGGTTGGGCGGAAAAGCATCGGGCTGTTCAGTTTGGGCAGGTTTAGGAGAAAGGATACAGGATTATCCATACCATTCATCAGTGACCAAATAAAATAACCAAATAATATCAAATAAAATGTACTGCCCTGTTCCTTGACTGTTGCTCAACCAGCACCTTTGTAGGTTGTTTCGTCATCAACACGTGAACTTGTGCCAAAGCTTTTCGTTTTCCGGGGACCATCAACACACATATTACTACTTCAAAGAATCAGAGCTTCTTTTCCGAGTGTCGGCTCCGACGTGTGTGCCGGCGTAGCCGGGGCAGAGTGGGAGTGGCGGCGGCCGTCGCCCCTCCCGTAGCCGGGGCGGAGAGGGAGTGGCGGTGGCTGTAGCCTCTCCCGCGGTCTGAGCGGCACGTGTGTGTACATTTGTGCGTGCGTGCGTCCTGATGGTCAACATAGAGATGAGCCGTCGGTGAGGCGGCGCTGTTCGTCCTGACGTTAAATCTGACCGGCAGGGAGACGAGGCGTCGGCGGCAGCGCCCGCAGAGTCCCGACACGCGTTGCCCACCTCCTTCCAGTTTACCGGCCTGATGCCCGGCGATCCGCTGTCCAGTGGTCATTCGTCGCCCACGTGACAAGCCTCGCTATCAGTCATTGGCTGCCAGGCGGAGCCCTGCGCCGGTCATTGGTCGCCGGCGGAGCCGAGCACCAATCACCGGCCGCTGGTGCAACATAGCAGGGGCCGATCACCGAGTGAGCTGCACCATCAATGGCGGACGGCCGAGCCCGGTGGAGCGCCAGTCACCACCGACCAGCCGGACGTCCCGGCCGTGATGCTCTCCAGAGCGTGACGTCACTGGAGATGGCAGTGGCGTTGCAGTGATTGCCTCAGTACCGTCAGTTAGGTGCTGAGGCTGAGCGCGCGAACCCGGCTGAACCTGCTGATTCGTTCCAACCCTGTGTCTGCCGGTCATTCGCCGATGGTGCGCTCCTCGGATGTTGACCTGAGCCATGCAGGTGTTTGGCCACAGAGCAGGTTGGCCTGGGCTGTGCCGTCCAGGTGTGACGGTACCGGAGACGGGCACCGGCGTGAGACGGTCGGCGCTCCAGTCTGACTGGGCTCGTCGTCTGATGGCTGGTGCTCCCATCTCGCGGCGCCGATCGCCGTTACGGCTGGCGCCACGCCGGCTGTCGTTTTCCTGTTTGATCCACACTGCTAGCTCTGCTGCAATATCCCAACAAGTGTCTGTGTTGGATGTCGAGATCGACTGATGCGGGTGCGCAGGTCGTGCTGTAATTCCTGCCGTGCTGTGTTGTACTACGCTGCAGTGTCAATGGAGTTATGCGCCCATGACGCGGTTGGTTTCACCGCTTTTATGACACGCGATTTTATCAGAACTCATCACAAGACATTGCCGTCTTTCATTGCTTTTGTCGTGTTTCCTTCACGTAGGTTTGTGTGTGGTCCTCTTGGCGCACTGTCTGAGCCTGGCTGGTAATTGCACTAAACCCAGCGCTTCTTATGTTTTGAACATATGCGCTCACTTTTCTTCCCCGCTGTGGCTGTGGCCGTGATCAGAGGAGGCCGTTCGCCGTGCCGTGCCGTGCATTCCACACTGGCCATCCCGGCGGTACAGCAGTGGGCGCTGCCAGCCGTGTCCAATGTGGAGTCGGTCGTGGCACGGACGGCAACGTGGCCTGCTAGTGGCGAGCACCACCCGACTGATGGCGCGCCTCTGCTCGGCTGCTGTGCCCCTCCCGACTCCAGTGCGTGACCTGGACTTGTCCGGTGCGTACTGCCCAGTCTCGAGTATCAATGCCGGCTAGCCGGCTGCCTCACAACCCCCGGCGACAAACCGGTCCGACCACAGGCGTCACCTTTCCCGGCACACGGCCTGCTGTCACCCTGCAGCGCTGACGGCGGGACGGCTCGGTGGCCCTGTGCGCACGGGTCTGTGGCGTCGTGGGCGTGGTGCTGGGTCTGCCGCTAGGTGACCGTCTGCTCGGTGTGGCGGTGAACGGTGGCGTGTTTGGAGGTCTGGGATTGGACCGCTCTGGCCCGACGCCTGTAGTCCACAGGATGTGCTGACCTGGCTCGGATGTGGGACGTGTCGCCTTGTTCACTTGTTCACCTGAAGGGCGTCACCTGAAGGGTCGCCTGGCCCGGTGGCGGTGATCGACAGACGCCGAGCCGCCCGGTCGCCGGGACGGCCGGCGGCCCGATGGGTGTGATCGGCGGTAGTACAAATGGCCCGGCGCCCGCTGTTGCGCCACCGCTCGGTGGCCGCAGTCGAGTTGACTGCGACGCGGCCGGTCAAGTACAAGTGGTGGCGGTGCCGTCGTTCGGCCGCGCCGCTGTGGTGGGGTGCTCTGTACGGCCCGATGCCGTGTCCGCATGTGCGGTGCAATGTCTGCCTTGCCGTCTGCACATACGTGAATAGATATCTACATTGAGTATGTGGTGTTTACTGGTCGAGCTATGCAATTCGGTTCGACCATCGTGTGTGCGAAGTGGGGACAGTACGGTCAAGAAGGTTTTTATGCTGTGTGCTCATGTTTTCGTTTCAGTGGGAACACAGACGGGAACATTTGTTCAGCTCTTTGCTCGATTGAGCCACTGGCAATTCTGCTACAGTTCGGACTCATGCACCTCCGGTGATCGCTGCTGCAGTCAGGACCCATCAATCTCTGGCAATCCTGCTACAGTCCAGACTCATGCACCTCTGGTCATCGCTGCTGCAGTCAGGACCCATCAATCTCTGGCAATCCTGCTGCAGTCCAGACTCATGCACCTCTGGTCATCGCTGCTGCAGTCAAGACCCATCAATCTCTGGCAATCCTGCTGCAGTCCAGACTCATGCACCTCTGGTCATCGCTGTTGCAGTCAGGACCCATCAATCTCTGGCAATCCTGCTACAGTCCAGACTCATGCACCTCTGGTCATCGCTGTTGCAGTCAAGACCAACCAACCTCTGGCAATCCTGCCGCAGTCAAGACGGCAAAACGGGTATTCTGGTGTGATCGGTGTCACAAATTTGGACACCGTCCATTACCCGTATACGGTCTCAACACGGGCGAATGCATTATGTAGCGTCACAATGCGTCACCCAGTGTGCAACTGTGCAGTTGTCACAATCTGATGGTGTAGTGACCTTGGTTGCCGCACCATCGGTCGACATCAGGAATGCGGCACGGACTCTTGTCCGGATTGTAAAATGTACTTACACATGATATGAGACGGCATAATCCTTTAGTGGCAATGTCCAAATGAATTGTAATAAGCCAACAGTGAAAATGTATTCAGTGTTCTACGAGGTAAAACTTGCCCATCAATTTTAATTTATCGCACGATATTACTCCATGCTGATCCCTTGGCCAAATAGATCACTTAGTCATGAGATCAGAGGTCACAGGTCATTTTAGGCTAGTGACCTAAGCCTGCTTCTTTCGCTAAGCCCACAGTATTGAACACTGAATTGCGCTAAGTTTTACGTGTAGACAGTCAAAATCGAAACATGCTGAAATAAAACTGGCTGACGACATATCCCACCAGACCAGTGGCCAAGCTTCATCCTCATCCCACCAGGTCGGTGGCGGGCGTAATCCGTATCCCACCAGGCCGGTGGCGGGCGTAATCCGTATCCCACCAGATCGGTGGCGGGCGTAATCCGTATCCCACCAGATCGGTGGCGGGCGTAATCCGTATCCCACCAGGCCGCTGGCTGGCGTAATCCGTATCCCACCAGATCGGTGGCCGAGCTTCATCCCTATCGCACCAGACCGGTGGCTGGCCATAATCTGTATGGACAACACGAGTGAACTTTGGGCGCGATGATCAAGCATTGATCGTAAGTAAAGCATGCATGCGGTAACGGCGAGTAAGAACACAGCTTGAGAGCGCGCATCAGCGGTTTCGGCTTCTTAGAATGGAGGCAGTGCTGCCACCTTCCAACACATTAGCGTATCCTTACCCCTGTTTGCCGTCCACATTTGTTTGTTTTTGGTTTTTCTTGTAGTTGTAACCTTTTGGTGTGCAGTTGTCTCGACTCCTTTTCAGCCGTACGGTCCTTGCAGGTACGGCTGAATACCGCTGGTGGAGGAGATATATCCGTCAGGTGTGGTGACAGGAGTGGTGGCGGGAAGAAACGCTTGTGCCGCGCCTCGCCACGAGATGTCAGTGGACTGGCGCCCAGTGTGCTGGAGCTCGGTTACCTGGAGTTGAGTGATTTCGGAGTGACTCCTCTTGTGTGCTCTTGTGCTCGAAGGAGCCGGAGTTGGAGCCATGGAGTCAGTCAGAGCACGTCCCACCAGAGTTGGAATGACTCCACTTTGTTGTAGAGGACTTGGAGAGGAACACTCCGTTAGGAACACGTACGAGTTCAACACTCCGTGTTTAACTCCTAAGGATATTTTGCAATTTGCAATGAAGCGGCCAGTGCATGATAATTCAATTCAAACCAGAGATGAAATTTCACTGCTGAATTGCCGTTGGATATCTCCGGAGCAGAGGTGCATGTCGAGGTGCAGTACAATGCATTGCTGCCTGAAGCTCGCGCCAGTCACGCGCGATCAAGAGCCGGCAGCGCGCGAAATTGTAAGTAAACACGCGGGCAGGAGGAGAATGGTATCGCGAGCTACACGTGCAAGGTGTGCGAGGCTATCATCCGGGGAACAGTGTCAGTGACAGGCCCCCACACTTACACCCCAGGACACCAAGGTAAACCTCAAATTGATCACCATACGCTCCGATTTGATAAAAATTGGTGCAAGGGGTAATCTATGGCCCAGATTACGATTCCGATATTTTTTTGTTTCTATGTCAACGGGGTCACGAGATACAGGTTTGGATCTTTTTGAGGTCACAGAGAAAGTTCATATCGAAATCTCTTTTTATTTTTTTTAGTGGTAGCATTTAGCTTACGGAACCTGGATATCATTCGAAAGCAGAAGATCTGCCAAATGCGATGAAAACAAGTGTGGTATTGTACAGTAAGCATTTGACAGCGTGACCTCGTGATGTTTCATTGACCTCGTGACCTTTTGAAAAAGTCGTGTTTTTATATTTCTGATTTTTACCTGATGGATGTCCAATCCATTGTTTATTAGATGAATTATTGTTTTTCTTGTAAAGCCGAATCCGTAATCGGTCACAGGTCAATTGTGAGGGTCCGACATAAGCTCCAGATAATGGTATTTTACGTGACTACGAGCATAGTCGATATGGATGTCATGTAAGAGCTACTCGGCCATAGCTCATGGTGGTGATGTTTTCAAGTATGGCAAATGCCAAAAAGGTCAAATGTGGGTCAGTGATCTGACCTCGATATAGTGGATTTGAGTGTATTGCGGAAGTGATCGATACGGGTTTCATTTTGGAGTCATTTGTTGATATATCACGATCATATCAGGTTTGAATACATAAGAGGTCGCTGTTATCACGGATGAGTTAACGACCTGCCCCGAAGTGTGCATTATAGAAGACATTTGATATGGGAGCGTTTGGGAGCATATGTTCAGGGAAAGCAAGTCCATAAGCATAAACGTGTCATGCACGGTCACACAGGTCACATTTGGGTAATTTGTTTGTTTTTAACGATATCACGGTTTACGGCGACTTATAGGATTTTGTCACGGTCTGGTGTCGTGTGGCTGGGGGCCTGTTGACGCGTGGGCCACGGGTTATCGTCCCTCTGTGGTCGCCATTTTGTCACGGTCTGGGTGTCGTGTGGCTGGGACCTGTTGACGCGTGGGCCACGGGTTATCGTCCCTCTGTCGTCACCATTTTGTCACGGTCTGGTGTCGTGTGGCTGGGGCCTGTTGACGAGTGGGCCACGGGTTATCGTCCCTCTGTGGTCGCCATTTTGTCACGGTCTGGTGTCGTGTGGCTGGGACCTGTTGACGCGTGGGCCACGGGTTATCGTCCCTCTGTCGTCACCATTTTGTCACGGTCTGGTGTCGTGTGGCTGGGACCTGTTGACGCGTGGGCCACGGGTTATCGTCCCTCTGTGGTCGCCATTTTGTCACGGTCTGGTGTCGTGTGGCTGGGACCTGTTGACGCGTGGGCCACGGGTTATCGTCCCTCTGTCGTCACCATTTTGTCACGGTCTGGTGTCGTGTGGCTGGGACCTGTTGACGCGTGGGCCACGGGTTATCGTCCCTCTGTCGTCACCATTTTGTCACGGTCTGGTGTCGTGTGGCTGGGACCTGTTGACGCGTGGGCCACGGGTTATCGTCCCTCTGTCGTCACCATTTTGTCACGGTCTGGTGTCGTGTGGCTGGGACCTGTTGACGCGTGGGCCACGGGTTATCGTCCCTCTGTGGTCGCCATTTTGTCACGGTCTGGTGTCGTGTGGCTGGGACCTGTTGACGCGTGGGCCACGGGTTATCGTCCCTCTGTCGTCACCATTTTGTCACGGTCTGGTGTCGTGTGGCTGGGACCTGTTGACGCGTGGGCCACGGGTTATCGTCCCTCTGTCGTCACCATTTTGTCACGGTCTGGTGTCGTGTGGCTGGGACCTGTTGACGCGTGGGCCACGGGTTATCGTCCCTCTGTCGTCACCATTTTGTCACGGTCTGGTGTCGTGTGGCTGGGGCCTGTTGACGCGTGGGCCACGGGTTATCGTCCCTCTGTCGTCACCATTTTGTCACGGTCTAGTGTCGTGTGGCTGGGGCCTGTTGACGCGTGGGCCACGGGTTATCGTCCCTCTGTCGTCGCCATTTTGTCACGGTCTAGTGTCGTGTGGCTGGGGCCTGTTGACGCGTGGGCCACGGGTTATCGTCCCTCTGTCGTCGCCATTTTGTCACGGTCTAGTGTCGTGTGGCTGGGGCCTGTTGACGCGTGGGCCACGGGTTATCGTCCCTCTGTGGTCGCCATTTTATGACGTGTTTTAGATGTTGATGGAAGCCGCCGCAGCCACGCCACGTCCCTGAACAGAAATTGGACAGGGAAGTGGTTTAATTTTGATAATCCGACGACATTAGCAGGATGCGTCCAGGCAGCCTCGCGTTAAAGCCGCTCGGCATGCAGAAGGCACGAAACATATAGTACAGGGGTGGGGAGGAGTGAGCTGAAGCTGAAGGTGCTGAAGGTCTTGCTTTAACCCACAAGATAATTTGTAGCTGGGGTTGGGAGGGTTGCCGATAAAGTTGTTTTTGCCAAGGTGCCGGCATTAGCCTACTGTTGTCGAAGAGCACCGAGGGGTCTTTACCGTGCGGACGAGGAGGTAATTGTCCACACCGCCTATCACGCCGGTTGTCGCATGTTAGTTGTTGGTAGTGGGTTAGTAGCATGTTTTCATGCAGGGATGTGGGTGAGGTTTGTACGGTATTTTGCAAATCTGGTCATTTACGCCCGGCGGCATCGCTAGGTAGCCATTTATTCCGAATGGGAAAACGAATCGGCTCATGTAAGTCCGATGCCATTCGTGGATGGATACTGAAGTTCGTGTTGAAGTGCGTGGCGGTGGTGTGGTGTCTACAACACATTTGCTAATTTGGTGGCGTACAGCTAGTCAAATAGTAATTGGGTTTAGTTGGGTTATGTTAATTATGTTTTTTTTTACTTTCATGTGCTATGACTGTTTGTTACCTAGAAGCGATGGAAGCGAGAGGGTGATGCCCTCTTTTTGGCAGGAGTGGTTTCCTCTAAGCGTCAAAGCTACTACAGTCTAATAGGATGTGACCTATGCTTAATGCGGTGTTGCAGGTGTGGCAGTGAGGTGTTGTATAATGGTCATCATCTAGTTGAGGCTGTGCTAGTTTTGTGCAACCAGTTCTAAGTCCAGTGAGGATGACTTCTTTGTGGCGGTGTGATTGGTTTGATGCGTTCAATGTGCCCAGCGTTGGTTTGCTGTTGTGGATGTGGTTGGAGCTGTGAGGTGTAGAGATGTGTTGTGTCCATTGAGTTCTGGTGATGTTTACGTATGTAGTGTTGCAAGAGTGCTTTGCAATCATCAACCGAATATTTAATGTTGGGATAAGTGGTCAATGCTAAGGCTTGGTTTCCCAGCCCACCTGCTTGCTCGTTTCCTGGAATCTTGACGTGGCCCGGAACCCACAGGAAGGAAAGTTGTTTACGTTGCGGACCACTGCTTGTTGGATCGCGATCAATGACCGGATGTGGACAGCCTTGTGTATTGTTAATTGACTGAAGGACTGGTTTGGAATCTGAACAAAATACTACGTTTCTCGTGTTGTGCCTCTTTAGAATGGAGATAGCCGCCAGAATGGCCAGTGCTTCAGCGGTGCAGATGGGAAGGTTATCCGGTAGACGCTTGGAAAGCTTAAGGCCTGGTCCAGTGATGCCGATGCCTACTTGGACCTCGTGTTTTGACCCATCCGTGAATGCGAGTGTTTTGTGACTGTTGTGATAGACGAATATGTTTAGAATGTCAAGCCCATTGCCAGAATAGCAATGGGCTTGACCGCCCATTGCCGTTCTGCAGTGTTTGGCATTGTCATGTTAAGATGTGAAAGAGCCGTGACAATTTGAACACTAAATGATGGGAGTTTGCGCCCAAACCGGCTCCTGTCTTATCTGTCAGGATGAACGCATTGCTGTGCCGGGTGATTCTCAGTGGACTTGATTGGAGTATGATAGCGGCACAGCTGTTCTGTCCTAAGGCGGAGGGGAGGCAAGCCGGAGTTTACAAGAAGACTGGCTACCGGTGTGGCGCTGAGGGCTCCTTTGATGCATTTGTTTTGAGTGGTTTCTAACTTTTTAGTCAATGTTGGCGAAATGGCAGCAAATATGATGCTGCTGTATTATGCAGTAGAAAAGCTTTTAGCTACTTAAGACTACTTTGGGGAAATCTTCGCGTGTCAGTGGCAAATCACTGGGTTTTTTTAAAGGAAGGGAATGACAGCCCTGCCAGGGCTGTCATTTATCGTCCAGGCGCAATCACAGTACTTTAAGCGGCTGCGTGACTATCTCTGACACTGAAGCGGTCGTGGTCTGTGCTTTTTTCGAAATGATTAATTCGGTTGGTTATTGGTTGGTTATTGGTTTTACGACACGTCGATCGTTGAGTCATGTAGCGTCGCCAACCTCTCACGCCGATTGGTCGCGGGCGAAGAGTAGCGACAGGTGAGACTCGAACCCACAACCTTTCGATTGTGAGACGAGCATCTTACCCCTAGACCACTCGTCCCCTGAAATGATTAATTCGTCATCCAGGATGCGGCTTAACGTTCCCATTGGGAAAACTCCAAATGCACTCTTCGTCCACCAGCGCTATGCACCAGCGATGCATGCAAAAGCTATGGCGTGGTCTTACTCCTCAACACAAAACACGACTGCAGTGGCAGTATTCCAGTGGGTGAGTCTCGTAAGGTCTACTTTCAAAATATCTATTTTCAGAAGATCTACTTTCAGACGATCTATTTTCACAAGAGGTACTTGAAAAGGAATGTGTTTACAGGATCTACTCGAAGAGGGAAGTGTTCACAAGGTCTACTAAGAGCTCAAAATGTTCACAAGATCTACTCCCTGTTCAGGCGATTTGCAAATAAACCCTCAGTGTTCATAAGATCTATTTGTCAATGAAAATGTGCAAAAGATCTACTCAGAGCTGGAAATGTTCACAAGACCTACTTACATAATCTAGCCTAACGTAACCTAATATCTTACCTCCATTTTACAGCGGATCTTGTGAAAATATATCTTCTGAACTACCACCTTCTGAAAATAGATCTTCTGAAAGTAGATCTTATGAACCTCTACCGTTCCGTTTTTGTTGATTCCTTACACACAGCAGATGCATTCAGGACTGGAGAAAGTCTGCTTCTTCTCCGATGGTTGCGCTGGGAAATATAAAAAGAACCACAACCTTGGAAATATTTGTAGCAACCAGAAACATTAGAGTATCAGACGTGAGTGGATTTTGTTTTGGCAACCGCGCAAGACAAAAATGCTTGCGATGGCATTGGTGGATCGCTAAACGTGCGGTATGTCGTGTCAGACTCCAGCGGCCATTAGATGGGTGAATCGTAACCGTTCAGCATTCCTTGAAAACTGCGAGTCGTGTCTCAGCGCTAAGATTAAGTTTTCTTTGTCTCAGCGTCCAAAATGTGTTGAGTCGCCAATACACCTGCAGCTTGGTTACGTGAATCACTTCTCTTGAGCATAAAGAGACTTGAACGTTTTGTGCCGTGGGATGGACAGAGAGCATGATAGTAGAGATAATGCTATATCTGCGGATGTCGACCACTGTGTACGCCGCGTCCGTTACTGACATGCGTGACCCTTCCTCGAATAGTGTTGTGTTAAACCTTGGCAAATGATGTACATATGCACCTGTTACGTTCATGATACGCTTTTAGCTTATGCTTGTAGCTGAAATGCGTTCTGTGATATAAATTAATTCCGAAATGCAAGGATTTCACTCACATAATTTCTTAGAAGGCGAGCGGAGTGTTCCCTTCGACGCAAATCTTCATTTCAAGGTTAGGTCAGCGTGTATACCTATGTGATCTCTGCGAACTCACATAGCGGTTTTGATGCTGTCGTGCTCTCTGAGCAGACTTCTTTCAATGACACCCATACTAAATACCTACTTCGATAATGCACATATAACCCTCATTTTGAAGTCAGGTCCTTGACTCATGTGTAACCTCTATGTCCTCTAACACACTTAGATACGTGGCTATCTTGGTCTAGGAGAGGAGTGCTTTAAAATGAGACCCACATTGGTTATGTTCTGCAATGCACACAAGGCCACTATTTCGAGGTTTGGTCACTGACCCGGATGTGATCTCTCTGACCACTACCATGCTTCAGAATATCATCTATCATCAATCTATCTATGTTCTATGAGCGAATAGCTTTGAAACAACACCCATATCGGCTATGTTCATATTCACGCACAATAACACTGTCTGGAGGTCCGGTCAGGCCCTGACATTTCACCTCAGTGGCCCGTTATAGGGTCAGATTTCTAACAACGAAAAAAATATTGACGCTAACAGTGAGATAATTGAAGGGGCAATGTACCTTCAAGAAACAAAGAAAATCAAAGCATGACGTTTTTTTTTGCAAAAGGTTACGAGGCCAATACAATATCACGAGTTAACATTACTTAAAGTTGATCGCACCAAATCACAGCTAATTTTACTGCATTGCTTTGATCTTTTCTTTAAAATTATGTATAAGTTTGCTACGCTGATTTCTACCATTCAAAAGATAAAACACTTTGTATATGTACTTCTCCGTGACCTCAAAATTTCGATGGCCTCATAACCCTTGAGGGGCTCATAAACCTTGAGACTTAGAAAAAAAAATCAGAATGGTAATTTGCCATCGATAACCACATGAACCCATTTTAGTCAAAATCGGAGGGTGTGGTGAACATGTCTTGGATATTTTTCCTCGAATCGACCTGACTTCATACTTCATACGTCATGTGCGACGTAAGCAACCGGCAGAACTGACAGACCATGGGGAAAACTGTGTCGTCGTTTAATACCGGTTTGTTGTGCACTGAAGGGATGAGGTCGAAGCCGACACAGCAGCATGGCTGTATGGGGCATATTGAACTGCTGTGGTCACTGGTCGGAGCTGTTCTCGTATAGGCTTCTGGCAGAACTGACAGACTATGGGAAACTGCAGTCGTAATACTGATTCATTGTACACTGAAAGGATGAGATCGAAGTCGACACAGCGGCACGGCTTTATAGTGGATATTCAACTGTTGTGGTCACTGGTGGAGGCTTGTGTCAAACTGTATATATATATATATATATATGTATACTTTCACAAAATGAAAAGTACATAGGAATAAGGATACGAGGATATTATCATGATCCATACCCAGGGGAGGCACGCGGTTAATGGGACATCCAGAAGCAACTACTGTTGGAACCTACGACAAAAAAATCAGGGAAGCAGCAACATTCATCACTCCCGCTTGACCTCCGTCAGGCGGCAAAGGAACTCCGAAACAATACAGATATTGTAATCGAGAAGACAGATAAGTCTGTGGTTGATGTCATCTGAGACAAATCAACTTATGATGCCAAAGTGGAAGTATCTTTCAAGGACATTGCAAAACTTATCGGAGTGAGTAGACACCCCACCGACGATTTGAAACGGAACGTAAATTATTTTATAGACGCCGCCAAAAAGCACCTACCAGATCCTAACATTCAGAGGGTCACTGGAGACTCCAAACCAGGTTATTTTTACTGTAGCGTAAAACACAAATAAGTTTATATGCTGTGCCCAATC
The DNA here is from genome assembly GCA_034440615.1 of Ashinkailepas kermadecensis. Classification (NCBI taxonomy): domain Eukaryota; kingdom Metazoa; phylum Arthropoda; class Thecostraca; family Neolepadidae; genus Ashinkailepas; species Ashinkailepas kermadecensis. The sequence goes on along the minus strand of JAOTOM010004280.1, from coordinate 211,869 downwards.
ATATTTCAAATCCATCTTTCTGCATATCAATTCGCGAAGCACCGGATTAAACCACATAGATGCATCAGATGTAAATTGTATGCACCCAAGAAGTTTGTTTGATAAGTGAAATCATAAAATGGAAGATCAACATTACAAATATTAGTTGCAATGACACGTTCATGCAACATTTCCCCAGTCCCCATCATCCGAACCATCCACGATTCCATTCGCAGTCTCCATCTCCGGTTCATGGGGCCCCTTCTCTGGGTCCCCTTCCCGGTCACCTCTTCTCGATCTTCTTGCCCGATCCCAATCCCCACTCCCCTTCCAAGATTGCATCTTCGGTCTCCTTCCGAGGTCCCGTTATACGGTCCTCTTCCCCGGCTCCCCTACTCGGTTACCTTCCCCGGTTCTATAATATATGTATATTTGGTGCCAGCTGGTATAGGCATATTTGTCGCCGGGCTTGCATATGTTGCGTAGCTTGACATCGACCAATTGACCCTGAATGTTGAATGAAGAGGGGCGGAAAGGCATGAAGCAAACAGGATGAATCTTAATTTCCCAAACGATACCGAGTGAAGAACATCCCAACTTAACCTGAAGTCATCACATCGTATGCCCGAAGTGAAGTAATCACATCGTATGTCTATTGTGTGTGCAGCCCAGCGTCACACATCTGAAGTCATCACATCATATGACTATTGTGTGTGCAGCTCAGCGTCACACATATGAAGTCTATGTCATCGTATACCTATTGTGAAGTCATCACATCGTATGCCTATTGTGTGTGCAGCTCAGCGTCACACAATTTCCACGCAGCTGGCGGATGAACCAGAGGCAGTTGTATTCGCGGGTTCAGTGTCCAGGTAGGTGCAGTAAGTGATGAGATTAAAGGTGTTGGGACGATCAGTGATTCTGTGGGCGCACTTGGCATGTTCACTCTGCCAAGTGTGAAAAGCTGGGGCTGCAACATAGTTATTCCATTAATTAAACCATATGGAGTCCGTTGGCACCAATATATAATTGTCCAGGGGTCGTGCACGAAGCCCAAAATTGCAGTGTTTTATACTTTACGTTATTTAGTATCTTGTGAATTAATGAAGATACCTATATCAACCTGTACATTTTCTGAACCGTCTCGATGACTGAAGCCACTTAAAGTCGAAATTAATCAACGACAGCCTGTAGTTGAAAGGCTGTGCTCATTTGAAGCTCATGCATATTGGCCTTTCTCACACATTAATCACACACTTTAATCAAGTTCATAAAGATGCTGGCATAACAAGTAAATCCTACATGCATTATACACCATGCACAGTCACGAAGTGCTGTGATAATCACATAACAGGGAAGACAGAAACATGATGTGGATGCGATATTTGAAGTTCCGCTTCAGTTGCGGCCAATTGTGTGGATGTGAGTCACAATTTCAACTGTATTTCCATACCGGTTAGGTTTCTCACGTATTATATACCAGAATCATACTTGCAGTGAATGCCACATTTGCTGTTAATTACTTGCTACTGGTCATGTGTACTGTATGATTATAATGTCGATGTGCCCTAAAGCCGAAGTAACCAACCAACCAGCCAACTGATTACTGGTTTGCACATTTCTGTCATGTCCATCAAAATACCCTTGTCATTGTTCCTTTATAGATTCATGACTACCCATACGGTGCAGGGGCGTAGCCAAGGTGGCTCCGGGCCCGGGCCAAGGTGGCCCGGGGTCAGTCCCCCATAAGAAAATCCAGCCTGCACCCCTGACCCTGCGAAGAATTCGAAGTGATGCATCCCATCCAACGACTAAATCCACCAGCAATGAAGACAAGGCAGATGACTGCAATCAGCGGTAAACATTGGGAAGTACAACTTGTACCCGAAATATTAAGGTAGTCATCAAGGCCAATGGATTCACGGTCATAGACTGACTTTTGCTTAGTTGGCTAATCTTTGTCAATCATTGGAGGAAGCAAGCTTCCAGCCGCAAGGCAGGCATTGCAACACTTGCTTTCATGAAATATATAGCAACAGACAAGGAAGAAGCATCATAAGCGACTGTGTAGAGCGTTTTATGTGTCTAGGACATAGCCCATACCAAGACTGTGACACGATGGTATGTGAAACAGCTCGAAATATTGTTGAATGAATGACGGAGAAGTGAATAAAAACTGTAATTTTGTAGTTCACTTGCCTCTCACATCTTGCTCAACACATGAAAATATGCATAGATTTGGCATACATACATTTTACATACGTTGCATACTTTTACGTGCATATAAGTTGTAGTTCCATATCCACAAGGCGTCAAATGACAATGCTGACCGAAAATCGTGCCCAATTTGCCGTACCTATGCAAATTTGGAACATGACTATCGAGTTCATATTATATGTCTTTCGCTATCTTCGGGGAGGTAGTGACGGCGGTGGCGGGGAGGTAGTGACGGCAGTGGCGGGGGAGGTAGTGACGGCGGTGGCGGGGAGGTAGTGACGGCAGTGGCGGGGAGGTAGTGACGGCAGTGGCGGTGAGGTAGTGATGGCAGTGGTGGGAGATGTAGTGACGGCAGTGGCGGGGAGGTAGTGATGGCAGTGGCGGGGGAGGTGATGACAGTGGCGGGAGAGGTAATGCCAGTGGCGGTGAGGTAGTGATGGCAGTGGTGGGAGATGTAGTGACGGCAGTGGCGGGGAGGTAGTGACGGCAGGGGCGGGGAGGTAGTGACGGCAGGGGCGGGGAGGTAGTGACGGCAGTGGCGGGGAGGTAGTGACGGCAGTGGCGGGGAGGTAGTGACGGCAGTGGCGGGGAGGTAGTGACGGCAGTGGCGGGGAGGTAGTGATGGCAGTGGTGGGAGATGTAGTGACGGCAGTGGCGGGGAGGTAGTGACGGCAGTGGCGGGGAGGTAGTGATGGCAGTGGCGGGGAGGTAGTGATGGCAGTGGCGGGAGATGTAGTGACGGCAGTGGCGGGGAGGTAGTGACGGCAGTGGCGGGGAGGTAGTGACGGCAGGGGCGGGGAGGTAGTGACGGCAGTGGCGTGGAGGTAGTGACGCAGTGGCGGGGGTGGCGGGGGCGGGGAGGTAGTGACGGCAGTGGTGAAGGAGTGACGCAGTGGCGGGAGGTGAGACAGTGGCGGAGGGTGATGACAGTGGCGGGAGAGGTGATGACAGTGGCGGGGGAGGTAGTGACGGCAGTGGCGGGAGAGGTGATGACAGTGGCGGGAGAGGTGATGCCAGTGGCGGGGAGGTAGTGACAGCAGTGGCGGGGAGGTAGTGACGGCAGTGGCGGGGAGGTAGTGACGGCAGTGGCGGAGAGGTAGTGACGGCGGTGGCGGGAGAGGTGATGACGGCAGTGGTGAGAGAGGTAGTGTCGGCGGTGGCGGGAGAGGTTGTGGCGAGAGTGGTGGCGACGGCGGGGGCGGGGGCAGTGATAACGAAGACGTCACAGTATGAGGTGGTGACGGTGCGGTGGGGGCAAAGGTTGCGCCATTGTTGCCGGTGAGGGCGGAAATAATTGAGCATCACCGGCTGGCGGAAGCTGATGCCGGTTAGTCCGATGAGGGCACGGTCACAAGTGGTGGAAGCCGCCGAGGCGCGGGTGATGAAAGCGAGATGGTCAGGCTGGCTGTTTCACTTCCGGTGCGGTTGCTCCAGGCGAGCCGCCGAGGTCAAGCGTCACCATGGTAGCCTCACGAGAGGTCAACTCGTGCGGCAGACGGCCGAACCCTGCCCACGATGGTGACACGACCACGAATAGTGCTCTGCCTGTTGTGTTGGGTCCATCATGGGCGAGTAGTGTCTGACGATGGACTCTGTAGACGGTGCAACTGACCAGCACTCATGGTCCATCACTAGTTCACTAGTTCACTAATTGTAATCACGCACCGTTCAGTCATCTGCCGTGTCATCACTAGTTCACCCATATAATTATCCAGCGTTCAATTATCTGCCGTGTCATCACTCGTTCACCAATGTAATCACCCAGCGTTAAATCATCTGCCGTGTCATCACTAGTTCACCAATGTAATCACCCACCGTTCAATCATCTGCCGTGTCCTCACTCGTGCACCCACGTAATCGTCGACAGTCCCATATGCCATCTCATCACTCGTGCACCCTAGTTATGTCCATTTTGCCAAAGGTGAGAAAAGTTATAGCCTCAACAGATTTTTCCCATGATTGGAGAAATTTGGAGCCCATTGGCACCAGTATTTTGCAATTTGGATTATTTCCTAAGGGACGCACACAAAGAATACAAATGTCAGTTTTGATAATTTGGGCTATTTTAGTATCTCGAGAACTAATGAAGATCCCTGTACCTCTTATGAATCGTATCGACGACTTTATGGACCTTACAATAAAATTTAAGTCAGGTACGACCCGGAGTTTGAAGTTATGTTCATACGTTGTTCATTGTAAAACTACGTATGTTGGCTTTTCTCAACCTAAGAGGCATTGATGTAACTTACACGTGTGACACACAATGTAACTACAACTTACATTTAACAAAGTTCACAAAGAAGCGTGCATGACAAGGTAGTTATACATGGACTGTACGGTCACCCGGTGTTGCGATAATCACGTAAGGTAGCGAAAGGCATGTAATATGAACTCGATAGTCACGTTTCAAATTTGCATAGGTACGGCAAATTGGGCACGATTTTCGGTCAGCATTGTCATTTGATGCCTTGTAGATATGGAACTACAACTTATATGCACGTAACTGTATGCAATGCATGTAAAATGTACGTATGCTAAATCTATGCATATTTGCATGTGTTGAGCAAGATGTGAGAGGCAAATGAATTACAACATTACAGTTTTTATTCACTTCTCCGTCATTCATTCAACAACATTTCGAACTTTTTCACATACCGTCGTGTCACAGTCTTGGTATGGGCTATGTCCTAGACACATAAAGCGCTCTTAACAGTCGCTTATGATGCTTCTTTCTTGTCTGTTGCTTTATATTTCATGAAAGCAAGTGTTGTCATTCCTGCCTTGCGGTTGGAAGCTTGCTTCCTCCAATGATTGGCAAAGATTGGCCAACTAAGCAAAATTCAGTCCATGAACGTGAATCCATTGGCCTTGATGACTACCTTAACATTTCGGGTACAAGTTGTGTTTCCCAATGTTTACCGCTGATTGCAGTCATCTGCCTTGTCTTCATTGCTGGTGGATTTAGTAGTTGGATGGGATGCATCACTTCGAATTATTCACAGGGTCAGGGGTGCAGGCTGGATTTTCTTATGGGGGACTGACCCCGGGCCACCTTGGCCCGGGCCCGAGGCCACCTTGGCTACGCCCCTGCACAGTATGGGTAGTCATGAATCTGTAAAGGAACAATGACAAGGGTATTCTGATGGACATGGCAGAAATGTGCAAACCAGTAATAAGTTGGCTGGTTGGTTGGTTACTTCGGTTTTAGGGCACATCGACATAATAATCATACAGTACACATGACCAGTAGCAAGTAATTAACAGCAAATGTGGCATTCACTGCAAGTATGCTTCTGGTACATAATACGTGCGAAACCTAACCGGTATGGAAATACAGTTGAAATTGTGACTCACATCCACACAATTGGCCGCAACTGAAGCGGAACTTCAAATATCGTAACCACATCATGTTTCTGTCTTCCCTGTTATGTGATTATCACAGCACTTCGTGACTGTGCATGGTGTATAATGCATGTAAGATTTACTTGTTATGCCAGCATCTTTATGAACTTGATTAAAGTGTGTGATTAATGTGTGAGAAAAGCCAATATGCATGAGCTTCAAATGAGCACAGCCTTTCAACTACAGGCTGTCGTTGATTAATTTCTACTTTAAGTGGCTTCAGTCATCGAGACGGTTCAGAAAAGGTGCAGGTTGATATAGGTATCTTCATTAATTCGCAAGATACTAAATAACGTAAAGTATAAAACACTACAATTTTGGGCTCCGTGCGCGACCCCTGGACAATTATATATTGGTGCCAACGGACTCCATATGGTTTAATTAATGGAATAACCATGTTGAAGCCCCAGCTTGTCACACTTGGCAAAGTGAACATGCCTAGTGCGCCCACATAATCACTAATCGTTCCAACACCTTTAATCTCATCACTTACTGCACCTACCTGGACACTGAACCCGCGAATACCTCTGGTTCATCCGCCAGCTGCGTGGAAATTGTGTAACGTTGTGCTGCACACACAATAGGCATACGATGTGATGACTTCACAATAGGCATACGATGACATAGACTTCATATGTGTGACGCTGAGCTGCACACACAATAGGCATATGATGTGATGACTTCAGATGTGTGACGCTGGGCTGCACACACAATAGACATACGATGTGATTACTTCACTTCGGGCATACGATGTGATGACTTCAGGTTAAGTTGGGATGTTCTTCACTCGGTATCGTTTGGGCAATTAAGATGCATCCTGTTTGCTTCATGCCTTTCCGCCCCTCTTCATTCAACATTCAGGGTCAGTTGGTCGATGTCAAGCTACGCAACATATGCAAGCCCGGCGACAAATATGCCTATACCAGCTGCTGGCACCAAATACACATATACAAACCCGGCGCCAAATATGCATATACCAGCCCGGCACTAAATATACATAGACAAGCTCAGCACTAAATATGCATATAGAAGCTGGGCACAAAATATGCATATACAAGCCCGGCACCAAATATACATTTACAAGCCCGGCACCAAATATGCATGTAAAAGCCCGGCAAAAAAAAACATATACAAGCATGGCAGCAAGTAATGTGTGCACTGTCTCGTGTCGTGGCGAGCATGGTATTACTGAGGGTAGTTCAAATAAAAGCATCGAATAGCCCTATACACCGGCTTGTAGTGGTAGCCTGTCACTAACGTGGGATGATATTTCTGCGACAATAGCCGAGCGGTGAGAAATAGTGTCTTAAAGCACACACGGTGACTTCATATTAGCGGGTGGGATGTATCGCGTCGCGATCTAAATAATTATGCCATAAATTTGATGCCTCGCAGACAAGATAAAGTTATTCGTTGGGATCCACTCTCGCGGTGCAGGCGTAATTTGATCCCCTGCTACACTGAGGTATTCCCAAGATAATCGCTACATCATTAAAGGTATCACTTGTGCATGCGACATCCCTTCCCATTATTAATCAGCGCACTTTGTGTCAGAAAATGGAAGTCCAATTGATTTAATTCCTTCTTTCCTATGGGACTTATTGGAGGACCGTTCGGAACGCCCTCACCATGTGCCTTGCTTGTACCTCATTGTGTGTTCACTGTGTACCTGACTGTGTACCTCATTGTGTGCCTCGCTGTGTACCTAACTGTGTACCTCATTGTGTGCCTCGCTGTGTACCCCACTGTGTACCTCACTGTGTACCTCGCTGTGTACCTCGCTGCGTACTTCACTGTGTACCTCACTGTGTCTCAATGCGTACCTCACTGTGTACCTCGCTGTGTACCTCACTGTGTACCTCACGGTGTACTGCACTGAGAACCTCATTGAGAACCACACTGTTTATCTCACTTTGTACCTTACTGTGTACCTGACTGTAGACCTCACTGAGAACCTCACTGTTTATCTCACCGTGTACCTCACTGAAACCTCATGGGAGTCTTTATGGACCTGACTGGATCCAGCAGCATCAGCTCAAAGGTTGCGTAGCGTTACGTGCCGTATTTCATTTGCCCTATGTTGCTGGACGTTTAGGTCAAATAGGCAGTTCACGTCATCCTTGAAAGCCTTGTTCATTCCCAGAACATGGATTGAAAATAAACCTCTTATCGAGATATTCTTTTGCATTCGTAGATATTGATAGCAACATTACGATGGTTACAAAACAATTGTCAAAACGCAAAACCCATTACTCATCCTCAATATAAGAAACAACCAAAGCATGATAATCAATATTTGCTTCATTCAGTATTCAATAATATATAATACTGCACGATGTGAAACATAAACACCGACATATGGGTAGTTTCCGGTAACCACACTAATCGCAAGCATCATTGGCTCTCCAGACAACAACTAATAATTACTCAGTATTACCCTCTTACTATTTCACTACCTATCAGACTAAATTGGTCTCATGAAGTATACATTAATTAATATAATCAACTTATCTGAATGCTAGACTGCCAAAACTGTCTAAAGATGTACACACAAAGCACTGAATCAGCTATCTAATCATTTAAGGCTCTTGATGTTTTAATCTAAAAGTTTGCAGTATCCCACAAGCTACTTAGCAAAGCTAGGCAAGCCGTCGCCTAGTTATCGCATGCATCTGACAAACTTCGCTGCTCGGGTTATGCTGAAAGTAAGCCGAGCAACACCTATTTTGCATTTAAAATAAGAATCAATGCTTGCATTCATAATCTTGGTGGGTAATGGGACCACCACCTGCACTTCTGCTGCCACCGAGGGGGAATCAGCCCTGGACATGGCCTCAGTACACTGACAGCACCCCTCGACACCCTTCTCACAAAGTTATCGTTTTACACTCGTCACGAGTCTCCGAGAACGCCACGAGTTCTTGTATTCCTTGTATTTAATCAATGTTAGTCAATTTTCATTCAAAAGTTGATGTTAGTTTTTTGGGCGTGCGTGCACTTCGACCACAACACTGATTATCTAGCGCTCATAGGATCTAAGCAGCACCGCTTGGTGAGAGATGCTACAGCGCTGAGTATATAACCTCAAAGCGGGTCGCTTTCAGGCATCTGAATATGTTTTCACAGAGCTGTTCTCGCATCTCCGCTAGCTTGTTCATGCCACGCTCGGTGTGTTATTTCACGGAACAGCCTCAGGAAACGCTGGTGGGTAAAGAGGGCATGTCGTGCCGTCAGCATCCAGAAACTTGGCTGGCGGACTTCGGATGCTGCTTTCTCCTTTGAGCCTGGGTCACTCGTCAGCCTTCGAAGTGGTACTTACGACCACCACCTGCACTTCTGCTGCCACCGAGGGGGAATCAGCCCTGGACATGGCCTCAGTACACTGACAGCACCCCTCGACACCCTTCTCACAAAGTTATCGTTTTACACTCGTCACGAGTCTCCGAGAACGCCACGAGTTCTCATTGAGAACGCCACGAGTTCTCACGGTTCTCATTTGAGAACTTGTGGTGCTCGGACGAAGCCTTCCAGTGGTCTTCGAATCTGCCCGTAGTTCTCAATGCTTGTGAGTGTACGCTTTGTTGGAGATGGTGGTGGCAAATTAGCCACCTTCTCGGGTGAACGGTGCTGGTTAGAGGTCAGCCTGCCTGCGTCTGTTCTGGGTGGGTCAGTTGATGTGGCGAATACGAATAATTTGAACCGAAGCCCGGGGCCGACCAGTCTGATGTGACCAAGCCCGGGACCGGCCAGTCTGATGTGACCAAGCCCGGGACCGGCCAGTCTGATGTGACCAAGCCCGGGACTGGCCAGTCTGATGTGGCCAAGCCCGGGACCGGCCAGTCTGATGTGACCAAGCCCGGGACCGGCCAGTCTGTAGTGACCGAAGCCCGGCTCGGGCTCGGTCAAACTGAACTGAGGTCCGGTCAATAGACCAGTACTTTAGTACATGTTTTTGGCATATAAAGTAGGACTATTGGTTTGTTCTGGTGAAAGCCTCGTTCACTCCCAAAGGTACATTGAAAATAAAACACTTATCAATATTTTATTTTTGTATTGGTAGGCATTGATAGCAAGAACATGTTGGCTACAAAACTATTATTAAAACGAATAGGTTAATACCCCTTTCTTGTCCTCAATATACGAAAGCAGCAAAAGTACGACATCTTTGACGCATTCAGTATTCAAAATCTGCAAAATGCTGCGCCATGTATTTAATAACCATGCTATACCACTACCAGATTCGTATATCTAAACTGTAATATTCTTCAGCTGTCAAGCTTCATGGTAATCTACACGGGTGGAGATTGCTCAAAATTATTCACGTTGCCATCACAGTTATTGGTGTTGCGAAGCCAAGGTTTTAGCTCATTCTTTCCATGCAATATGTAGGCCGAGTGCTAAGTTTTTCTCAACTTAGTGGTGTTGCATTGATAACATCAAATATACACAAAGTGCTATGCGTGGTAATATTTGTATAAGCAATATACCTTACCATTGTGTCTTGCGTCGGGTTCATTGTCCGCCTGCACTCCGATTATAACTTATTTCGTTCAGCTGCCTGGCTTAAACAATGCATGTGGTAACAATAATGATAACCATGCACAGCGATAAACTCGAAAAACAGCAGCTATTGAAGTATATATTAATTGTGATATGAATTTATCTATATTTTCTCAAGCATTTTCTGTTAGGCTATGCTCACTTTGTGGACTCACCCTTCCTGACCCTTCATGTCATGGCGTCATGTACTGATGGTCTTCATATACCAAGACGGAAGCCTGGGATGCGGTCATTATTGTGTTGCTATTAATGGCGCACTAATGACAAATCGTGGGAGGAATTGGGGTGGCGCAGGGTAAGAATATTAAAAACGTCTCTTCGCAATCCTTGAATGGCGATAGCATTAATTGAAAAGAACGAATTATGTTGGTGAGGGTTTCGTTGTCATTAATTTATTCGATGCCTGACGCTGTTTTAAGGTTGTTTTCCTGCCGATGTTGAATACCTGAATGGTTCACTACTTGAATTTGTATGCTGTGTAGCTTATACCTAACGCAACTTCCTCTTAATATCAATGACTGTAGAATGAAGACTAAAACGACACAACCACCGATCGTAGGATACACAATCGGACCATGAAATAGTGGTTGTAGTAATGTGGAGTTTGAAGAACGAAGAAAATTAAGTTTTCAATTGTCACTCAGCAGAATGGTGAAAATCTTGCATATGGTCATGACTGGGATCCCGGGTGGGTCGGGGGTCTGGGCACTCCGACTTGGCACCCTGCGAATGTTAATTTGCCATTTTCCCTATTCAATCTGAGAATGTGTTGAAAATATGGACTTGGACACCCTGGCTTCGTGTGGGATCTCCAGCCCTCGAGCGCAGTGTGCTACAGATTAGTCAAAGATGAATGAATCACTCCTTGTCGATGTCTGCAAGTTTGTTGTTTTCTTTTGATTATTAAGCAGATATGAAGCCGTACTGGCGGTTTTCAAGGGTAGCCGGAGTAAATATAGTTTATTCAATCTTCATAATTCTGGAGCTTCATTTTGGGTTCAATTTTTGTCATATATCCTGATGAGAGAGTGGTGAAAATGATTGAGTCTGAAGGAAAAGTCAATTCTGATTCGACATGTCCACTTAAATGCATTCAAACGTCTGACTTAATCTGACTAATTATTCGATGAATCTAGTTTACCTCGTGTGCTAGATATATCAGCTTGCACTTTGTTATAAGGATAGGCGGTAAAATCTGGAATGTAACTAGTTACGTGTCAGATTTTGATGCAGCTTTTTTAAACCTGTGATATATGATAATGTTTGTTAGTTTTAAACCTCAATATTTACATTTTCTTCCGAAATTGGAATTATGCTAGCAATGCTAAGTAAGAAATATTTCCAGTGAAGAGCTAGTGTGCACTATGAACTAAACCAAGATAAACTAGGCAGCCTGAAATTGACTTTCATGGACAGTTCACGCGGTCATGCAGGACTTACTTACCCATGACTTACCTTTAGCCCCACGACTGGCGGGAAAGCAGAACTAACATGGATTCGTCAATAGACAGTGCCCACTTGTCCGCTGCAATCAGCCGGGCTAAGCCCAGAAACGACCCAAGGTCGTTAAACGTAAACAAATAGACCGGAACACTTTCCACGTTTCGCGGCAGGGTAGGTTTGGGTAACTAGTTTGTTTACATCTGAGAGCTTTGGCATACCTGACGCACAGATGACAAAACTAACACGGGTCACGCCATTCAGCAGCTACTGACGCTCCGCAGGAAAACGGCCGGACGGGGGTGGGAGTGTGCTTAGATGTGTGCCTGACCATAGAGATCATTTGCGCTACCTTTAAAGCGAGTGGGCTTTGCAAGCTAGTTCAAGGCAAGTGTACATAACGTACGTATGTGACGTTAAGGTGCTGAAGGCGAGGGGTGGACGGGGGACAGTCACCCAGATGGTTGAGATGGTTTTGATAATGCTTAGTTTACCTTGCTCCTCCGCAAGATAACTTTTACTTTGGTGTGGCGTGGGGGGGGTTGACAAAAATTGATTTTGACGGGGCGCCGGCCTTACTCTACTCTTGTCGAAGAGCACCGAAGGATCTTGACAATGCGGGCAAGGAGGTAATTGTCCACGTCGCCTCCCACGTCGCCTCCCACGCCGGCTGCCGCGTGTTGGTAGTAATTAGTGGCATGCGTTCTATTAAGGGAGGGGTTGGGAAACCGTTTTACGTTATGTTAATTTCAGGCAAGTCGGCTCATCTACGGCCGGAGACACCGTTGGGCGCCGGCGTTCCTCGCCGTAACCCACCGACTCTTAGTCGCAGGCTTCTGTGTTGAACGATCATGCACGAGTGAGCGTTTCCGTGATTCAGCTCCGCGCGAGTGACTCAGAGGGATCCGCCTAGTGTCATCGAGGCGTTGCGACTCCAGTCACGGATCCGAGTCGAGGGTGTCGGGTGGCCCGCTCGCCTGCTGCCGTGCTGCGGTTTACACGGTGCCGAGTCACCTTTCGCTGTCTCCAGTCGCGTGTGGCCGTCCAAGGCAACTTTCCGTTTCTGCGACCTCCCATCACTCACCGTGACCTGTTCCGGCTGCTCGTGTTGCTGTTCGTGGTGCAGGCCATGGTGCGGATCGCCAAGCCTGCCGTTCGTCCGCCCCGGTGCCGGGACCGAGGTCGCAGGGACGCGCGTGACCTTGTCAGAGGTCAACGGTACAGACCGGTCGCGGTCTCATCTGCCCCTGTCAGCCAACCAGCGGCCGCCGCGGCCAACCCCGCCCACCGAACCCGGCGGGGCAGGGGGCACCCGAGGCCCGCCGCAGGGGGAGCACAGGCCAGCGCTAGGTCGAAGGTCATCAGACAGGAGTAACAAGAGGCCTTCCCATTGGTCTTCTTATCGGCCACATCAACACACAGAGTTTCAAGCCGAAGATTCTCGAGCTCTTCCACGAACTTGTATTAGTGCTGACTGTAGTACGGTGCTTTTATCTACGACTGTGACTGAGAAGTGGCAACATTGTATTCAGGTATTTGCTCCCATCGCTGACGCTCATGTCCCGTTTCGGTCGATGCGCCTGCGCAACCCTGGCGCCCCTGTAGTGACAGACGGCACCGGTGACCTGATGTAGCGCCGCCGGCAGGCTAGCGCAGCACGGTCGCGGCTCCGACTTCCACAGGGGTTAAACCGAACTGTGCGCTCGGCGAATGAGAATACCAGAAGACTATGTCCTGAAAAATATCACCTAGTCTTTCAAGCAAAAGCAGGACATAATAAGAGATGACCACCAAAACTAAAGCTGCAGTGGGTGGAAAAGGTAGATCATGGCACAATAAAATTGTATGTTGAAAGAGTTAATCAAATAATATTTGTTCCTTTCAATTAAGTAGATGGTCAAATCCGGTATACTATCTGAAAAATATCCACTTAGTCACTCAAGTAAAAGCAGGACATAACAAGAGATGACCAACAAAACCAAAGCTGCAGTAGGTGGAAAAGGTTGACCATGGCATGGTATAACTATCTGTTGAAAGAATCATTTAACTACTATCTGACCCTTTCAACTAAGTAGATGATCAAATAATGCTGCATAAGTTTAGTTGTTTACTGCAATTGTTAAATACCTAATTGTTATATGATGCTGCTTGATTGCTACTTTAGTTGCATGCAGTGCTTCAAGTTTTATATTAGCACACATCAAATTATGAACATAACATCTAAATGAACTGAACCATTAGTGTCCTCCTGGAGAATCATTATAAAATGGCAATCGATATTTTACCTATGATGCCTACGTTTATATTTAGAACACTGATGTCTATTATTGTTCCATCAATCGTCCAGAGATTAAGCCAGAGGTTTCATTGAAAATTGGCTGAGATCATCGTGATTTAAAGTATCTAATCATGGATAACTTTTTGGTGATATTTAATAATTGACGGCACAGGTTATATTTAATTTGGCGTTTGTAGGCACAGAAATCCCTGTTTTGTAGGCACCACCGATCACTAGAGATGGCAAAGGTTACTTGCATGCATGTGTGCGCCAAAAGTGCAGGCTCAGTGGTCCTGTGTCCTGCTGGATTTATTTTGCTGATGTGCTTAACATTTAAAAAAAATATATATAAACTGCATTTCCTAGACCGCAGAATAGATTGGCCGGAATCGGTGTTTTATTGGGGGTCTGACCGGGCAAGATTAGCTGATACACTCACGAAGGGCTTTGTGAAGCCGGGAATTTTAAGAGGTAATTGTTTTCATGCCTTGCTCTGAACTGTGAAAATCTGACAACTGAGAAATCATTACTTTCTGAGCGAAGCTTACTTTTTCATTCCATTGTCATTCAATAACCTTGAAGAAAGTTATTTACATTGCATATACAACCACGCGCAAAAAGCAATGGTATTGGTACATGATCTTGATACAATTTGCTACAAGGCTAGTCTTATGCCATGCATTGGTTATTTGATCCTTGTTCCAATCATATTTTGCTGTTTGATGTCCGGTGAAAGCAACTGATATTCTGTTTGGCTTTATTGCTGTTGCAATTCCTACCTTTGAAAGATGCATAACATGGATCCCAGGGGCGATGGCAACGTTTGTGATGTTGGGAACCTCCACCTTGCGTCAGCAAAGGAGCGTCACACCCCCTTGGTGAACTCACGAAAACTGTAACTGTAACTCCCTTCTTGTAATTCAACAAATTTAAAGAAAATGACTAACATTGCATATACAATCACGCCCAAAAAGCATGCTTCAAGCATGCTTCATGATCCTTCAATTATTTTTCTTTTCAAGTTAAGCGAAGCTAGTTAGGTTAAGTTACGTTAAGCGCCTTACTGGAGATGCCGAGCGAGAGCGCAGAATACAATTTTTTCCACACTCTTATTCTGCATCCTAGAATGGGCCATTCAACACGCAATTGTGTTTTGACGGGGTATGAGAAATGCGACTTTGTACATTTCAATTGAATTATCCGACCAATGTATCGGACAGATGATGGTCGGCCCGATGCATGCCATTTGTTGTTAATACCGTCTTTGAGATGATCGTAGTTCTAGGGCCTCGGGCTGACCTGCTGAGTGTAACCTTTTGAAGCTGCAGCGGATTGGCTTTTCATCCTAGTGGTTAGTTGGGCGTGCGGTAAAATAATTTTACCACCCGCAGTACACAAATATCAGCCAAGCCGTACGTGGATGACTATATATTAAACAAATGAGTGATTTCATTATTACATTTAGACCACTCTCCTACAGCTCGTGGTTGATGTAAAATATCCCAGTCACGATTGGTTTAATAATTTTATCCCATGCCGGCTTTCACGTGCATTTTACGTGTATTCCAGCTGAACCGCTAGTGCAGTTGCGGGAAATGAATAGCAAATTGACTGTCTATAAAGGTCATTGCACTCAGGCACTGTATAATATAAAGGTTATTGTATCGTACGATCAACACCAACCATATGATTGATACATACTGTTCAACCAGCAAACGTACGCAAACAAACTGCAAACATACGCGACCCAAGAGCAATCGTACTTTCCTTCGTGGGATCATTCAATTTTTCACACAAAAAATCAGGCACACTTCGACTTGCGTGCTGAAGACGTTCTTTTCAGTCCTGTGGATTAACACAAAAACATTGGATTAATATTTTGTTCATCCAGGAGCAGAGTTCAACCAAGTAGGCTAGGCCTATTATTCAACTAAAAAATAACGAAGTAGGATAAGCCAAGCATGCAACTCGCGGTAAACAAAAATCCTTTAACCAACTTGTCTTCCACGCATGACTTCCATGCATTTTTATTCTCGCTCGTGGTGTAATTCATTTACCCGGTGACCTAAAATGGCCCTTCAAAGTCACACATATCGCCTTATCGAAGATTAACTTTGCAATGGGGTACTTTAGCTATGGTATTCAAGCCTATTGTGCCTTTTTAACAAAAACACCAAAGTTCGCATAGAGGTAGACTAACATTGTATGAGCAGATTTGTTTATCGAGCCATCGCGCAACTGCCACCTGGCGGCCACGGCGAGGCCATTTTCCAAACCTCCAGATTCAGGGCTCTGGATGATGAACGCGTGGTGCTGTTCTGTTATCATAAAATGCCAAATGTAGAAGAAAATTATGCTGCACCATTCACTGTGTTGCTTTGCTGATTGGTTGTGATTATTTTGTGTTCTAAGCGACGTATATTACCAAAGTAACTTCAGGACACACATCCCCGCCTGGTTAGCTCACTGGTCTGCAAAGGTCTGCAAAGGCAAAGGCCTGCAAAAGTCAAAGGTCTTAGCAGAACTGGTCGAGTCGCTTCACGCGCTTGCTCCTCACGCCTCCGGCTGGGATGGCTAGTTGGCAACTGGCCAGGCAAGGTTGGAACGCAGGCACCAGGTCGTTCCCGACTATGTTATGACGCATTGTCGGGACGCATATATACGTTACGATGTACATTCGCTATGACGTATATACGCTATGACGCAGGCACCTGGCGACCTATGTCATAAGTGACATTCTGCACTCTCGCTCGGCTAAGCTTCAATTATGCGTTTCAATTATATTACGTATTTAATTACATTTCGCGATATCTCATTAATTCCTGCATGCCTTTTGTATATTTTTTTCAGTTAGCAGCACCGTTTAGTAATATATGAAGTTGGCATGGAGTGCCTGAGTTTCTATTGGAAGGGAATAACCGCGTGATGAAAAATGTGTGATACTGCTGAATTATTAACAAATTGTTAATAAGAATGTGAAAGGTTTGTGATGAAAAATTGTTCATTATAAAACAACGTGACAATTCTCGGGTTGGCGTAGCTTTTTTGTCACGTCTCTTTACCTTTCAGCAGAATCCCTTCATAATCTTTAGCCTCTCTCTCTCTCTCGCTCTCTCGCTCTCTCGCTCTCTCGCTCTCTCTCTCTCTCTCTCTCTCTCTCTCTCTCTCTCTCTCTCTCTCTCTCTCCCTCTCCTCTCTCTCTCTCTCTCTCTCTCTCTCTCTCTCTCTCTCTCTCTCTCTCTCTCTCTCTCTCTCTCTCTCTCTCTCTCTCTCTCTCTCTCTCTCTCTCTCTCTCTCTCTCTCTCTCCCTCTCCCTCCCTCTCTCTCTCTCTTAGTCTTACATGTAACACCAGATAATATACTCTCTAAGTCTTACATGTAATACCAGGTATATAGGCTATCCTACGTTTATTGTTACATTCTTACATACACAAGATAGCATTAATTATTGTCTTGCATGGTAGGCAATAATTTTGTTCTACTCATACTCGTAGTATGACATCCGAGCTAATTCGATGCCTCCCTCCATAGATGAATGAATTCTCATGCAACGTCAAGTTGTTCGTAGGTTGTTCTGTGTTGACCGTGACTAAGTATATTCATAAATGCAACGCATTGACCTTTTCCAGTAATCGATGTTGGTGCAGGAGACAAAACTATTGCACCACTGCAGTACTGTAATGCAGTGCACTGCGACAGCACGTACTTTCTACCAGGAAACACAGTGGGATACAAAAGCATAGGAAGTGGTTCAATACACACACACACACACACACACACACACACACACACACACACACACATATATATGCACACACACGGTTTTTGAATGTATGTCATTTGATCAAGTAAACGATCCCGGTTGGTGCAAATTAGCTGGTCATTGTTCCCGACAGTTCTCAGAATGATGGGACTGAATTCGGTTCTGCTTTGGCACAATATACATTTCCGGAATGCCGGTTGAACTGAGATTCATACGATCGACTTCGTGTGGGCAGACAATTCTAGAAAGACCTTGGTCCTGGAAAGTGCATTCCACTGGCCCCATGGCGGGGTGTTATTTGTACTGCCCATGCTGCAATCCAACTTGCAAAATATGGAATTATATGCTGCTCCATATTCAGATAATTAAGTGATTTCACAGAAGGAATGACGGATGGACTGGTTGCATTCGTGCTGAAACAATATTCACGAAATGCCTCTGATTGGAAAATATGTTGGATGGTATCCATTTGATGACATATTTTAGCTGCGCAGAAATCTGAATGTCTCGCTTGTCGCGCAGTGCACAATATATACCATAATATAATTAATATATCATACTACATATGACGCACACCTAACAACTTGGGTTCCTCAGTGAAACAGGTGCAATTTGGCCAAGCAATTAATCGATTTTTCAATCAATTAGAGCTAAGCAAGCAAGTGTAAAAGTTGGAAATTCTATCATTACTTGAGCACAAGAGCACAACTTCTTTAACATCATAAGCCTCTCCTCCCTTTTCGCTACACCCCTTGCAACCGAGTTCCTTCCAACCTTTCCAGCCCATGCTGTGTTGTCGAAGTCCGAAATCCATAGTGATCAATTGTTTTTTTTTTGTCGCAGGAGTCCAGTGGTAGCCTGCTCTCACTGAACTGCCAGTGTCGTTTGTCCGACTGAGGCATGCAAGACCCGCAACATCATGGACCCGTCTTTCTCACTTCATGGCTGCAGAGCAAATCGTTACGTGACAACCTCAAACGTGAACTCATGTTCTTGGGAACTGGTTCATGGTCAACCTGGTAGACTGTCGCGCAACGCCTAACTGTGAAGCGGTGCAGTATTATCTGCCAATAATTGCTGTAAGCGGCACGGCCTATCTTTCTAGTGACCAGCCATAGCAAAGGTCTACTGGAACATTATTCGGCAACCGACTGTACCAGGTCCACCAGACGAATGATCCGCGGCATTGAAATTCCTTCACCTGTCCTTGCTTCTGCCAGATAATTCTGATGTTTTTTTTGCTAGCATGAACTAGGGTCGTACTGGCTTGCCCCATTGTGTCGTAATTTGATACTATTTTGTTCGTGAATAATATATTTGACAGGCGTTTTCTCTATCTGAACGATATAAATATTTGGACGCAATTATATGAGAAAGGTGGGTCGAGCATGGCAGACGGTAGGCCTTTTTTTTAGTTATCTAGCTGCATTAATGGCCATTTCGGCCATGCTGGCCAGTTATTGCATTACCCTGCAAAAAGTGTGCCTTCTCAGGAATTCCCGGACATTCTAAAGAGTGGTGCCCAGAAGGGTGCCTGTACTAGTTAGTGCCTGTCAAGAGAGGCACCAGAGTGCAACAGGAGGGTACCTAAATTTGCATCTGGTGTGCTTACTATTTGAAACGACGTTTTTAATTTCAACAGACGCATCACCTGGCCCAAGGAAGCGTCTGACTGCGAAGGGATCACTCGCTGGCCCAGGAGGGCGCCTGTATTCTCAAAGCATCGAATTACACAGAAGAGCATCTATATTGTCAAGAGAGGAGCATATCTATCCAATGTTCGCATATTACGAAAAGCGGTGCCCGAATGGCCCATGAGGGTGTCTACATTATAAACGCACACAGTCTCCGGAAAAGTATCGGCCTGTATTGGCGAGATACGAACCTCATCGTTATGGACGGGTATCTCAACGTTATGGACGGGAGGAAGGTGTTCCATCTTCCTTATTATTTTACATATAATATTGGTTACATATAATGCTGGTTGGATGAACATTGCAATGCACGGTGCTACCGGTAGGAGAAGTATGATGAGACAGTTTAACCTGTCTTTCCGGCCAGATCCTCACACTCCGTCTCGGGAGGGGTCATTCTTTCTAACGTCTAAACTAAGCATTGCACGAAAACGAAGGTGGCGTCATTGGAAAGCGCTCGACGAGTGGGGCCCGAAACTCCCCCCAAACAAAAAATTGTCCCCCAAAAAATATGACGTCACTAGGGAAGTCTATGTGATCACAACTGACATCCTGTTTTTGGCTATGGGGATTTATTTTGTGGATATTTAAACACAAAAATTATTTGGAATCAAAATTGCCCTACCCCACAAAAACAATCAACCTTTCATTATTACCTCAATATTTTGATTTTTCAGTTTTCATGACTTTTCTATTTCTGATGGGACGTTTCTCTTGATTTCTGACCATGCTGAATTATGATTGTTTTTTAATTCCAGATAAGCATGGCCAGCGCAGCTAAGACAAAATGCAGGCAATGTTCTGTTGAATATCTTGCTTGTGGGTCCATTCAGTCCCCACAAAATAACACAATGCCATTGTGCCTGCTTTGCATGGCCTCACTTTCAAATGAAAGTATGCGTTCCTGGAAACTAAAAAAAAAACATTTGGAGACTGCACACAGAAACAAAAAGACAAGCCACTTCATTTCTTCAGGAAGTTACGTGATGACTTCCAAAAAAGGATGACTGTGAATCAGATGTTCACAAAAAACGGTAAAAATAGACAGAGGTCTATTGACTTCCTACAAGATAGCGAGTTTGATCGCAAAAGCTGGTAAGTCGCATACTATCGGCGAATCTCTAATCATGCCTGCAGTGTCCGTTGTGCTCTCAACAGTCATGAATCAGAGTGCACAAGAAGTAACTGGTGTTATTCCTCTGAGCAACTCATCAGTATCACGGCGCATCGACGAAATGGCGACGGATGTCGAAAGACAATTAGTCTCGAACTGCAGGTGAACGAGTTATCACTACAGATCGACGAATCATCTTTACCCGATAATTGGGCTCTTCTGATAGCGTTTGTGAGGTTTCTTGATATTGATGATATATGTCAAGAAATGCTTCTCGCCTTGAAACTAACGACTGACACTTCAGGCGAATCCATCTTGAAAAAAAGAGTCGAAGCCTATTTTGAGGAGAACAACATTCCGTTCAAGAACGTTGTGGCTTGTGCAACAGATAGTGCTGCTTCTACGGCCGGAATGTATCGGGGGTTCAATGCCCACTTGAAAAGCTGTGCCTAATGTGGTCTGCATTTACTGTGTTGTTCACCGGCAGCACCTGGTTGCCAAAAAACTGGGAGGACGTCTGCACGAGACGCTAGGGCGCGTTATCAAGGCTGTCAACTTCATCAAAAAAGTGCACTGAATGATCGCCTCTTCCAGCGCTTGTGCGATGAGAATGATGAAGAATTTGAACGACTGATATTGCACACCGAAGTCAGGTGGTTGTCGAAGGGCAGCTGCGTACGTCGTTTGTTGCATTTTGGGACAGTGTTATCTCGTTTTTGAGTGGAACAGAACTTGGCCAGAAACTTACTGATGCAAAGTGCGACATCTTCTACCTGCCGGATATTTTTGACAGGCTGAATGTCCTGAACAAAGAGCTCCAAAGGAAAGACTCCAGCCTGTTGTCCTGCAAGGAGGCGATCGCTGCATTCAACGGGAAACTCGAGCTGTTCTGGTTGAACCTGGGGAGATGAGAGTTTGCTCAGTTTCCCTTCATGGGAGCTACATCCAGTGAGCTGATTGATGATCACTTCGATTCGATGATCGTGTATGTTGACCATCTGAAGCAGCTGCATGATATACAATCTCGCTCCTCTGACCTCCTCCAAATTGCGGTGCCACACTGGTTTGTGGATCCATTCGTTGCCGATGCATCTGACGTTGACATCACGAAACAAGAAAACTTCATTCAACTGCAAAACGACACAACAGCTCAAGCGAGATTCAAACATGGAGTACGCCAGAAGCTGTGGGTGAGCGAAGAAATGCCTAAGAAGTACCCACTACTCTGGAAAGAAGTGAAATTGTTCTTACTTGCTTTTCCAACATCCTACTTGGTGGAGTCAGGCTTCAGTAAGGTTATTTGTCTACTTTCGAGGACTCGAAATCGCCTCCACATCGAGCAAAGAGGCGATCTACGTCTCGCTCTGACGACGCTGGAGCCAAACATTGACAATTTGGCAGCCCTACACCAGTCACAGGGATACCATTGAAAAGCGTTTGGAGGCAGATACTGATTGTACATGGATTCCTTATTGTTTTATAATGATTTTCGAGATTTTAAAATAACATTTTCATCCAAATTATAAAGTTGAAAAGCGTTAAAGACAGACGCTGATTGTACTTGGATTCCTTATTGTTTTATGCTTATTTGTGAGTTTTCAATTACAATTTTCACCCAAATTATGAAGTCCATTGATTTACAATTGAAGCATGAATTTCAAGTCCATAGTTCTATCCAAACTACAATCATTACTATATCTACTTCCAAAGATGCAGTAACTCAGGGGTGTCACGAGAATTGCCTTGGAAAAAAAGGTTGAGAAACCCTGCTCTAGAACACCAACAATCGCGTATAACTATGACGCAAGGTTCTCGTCTTGCCATTCGAATTGTTCAAATCTGCTCGGTAGTTCCAGAGATAATTAGGTGAAAATTGTTTTGCCTTCCTCCTTTCAAAGGGTACCTGAGACTCTAGGATCTATGAGTGCCTGAAGACCCCAGCCAAAACGAAGCCAACTAACTCTGTCACAGTGCACTGAAAGCCACAAACACCAAGGGCGACGCGTATTGTTATTGTGACATATTTCGACTGGTGATGTGCTTATGCTGTGCTGACTCCAAACACTGACGTCCGCCAGTCTATCCCACACCCAGGCAGCTACAGCTGCGATATGCGTGCCTGTGCCCTCAGGATGCAGTGAGCGCGTGCCACGCACATGACTGCAGGCCAGAAACAGACAATCAAGATCAAACAACCTCACAAAAACCACGACGTCTGTGAAAGTGAGAGTTGTGATCGGTACCGCCGATAGCTTCGCTTTCTCGAGCTGGCTGCGGTGTTGCAGAGCTGCCGTACAGACGGCAACCTACGTCCCATGACCAGGCGGCCGGAAAAACGGCCGATGTGACCGATGTTCCGGAACGCTGCCTTGTCACCCGTGCGGAACCAACTTGCGTGTTACGTAGTGCCAATCCATTCCGGACCTCGATGGCAATCTTGTTTTCTGCTTTCGTATGTCCCAACGCCCAACAGGACGGACGGCCTATGCGTACAGGTAGCAGGTTAGTGCACTTGCAGCCATCCTCGACATTACAGGAGGCGGGCACGCAACATCCATTGGTCGACTGTTTTCTCTGCGCCTCAGCAGCCCCCAGGCCCCCATATATTTATTGACACTTTCATTGAAGTATAATTCAGCTAAATATCCAATTTTCACATGCGTGCTTCTTTGAAGACATGTTTTGTGTCTTAGATGCATAGCATATGTTTTGGTGCAGACCTGCATATTCTAGTATTTCATAATTATATTATCTTGGCTTATTATCTAAGAAATATTATAGCATGGGCGCGGGAATCAGAGAAAGAAGGATAGCGCCCCCCCCCCGCCATTTTTGGACGAGCTTAATGTTGATTCTATTGGCGTTGCATAGAAATAGTCGATTTCAAAAAAGGCTCTGCCCCTCCTCCAGCGTTTTATCAGTTCCCATGTTACTAGTCGAAATAATTCCGCCGTTTGTTCCTAAGGTCATGAAGTTGAAAAAGATCCCAAAGTGTACTGTCCTATATATACATATATATATATATATATATATATATATATATATATATATATATATATATATATATATATATATATATATTATTTATATATATATTTATATAGTGATGATAACATATCATGGACATACATTTTGGACAATTTTCTTTTCTTGACAGACGAAGGCGAATATTTTTTCGTGACAACTGAATCATCTAGTTATATTTCGACCTAAGCATTTAGGTGAAAACAAGGACTATCAAGGACAAGATATGCACTTATTGTTGTTTACTCCAATTGTTGTAGCAGCTGGTGAGAACAAAATCGGGAGCGTTTTTATTGTCAACCCGGCGGTCACTAGCATGCTCTCCCAAACGGCAGTCACTGGAGGGGCTCATTTAAACCTCCTGGTAACTCCTGGACCAACGGACGGATCTAAATGAAACCAAGTGCAAATTTAGTTTCGTTGACCTGGAGGTCACAGATTACGTCACAAGTGATATCAAGGAAAAGAGTTTGAATACTCCAGACCATTGCTTAACTCCAAAAAATGTCTTGGTAGATGGCTCATATCAGTGAACACTTCAACAGAACGCCACGAGCTGTCATTTGCGTACGTCACATGCATGCCATCAGATTATATTTAGGTCAGATGAGGTTACGTGAATTCACCGTGCGTTTGTATGAACTTGTGGCGAATGGTGCACGTCTGTCAGTAAAAAAATACGCGTGGGATGATAAAATAGATGTTATATGGTCGAATATACGACCAAGAAGAGCTGGAACCCTGATCCCAGTGATGCCACACTATATATGGTATACATGCATCGCTATGTCATCTGTAATTGTATTTCTATTCCAGGGTACTAATCGTGAACAACTCCAGAGGAATTTTGAGTGCTGAATTCGACAGCGTCCATTAGCATCCACCGATAAATGAGACAAGAACTTGTCAGGTACATTTTTACGAGCATAAACAGGTCACCCAGTGACTTGAGGGATGATGCTTGGTTATTCCCTGGGTCATTGGTCGGTGTAGTCTCCACAAATGGGCATTTCTTATCGTTAGTTCATCCAAGCACATGTGAAATGCAAGAAATCGCCTTCAATTTCAAGTAACTTCACATTCAATTTTATTTCAGGGTTTAACCTCAAGCGAGTTTTCCACTCAACAATGAGCTAATGGGAGTAAACCATATTAGTGGAATATCAAATTCGGCACCATGGACATCGCCACGGATTTTAGATTGGATATGGTGGAACGCGGGTTTTTGGTCGATTTGTGCCGTAATGCAACGCCACGGGAGAAATGCTAATTATCGCCAGCTTGGTGGGGACTCATCACCCCTCCCCCGTCACCCGCAGTGGCGACGCCCATGTTTGGCACCTTGCGTTAACTTAATCTAGTGTGTGAAAGGAAATGCACATCAATACCTATCAGTGTGTGCCTAGGAGAGGAAACATTATTTGTTCAGAGGTACCTGCCGTAAATAATCGGTTACAAACGCGCAAATATTCGGCTATAACTGTATGCGGCCAATATCGAGGCCATGCTGAAGAAACCACGTTTTGATTACACCACCTAAGGTGTGGTTGGATATCGATGAGAGCGGGAATGGGAAATGTCACTACTTAATCATAAGTATTGACTGTATCAAATACTATAAAAAAAAACTTTGGACAACACACAGTGAGACACGATAATGGATTATAATGCGAAGTTCAATATTGTACAAACTGGTTGGTGGTGTGGTGGTGTTTCAAGTATTCCTGTGCATATTTTGATGCCTCCACTAACCCCCCAGAGAAAACGACCAGACACTGGTGAACCCACACCTCACTACCTCCGCGCCATGAATTTATGGAAACAGCCTTGAATCGTCGCTGACACCGCCCACTCGATACAAATTCAGGTCACACCTCTGCACTGGCACCCCATCCTTTCTGACACACGCTGTCGTTCTAAACTCTCGGAATCGGCCGAATCGATCCTGTCGCCGCTCCCGAGACAGGTATCCGGCAGCGCACCCTGAATCGATCAGTCTCATCCGTAAAGAAACTTTATTTTCCAAGGCCATTAAAAAGTTATCTGGATAAGCCCCATCACCTGCTTCGACACAATCTCTTGATGACGTCCCCGAATCATCACCTCCAGCCAAGTCCCCCCCCCCCCCACCAAACACACATACAAATTCCTGGATCCGCCCCTGCAACAACTTTCAGCTCCGCCATCGCCCATCATAGTAGAACTATCTCCAGGCCAGGTGGGGCGGTTTTCGGTGAGAAGTAGGGGTGGGGTTGGTAGTGGCGTGATGGGTGCTCCTACACATTCCTTGAGGTACAGGCTGCCTAGACTTCCCTGTGCATATACAAGTGTGTGTATGCTTGTCTGACCTAATGTAGGGCGACGTCAGGGGCGCTGGCTCAGTGAGGCCTTGAGGCGGGCTATGTGGGCTACTCTGCTGCAGGCATAAGATCGGGTACCATTTTGGGATGCGTGCTCGATATTCCACAGAGGAGTCAAATTACAGAAACGCTGCCACCAATTTCGGCACAAATGCATTTAAAATTATTCCGATTAATTCGAAATTCGTTCCAATCATGACGAAAACAGGCTTATCTTCCCAATGTGGTGTATGTATTTCAAACTTCAGTGCACTATACCGAATGGCCGAATTAGCATGGGTATTACACTGCGCCACGGTTCGCTTTGTTCGGCAGCCTGCCCACACGGTTCATGCCACATACAGCCGTTCAGCGCGGCACTCCACAAATGTTATTTCTGAGGAAAAAAATATCCATTTGAGGGAGGTGTTATACACTCCATTATGATTAAGACACGGAAATATTCTCCACAATTATAGTTCTAGAACAGTGAGATATGCTCCCCTCTTCCCCCAATGCCGTGCACGTGGGTAGAGAGACTCACTATTGAACATTTCCTGTTGATTGACCTCATCAATAATATCCTGCGTCGTTCCATTACCAGTTACTTTTTTGGCAACAATTTACCAATGACGCTGATAGGGGAACAGCACCCGCAGCTTCTGTGACTGGTTTCCGTGCTTTTTAGCACTACTTCACTGGATCAATCAAGTGAAAAGAAAATATTCTCCCCATCCTTGCATGACACTGACCGAGAGGTTATCTATCAATAGATGGGTTTGGAGTCAGCCAAATGTGTCGAGCGTTCAGGGATCAGTTAACTTGGGCTTGGTTTTTACCATCGGGTTTTCGAAGCGACTTGGCTCTCCTCCGTCAGGTTTTTTTCAGTTCACACTCACACATCACCCACATGCAGGGGAGGGGGCGGGCAGCGGTCCGAGGGACTACGACACGCCCTGGTCTCTCGGGCTTCGGTTTCGTGTTTCAAGTGGCTGGTCGTCAGCGGAACACGTAGTCTCTCCTCCAGCAGACAAAGAAGCTACTGCCGAGGCTACCAGACGAGCTGAGCCAATGCAGCTGACCACCATCCAAATGCTCCGAATGAACAGATATGAATGCACATGCACACATCTTGCTTTTTCTTACGTTTTCTGCATAAGATCCAGTCCGTAATTAAGCTCTGAAACCGAATGTCACCTAGCAGGACACTGTTGCCTCTCTAGCGGATAGCCTGAGTCACCGCTAAGGATAAAATGTAGCGCCACGTCCCATTATCCTCACCTCACCTCACCAGGAGGAAATTCACACCTCCTGACTACATAATGCTAATCAGTCGAATAGCACTCAATATTAGCAAAACTTACGAACTCAAACTCCAGCTAAGGAGGCTTGAAATAGTGGGTATAAATCGGCGTTGGCTCAGATCGCTCGAACTTGAATTCAAATGCTCACTAAAATCAATAGAGTATTTCCGTTGATTTGATTACGTCTTAGTTCGTTCATTGAGCGTTCATGACTGTATATTTTCTTTTTACTAACTTTTTCACATGTGTTATATATAGATGTGCAAATTATATTTATTTTTATTCAAAAAGTGTAATATATGCGGATAAAATGTTAATGACGTCATTCAGTAGCGAATGGAATGGGAACGAATGGTAATAACCTGGCTTCACGGAGAGATACGGCAACGAAATTGTTGACTTGGGACCCTATTTGTGCCTCCCATTTGACTTTCGAAGGACTTGTGACTGATTCTAACTGAGGTTCATGGTTGTTGATTTCTGATTTTTTTGGGGGAGGGGGGGGCGCATTCGTTTTGTGTGGTCGGATTTGAATAGGGGAAATGAGAATGTCTGCTATTTTCAGAGAATATATAAGCTTCTCACATTTTCTCAGTGTGATTTCCAGTATGTGTTTGAAAAAAAAGAAACCGGAATTTTGTGCAGTACAATCTCCGCCTGCCAGTCAGATTTTTCACCGTTATTCCTTGGGAGATTAGTTGTGATAGTTTTGCCCAAGGAGACCACATATCGACGTCCTATGACTACTGCGCCTTGCATTAATTCTGCATGGGATGGAACAATTGCTTAAATATGTTCTGCAAAACGCAACATAACCTCAGTTAAAGGTTAAGGTAAAGGTTAAGAATCATGCCTTATGTTTTACTAGCAATCACCACCAGAATAACGCACTGAGCAAGTCTCGAAGCACATCGGACTGAAGTCGGGACCACTAATTCACAATCGAACTGTGTGAGCAGTGACCACCCATAGTATAGCTACGCAACCAGCATCAGCTCGCTCACTCCAGAAAGCACGACTGGCCTGGGATTTCCCTCGTCAGTCCAGCTGAGAACCACGACTAGCCTGGGATTCCCCTCGTCAGTTCAGCTGAGAACCACGACTGGCCTGGGATTCCCCTCGTTAGTCCAGCCGAGAACCACGACTGGCCTGGGATTTCCCTCGTCAGTCCAGCTGAGAACCACGACTGGCCTGGGATTCCCCTCGTTAGTCCAGCCGAGAACCACGACTAGCCTGGGATTCCCCTCGTCAGTTCAGCTGAGAACCACGACTGGCCTGGGATTCCCCTCGTTAGTCCAGCCGAGAACCACGACTGGCCTGGGATTCCCCTCGTCAGTTCAGCTGAGAACCACGACTAGCCTGGGATTCCCCTCGTCAGTTCAGCTGAGAACCACGACTGGTCTGGGATTCCCCTCGTCAGTTCAGCTGAGAACCACGACTGGCCTGGGATTCCCCTCGTCAGTCCAGCTGAGAACAAGGCAGCAACTCTGGAGGTGGCGGCTGCTATTGGCGGGCACCGGAGCCATCGAATAAACGGCGCGTTTGGTCTGGGCGGGCGCTTATTGCCAACTTCTCCAAGACAATCAAACTGTAATGGGCTATGTACACACTTTGACGGTGGGCTATACGGAAACAAGCCGTTCTGTCCTATTCCACAAATGGAGCTATTGCTCAAATGGTGTCGTATTATGTTCCGCAGGCATAGTCCATCGTGGACTTCTTCCAGCCGCAGAGCTTTGAGTCACCTGCCGTTGCAGTATTTCACCAGCCACTGTTTCCCAACCGCACTCTGCGTTCAGCCGTGAAGGCTGTGGTCAGCAGTCAGCTGCACTTCCCGTAGCGCACAATCACCGTTCCGTTGCACTCTGTCGACCGTCCTCACGTCGGGTCGGTGGACACTTTCGGTTTCTGACGGCCACGCTGGGCGCCTGTGGTGCCGTCGGTTTCTCACGGGTACGCGGAGCGCCTGTGGTTGCCTCCAGTTTCTCATAGGCACGTGGAGGAGCGCCTGTGGTGTCGCCGCAGGTAATGTGTTGCTTCCTACGAGCGACACAGCTGACGGAGAAGGCTGCCCGAAACAGCACCTGAAGATAGTTCGCCGGCCGCAACCACCGCGCCGCCCACCGAGTAACAGCTATCTGCACCGCCGCGCCGTCCATCGAGTAGCAGCTATCTGCACCGCCGCGCCACCCACCGAGTAGCAGCTATCTGCACCGCCGCGCCGTCCACCGAGTAGCAGATATCTGCACCGCCGCGCCGTCCACCGAGTAGCAGCTATCTGCACCGCCGCGCCACCCACCGAGTAACAGCTAGCTGCACCGCCGCGCCGTCCACCGAGTAGCAGCTATCTGCATGAATGCATCAGTTCGAAGCGTTTTATCTGCCGCCACTTTTTCACACATACAGCTCAGTCATGCTCAGGACCAATCGGAATATGATTGCGTCTTGGGTAAACGGAATCGGCGTCTTGGGGGACGGAAGCAGATAGGCAGAGGGAGGTGGGGGATACAGGGAGTGTGAAGGGGAAAAGATTGAGGGAAGGTAGCAAGTGCGAGCGTATTTAGTAACTGTGACAAAGATAATATGAATCAAGACAAGAGATAGAGAGAGAGGGAGAGAGAGAGAGAGAGAGAGAGAGAGAGAGAGAGAGAGAGAGAGAGAGAGAGAGAGAGAGAGAGAGAGAGAGAGAGAGAGAGAGAGAGAGAGAGAGAGAGAGAGAGAGAGAGAGAGAGAGAGAGAGAGAGAGAGAGAGAGAGAGAGAGAGAGATAGAGAGCGAGAGAGAGATATAGAGAGAGAGAGTGAGAGAGAGAGAGAGGCTGCAAGCGATTGGGATGGAGATGAAGATGGTATTTGAAAACAGATTACTGGGAACTGCTCATGTGCATGCAGTCGATGTCTCCTGTCACGCGCGCAGTGTGGTTGGTGACAGACGAGCCGTGAAGGTCGTCAGCTCTACAGACAGTCGCGTCCGTGGGTCATTGGTGCCCCTCCCACCCGATCATCCGTGAATCAGTTGTGTCCCTCCCACCCCGTCATCCGGTGATCAGTTGTGCTTTTCCCGCCCCGCCATCCGTGGATCGGTGCTGCTCTTCCCATCTCGTCATCCAGGGACCAGTCGTGCCCTTCCCATCTCGTCATTCGGGCATCAGTGGTGTGCCCTTCTCACCCCGTCATCTGAAGATTGGTGATGTTCTATCCAGCTCGCCATCTGAAAATTGGTGACGCCTCAGGCTTTAAATAGGGGGCGGGGCATGATCGTTTTGGGATCAATTCTTTCTGTGCAACGCCCATAGGCGCAACGTTGAGCTTCACGTCGTTTCAGGGGCACGTCATCCCCCTCTCCTGGGTGCTGCTCACAGGTGACGCCCTAATTAACACGTCCACAACCATGTCAATATGGGTTGGTGGCAGCCACTCACCAAGTCACCCCAGAAATAGTCGCCCTTCCTATCCGATCCGGGTCCTAGTGATCCGAGAAACACCGATCACTGCCAGCGCCAGAAGCCACCAATCAGCCTGGCTGTGCCTAATCCTGCTCTCCCTGTGGTGAGATGACCAGAGGCGGCCGCTGGAGAAAGCTCTCAGCTTCGCCACCGTTACTGCAGGATGCAACTGTTGGCAGGGGACGGCGCCCGGTCATGGCTCGTGAGGTATCACTACCGGTCAGTTTTGTCCAGTCATGACTCGCATGGTATCACCACCGGTCAGTTTTGTCCAGTCATGACTCGCATGGTATCACCACTGGTCAGTTTTGTCCCGTCATGACTCGCATGGTATCACCACGGGTCAATTTTGTCCAGTCTTGACTCGCATGGTATCACCACCGATCAGTTGTCCAGTCATGACTCGCATGGTATTACTACCGGTCAGTTTTGTCCAGTCATGACTCGCATGGTATCACTACGGGTCAGTTTTGTCCAGTCATGACTCACATGGTATCACCACAAGTCAGTTTTGTCCAGTCATGACTCGCATGGTATCACCATCGGTCAATTTTGTCCAGTCATGACTCGCATGGTATCACCATCGGTCAATTTTGTCCAGTCATGACTCGCATGGTATCACCATCGGTCAGTTTTGTCCAGTCATGACTCGCATGGTATCACCACCGGTCAATTTTGTCCAGTCATGACTCGCATGGTATCACCACCGGTCAGTTTTGTCCAGTCACGACTCGCATGGTATCACCATCGGTCAATTTTGCCCAGTCACGACTCCGTGGAACGTGCGGCATGTTCACCCATTTGCTGACTGACACACAGCCCGCAGCTGACCGCAGCACAAGCGGTCCATGCGGCATGTGCACCCATCCATTCACTGAGAAAGAACCCAAGTGAAAACGTAGACGCGAAAAATTGACCGGTGGTAACACCTCACAAGCCATGACCGGACATAATTCGCCGATGGCGATACCATGCGAGCCATGACTGGGAAAAAAATTGGCAGGTGGTGATAACGTCTACGTTTTCATTCGGTTTCTCTTTCAGGAATGCACGTGCTCATGAGACTGCACTCTCAGAGGCAGGGTGCACGTTCCTCATGGACCGCTTGTGTTGCGGTCAACCACGGGTTGTGTGTCAGTCAGCAAATGGGTACACGTGCCGCATGGATCGTTTTTATTCCATCAGTAGATGTTAGTCGGCATCGCCTGAATGATCAAATGGTATAATCGATGGTTAATCTATCGACCCTGCAGAACGTGTTTCCGGGTTGCTTCGCGACTTTGTCGGAGTGTTTCGGTAGCATTCGGATATGCTTCTGTGCACAGAACGTTCCTTTTTTGAGGGAGCTGGGTTGAGGATTGTTGGTAATAAAAGCATGTTTCTATTCGCAACACGGCGCTTAGTTTTCGTTTCGCTTCGCCTTGCTTTAGTCCTTCCACAGCGCTTGTCACTGATCCCTGGGCGTAGGAAGTGGGGCATGAGGACCTGTCTAACACCTTCGTTAGTGGACGAAGTGGGACAGGAGGACCTGTCTAACACTTTCGTTAGTGGATGAAGTGGGGCATGAAGACCTGTCTAACACTTTCGTTAGTGGACGAAGTGGGGCATGAGGACCTGTCTAACACCTTCGTTAGTGGAGGAAGTGGGGCATGAGGACCTGTCAAGCACTTTCGTTAGTGGAGGAAGTGGGACAGGGGGACCTGTCTAACACCTTCGTTAGTGAGAAAGTGGGACATGAGGACCTGTCTAACACTTTCGTTAGTGGATGAAGTGGGACATGATGACATGTCTAACACTTTCGTTAGTGGAGGAAGTGGGGCATGAGGACCTGTCAAACACTTTCGTTAGTGGAGGAAGTGGGACAGGAGGACCTGTCTAACACCTTCGTTAGTGAGGAAGTGGGACATGAGGACCTGTCTAACACTTCCGTTAGTGGAGGAAGTGAGGGATGAGGACCTGTCTAACACTTTCGTTAGTGGAGGAAGTGGGACAGGAGGACCTGTCTAACACTTCCGTTAGTGGAGGCAGTGTGGCATGAGGACCTGTCGAACACTTTCGTTAGTGGAGGACGTGGGGCATGAGGACCTGTCTAACACTTTCGTTAGTGGAGGAAGTGGGGCATGAGGACCTGTCTAAAACTTCCGTTAGTGGAGAAAGTGGGGCATGAGGACCTGCCTAACATTTTCGTTAGTGGAGGAAGTGGAGCATGAGGACCTGTCTAACACTTTCGTTAGTGGAGGAAGTGGGACATGAGGTCCTGTCTAACACTTTCATTAGTGGAGGAAGTGGGGCATGAGGACCTGTCTAACACTTTCGTTAATGGAGAAAGTGGGACAGGAGGGTCTGTCTAACACCTTCGTTAGTGAGGAAGTAGGACATGAGGACCTGTCTAACACTTTCGTTAGTGGAGGAAGTGAGGGATGAGGACCTGTCTAACACTTTCGTTAGTGGAGTAAGTGGGACAGGAGGACCTGTCTAACACTTCCGTTAGTGGAGGCAGTGTGGCATGAGGACCTGTCGAACACTTTCGTTAGTGGAGGAAGTGAGGGATGAGGACCTGTCTAAAACTTTCGTTAGTGGAGTAAGTGGGACAGGAGGACCTGTCTAACACTTCCGTTAGTGGAGGCAGTGTGGCATGAGGACCTGTCGAACACTTTCGTTAGTGGAGGACGTGGGGCATGAGGACCTGTCTAACACTTTCGTTAGTGGAGGAAGTGGGGCATGAGGACCTGTCTAAAACTTCCGTTAGTGGAGAAAGTGGGGCATGAGGACCTGTCTAACACTTTCGTTAGTGGAGGAAGTGGGGCATGAGGACCTGTCTAACACTTTCGTTAGTGGAGGAAGTGGGGCATGAGGACCTGTCTAACACTTTCGTTAGTGGAGGAAGTGGGACAGGAGGGTCTGTTCCACATTTTGGTCTGTGGTGATGGAGGGGGCACCAATCGTACCTCTTCCCTTTCTCTCTAAATACAGCTCAGCTAATGGGTACAAGGTGAACATTTCCCGGGCACAAGCCACCACCCCAACCCCACTCAACAACTTGAATTCAAGTCCCGTCAGATATGATCGAACCTCGCCCTCATATGGACCTACTCTCCCCCGACCCCTACACTTCTTCAAACGTTTCTACGCCCATGCATTGACGAAGTGTCCAAGTCATGTTTTAAACAAGATGTTAATAGTTGCAGGATGGTGTTATGAGTACCCGGGCATAATGCCACACAATATTGCATGCTAACATATTTCCACATTCTGTGACCCGTATCAGCCAGGTGTTTGGCGGTCGTCACTATGGTAATCTGCATAGACATACACCGTGTACACCAGAACTAGTACCCGCTGCAATAAAAATGCATCCACTTTCGTTTGATGTTTACGCCAGTTTTTACAAAATGCGTTTTGGCATTAAAAAGGCATCCGAGGCTAGCTGAAGTCGATAGCTCACTTGACTTTTAGGAATAATGCCTTCATCTTTTTGTTTTCTTGTTTACATCGTGCATTTCACTCCTTAACTCCTTTTCAAGTTTCATCACTGCTTCCCTATATTTATGTTGTCCATGGTGCCCTAATTTTAGGTCCCCAATTTTCCGTAGACTAGATAAAATCAAATACAAAGCTGAGAAAGTTGTGTGCAAAGCTAAGGTTCTCACACTTCTCGAAAATAAGCCAATACAAACAAAACACAGTATATACTTCTGGCTAATGGTGCGTCTATTTCGCCTCATTCTAATGGACGTCCATTATAATTGTACAAAAATGTGGCACACCTTTTTGTTTTTCACAGTCAAATACGAATACTTTCCAGTATTTGTCACACTGAACTTTTACACACCCGATATTCAAACATCCGCGTGGCTATTGTCCTTCCTCTAAGGTTTAGGCTAAATTCCATTTGCATCGAAGATATTCAAGGAAGTTTTTGACTATTCGTGAATTGTAGAATATTTGCTTCCATTGAATTATTGAACAAATTCAATTCATATATATATATATATATATATATAAAATATATATATATATATATATATATATATATATATATATATATATATATATATATATATATATATATATATATATATATATATGAATGCCAATTTTGCCGGTTTACCAAAATCACTTGGTGTCATTTATACACAAAAATGTGAAATGACAAGCGTTTGCAGCCGAGTTCGTTAATTACGAATTACACATCCCTATATGACAATCCTTGTTTTCCTTTAGCAACAGCTCAAAGACCAGGAAGGCCATAGTTATGAATGTTGTGCTTTCCAGGCATGGAGTATACATTTTTAATGCATACTTCAAGTCGGCAATTTTTGTTCCGGGCCTGGGGATAAAGGCAGTGGCAATTAGGTCAGGTTTGCCGTGTCGGACCAATTTTTGGTTCACTTTGAGATTGTAGAAATTGAGAACGACTATTGGTGCTTGGGAGATATCGAAACAGTGTCAAAGTCCACACGACCAGTACAGCCGTCGACAGCCAGAGCAGGTGCAGGGTGACACACGTTTATATCACCAGGAGTTCGGCGGCTACAATATCGGAGGCCGCTTAGCGCGTTTGTAGTTATCTTAGTGCTGAAGACTTGAAAGCTTCCGCAATAGTAACCCCATTGTAGGTGAACACTCTGGTAGCGCAATGGTCATCGTGTTTCTTTTGTCACCGATGCATTTGCAGACTCAACTTGTAAGACACAAATTTGACTTGCTTCCCTGTAAAGCATTCGATGTTCACATATGTCAAGCGTGATAATTTCCTGACTACTTCGCAAAACCTCATCAAATGTGCCAACACAACGTGAGTCTTCCATCCCGTGCATTGTTTTGTAACGGAGCAGGGCTTCAGCCAGAAGCCCCGGGCTTTTCATGGCTTGTATAATAGCTAGTGAAACCTTGGGTACGTCGGCGATAACTCGGTACTTGTTGCAACGACTGCCTGCATTGGCTGGACTCCCAACTTCAACGGGCGAAAACAGCAACAGCGTGCCCGCCTCAGGCGGCGAGGCCGCTCCAGAATCGTTCATGTGGCTTCACGACGCACCGCCTGAGGCTCTATGGCGCCGCCTGCCCCTCACCCTGGCAGGAAGGGCGGAAATGGTGCCGATTTAACCCCGTGCCCCTGGCTTCCCAGACACTCGGCTTGACTATTGACCTGCCGACGCGCCAGTGTTTCCCGGCCACTTCCCGCTCACTCCAGCGTGACGCTCGTCTGCCCTCCCCGACGGCTGGGCCGCGACTTCTGGGCGCCCGGGCCTTCCCGCTCACTCCAGCGTGACGCTCGTCTGCCCTCCTCGACGGCTGGGCCGCGACTTCTGGGCGCCCGGGCCTTCCCGCTCACTCCAGCGTGACGCTCGTCTGCCCTCCTCGACGGCTGGGCCGCGACTTCTGGGCGCCCGGGCCTTCCCGCTCACTCCAGCGTGACGCTCGTCTGCCCTCCTCGACGGCTGGGCCGCGACTTCTGGGCGCCCGGGCCTTCCCGCTCACTCCAGCGTGACGCTCGTCTGCCCTCCTCGACGGCTGGGCCGCGACTTCTGGGCGCCCGGGCCTTCCCGCTCACTCCAGCGTGACGCTCGTCTGCCCTCCTCGACGGCTGGGCCGCGACTCCTGGGCGCCCGGGCCTTCCGGCGACGGCAGTGCGATCGGCCCGTCACCGCCCAGCCAGTAGTGAGCATACCAGTGGAACGCGGCAATCACACGACATGATGCAACAGCCTGTTAAACCCACTGCATGCACCGTGAACGCGTCCAACCGGCGCCGACCGACGTCCGAAGACTGGATCCTAACAGGGTCACGACAAATACGGGCGCACACACACACACACACACATACATATATATATATATATATATATATATATATATATATATGGAAAGCTGTCCGTTGCTTTTCTGCCTGATTTGTTGCTTAATTTGGATTTCGTTCCAGCCAGATACGCCCATGGCGTTGTCCCCATCATGGCGGCCGCACGCGGTTGTGACGTCATCCGAAAACGACCTATTTTCCTCCAAACGCCATAAATGAGTCTACATCACTTGTGGCTTAGAGATGAGGTAGTTGCAAATACGCATAAATAAGCTTGCAACAAGTAACGGAATAGTGATGTTGAAAATATAACAATAGGGGATGTAGAAACAAAATGAGTAATTTTTTACGGCTGTTCTATCTTGTTGCATATCTCCATTTTGTGTGAAAGTGAGATAGTTATTGCTTACCAACCAGTGTGCTGATAACAAATATTGACTGTTTAATTTCTGTAATGGCGTAAATAGCCGCTATGCAAATTAAATCTGTATATTTGTTAATTTGTATACCACAGCCCATCCCCAATCCGCCAGCTGTAAAACCGTGTTCAATGCCCTCCCACGTGTTTGCGCGATTGTTGCGCTACTAGTGTTTGAGATACCCTGAACTGTCCCAGTTCCACACCCCTCAGGTGTAAACAGGTGCATGCTGATGGCCTTCAGCAGGCCTCGAGGTTTCTGGCAACAAAGTAGACTGATCCGACTCACCCGTACACATACCGTTCGACGAAAGCTATTCTTGCTATTGTCACAAAATTGCAGCACTTTAATTGGCTAACTTGGCGTGAGTACAGATAAAAATACCTCATAAAGATCACCATCGCTTCACGCGTCATATGTGTAGCTAAGCGACACCCCAACAGCTGTTTCATATTGTCCAACCTGGAGACGGAGCCGGGGGATATATAGGGGACGAGTGGTCTAGGGGTAAGATGCTCTTCTCGCAATCGAAAGATTGTGGGTTCGAATCACACCTGTCGCTACTCTTCGCCCGCGACCAATCGGCGTGAGAGATTGGCGACGCTATATGACTCAACGGTCGACGTGTCGTAAAACCAATAACCAACGAACCGGGGGATAACATAGGGCTGGGCACCAGATTATGCCGCCAGAAAACAGGACCTGGTAACGCGAACGGCATCTGGGACCAAGGAATGGGAGCGGGCTTTGGAACGGAAGCTGGGGGCGTGGAGCGCGAGACTAGATAGTGGAACGAGAAAAGGTGGCGCAGCGGGGAAACGAGACCGGGGAATCAGACCAGGGTAACGTGTCGTGAGACGAGACCAACTGGAGCGAGGAATTGCCCCGTGAAACAGATTGAAGAGCAGTACCAGGAATCGAGGCCAGGGAATAAAGTCGGTGGACGTGGACGGTGAACATGGTCAGTGAACACAGCCAGTGAACGGTGTCGGGGATGTAAGCCGAGGAACAGTGTCGTTCAAAGGAGCCAAATATAACAGCATATAGCAAGTGGAGCAACATGTGGAAAGGCAAGTGGCAAGTGGAGCATAGCTGCATGCACATGCGAACAGTGACGGGCAGTGGGACATGCGGCATAGAAGAGCATACCTCAGGTGGGTAGTAAATACACGAGTGAATGAGAGATTTGGTTATGAAGGGACGTGTTCAGCTCTGCTCCTTCAAAATTGCTCGTTCGCGACTGTGCCAAAATAGCCACATTCATCTAGTTGCATCGAAAATCTGCCCTTACTTGCAACTTAGTGGTACATACCAAATATGGTGCTGATATCCCAGTACAAGCTATGCCTTTGCGTATTTTAATGTGCATCCCGCGTAATCACCAGGTCTGGATATTTCAGTCCTAATTCCAAGTGCCAGCTTTCAAAGTCGAAACAAAAAGAAACATATTTCGTGTATTTGAATGTTCATGACAAGTTCAAAACAAGATGTGCATCTGCGCTCGACACAACTATTGACTGACATGTTATCAACAGCCTTTTAGCAATGAACAACGAATGTCTTCAAATTAAAGCAAAAAACCTGAGGTGTTCTCATCAGGGCTTCCCGGTTCACTGGTAATCTGCGTGGTTTGGTACAGCTATTGCCAAGTAAATAAATCCAGCCTGACTTGATTTGATCAGCACACAACGTTATGAACGAATGTGCAGCACACATCGTTCATGAACGAAAACACGATCAACACATGCGCACTTATTATGAGAACAAGGTTTGCAATGAATACACTTTTCTCTTCTTATTTTATGTCTCAGAACAATACAGACATTTAGTGGTGTTATCTTCAGAGGTGCTCCTGGCAGTTCTGTCTTGCGTTAAAAAAGAGGACCTTCCTTACACTCCTGTTCTTGGCACGGTTTTTTGTCCCCTATCTAGCTTCCTGGCTTGATTTTTCTGTCGCTCTTATGCTCTAGGTGAATTAACTTCATCTCAGAGGTGGTTGTTGCTCTTGTTCCTCCGTGTTCTCTCCCTGGTGACGTCCAAGCGAGCTCCTCTTTGGGAAACCTTTGGAAACGGGCGCGCGACGGCAGACTAGGCAGACCGGCAGAATGGGTCCGACTGACTGCGGCCCGGGAGCCTGACCAGGCTCAGCTGGGGCCCGGGAGCCTGATCAGGCTCAGCTGGGGCCCGGGAGCCTGACCAGGCTCAGCTGCGGCCCGGGAGCCTGACCAGGCTCAGCTGCGGCCCGGGAGCCTGACCAGGCTCAGCTGGGGCCCAGGAGCCTGACCAGGCTCAGCTGGGGCCCGGGAGCCTGGTTGGTTGCGGCCGAGGACGTGACTAATTTCTCCCTCGATGTCCACACTAGATCAAGACTCACAAATGTTTTTTGAAGACTTATTTTGCAAATATAAATGTAGTTTGATCTCTATTCGATTCACAGCACCCAAGTCAAAATGAAAACTTCGAGGAGCCGGCCGCTATCTGCTGCCGAAGAGGCGTGCTCCGAAAAGAAGAACCGTGATGGTGTTGCTGGTTCTATAGCATGCACTTTGAATGTACTGACCACCGCCAGCATGGGTGTAACCACTGGGGGGGGAGACATGTCCCCCACAATTTCCAAAAAGTGGCGATTTGTCCCCCTCAATTTTTTCCGTGTCCCCCTCCAAGCCTCAGCTACCTGAGTATGATCGCCGCAAAATTATACTTAATCATTTATAAAGTGAAAATATATATGCGAGAGTATCACCAAAAATACTAGAAACCGTTCAAGCCAATCCACGGGCGTCACAGGCTATCTGTCGTCACAAAATCTCCGAATGGTAAATCAGCAAACGTTAGAAATTTCTGCTTCCAGACCATTCTTGAATAACATGAACCTTGGCCATCTTGTGTTTTCGCTTCGGTGGAAAATTGTGCTTTGTCAGGCAACAAATTTGCATGATCGCAAGGCTTTATTATAGTCTTAGGCTGCAATCCCCTGCACATATATTGATATATCTTGAACAAACGTGACTCTAGGTGTCCTTGGGTATCTTCAAGACCATGAAGGGGAGTCCTGGGCAGCCTGAAGCAAGTACGTCAAGTATGCGTCATATTCGTATTCGTATTCAGCGATGTGTTCGCCAGAGGCCTATTTGTATTGGCATCGGCATTCAGCGGAGGGTTTATGATCGTTCGAATCAATTACCACAAATGCTTCTTCTTGCGCTGAACACGCTGGAAGCAGTTGCATAGGTCTCACATTTTCACCTTAACGGTCAAGATCCAACGCAAACCGGTTTCTTCGGTTGCCTCCCATTTTTTTATTTTCACCCAAACCTGCCCAAATCTGGTATCAAGCAATAGCATGTGGTGAACCATCGTGTAACATTTCAGACCGGTACATGTCAAGGACAAACTTCTAGGTCAAAGGTTAGCTTGATTTATTAGATGGCGATATTGAAGCGATATCGACCGAACGCGAGGTTCCGTTGCTATCGCTTCAATTTTCATCAAATGGGCGTCATTCGACGTGGCTTGTTATGCGGTATCAGAACGCTAGGCAATCGAATTATTTTTTCAAGGGCAAAGGCCGAGCTGATCATCCTGTCCGCTCAATTTTCTTTCGTTTTCGCTCAAACCCATCCGAATCTGGTATCAAGCAATAACCAGTGGTGAACACTCCAGTAATATTGCAAACCTGGACATGTCAAGGTCAAAAATTTGATTGAGTTCTTCGATGACCTCGCGTTTCGTCGCTATGGCTTCAACTTGCATTGTGTGGGTGTCATTCGACGTAGCTTGCCGTACGGTATCAGAATGTTGAGATATCGGAATAATTTTACAGGTGTCGAAGGTCCAGTGTGTGTACAATGATTGAGTGTAAAAGGAATAGGAAGATCAAATCTGTTTTTGTTTGCAGCCGTTGTGATAGCAGGCACTCATATCCTATATGACTAGGAGCTCCCCAAAGAAATCCGTTATAACCTGCTCGGACGGCGCTCTCTTCGCTGGTTTTTTATTTACACCGCCACATTGCTGTTCCGAACATATACATTTTTTTCTCTCAAATTGTCCGCTTTCCTTTTAATGGTTCAACGGAAGTTGTCAAATTTGGAATAGAAGCC
This sequence comes from Ashinkailepas kermadecensis, assembly GCA_034440615.1. NCBI lineage: Eukaryota > Metazoa > Arthropoda > Thecostraca > Neolepadidae > Ashinkailepas > Ashinkailepas kermadecensis. Next base: position 170,986 of record JAOTOM010004280.1, on the reverse strand, counting down.
ACACGTGAATGCGTACAATTTTATAACCAGCCTGAGTTCATAACCACGAGAGAGCAATGTTGTAATCAGGTGTGGATCAGGAATTGTTATGGGGGCACTTGTCTGGAGGGGTGCCATTTCTTTGAAGCGGCGCCACTGCAAAGGTACCTGGAGGGGCACATCTGGCTGCAAAATTCGAGGGGGCGAGATGCACTCGGCCCTTCCCGAAGGGGCGACTTTCCTTCCCAGGGGATGCCTTTTGCATTCATACGGGCGCCTCTGGCTGAAAAATTAGAGCGGATACACAGGAACCTTTTCAGACGGGCGCCTTTTCCCGGCGTGAGGGTCGCTACCTTCACGTGGGGCACATGCCCTCAGTGCCACACCCTTTATCCGCCCTGGTTGTCATTGCATCGAAATGTGTCCGCGTAAAACAGGAAGACATGGGCAAGGTTATTGTATGTCCATCTTTACTACAATAAAACCATCGTTCAATATTTTGTTTTTCCTGCTACAAGAGGGCAGCGTTTAACATAATTACAGCATGGCTCGATGGTGATTGTGAAATTGGGCCAGCACATACGACAGGAAGCTGTCGTATGTGCCTATCATTGCCTATCAAGTTCATAGGCAATGATAAGGAGTGGAAATTGCTAATTTTTGCGGAACATTTTGTGGTAAATTTGCAATATAAGGTGTTTTTTCTTAATTTTGGGGATTTTTTTTTGGGAATATCATGTTTATGAAGGTGCCTAAGACCATGGGACCACTTATTTTCTGTGCAAATGTTTAGTTTTCAGGTGGTGAGCAAAATAATGCCAAAAAGGGTGCTTTGAGTTAGGTAACATTCCACAAAAATAAATGTAAAAAAATAAAACAGCATACAACATAACCTAACCTAACCTAACCTAACCTATCTTTGGAAAAAAAATAAAAAAAATACAATTAGGAAAATGTCGAGCAATTTATTTCCTGAAAATTCTCAAAATTCAAAAAGAAACCTAACCCAGCCTAAGCTAACCTAACCTAACATAAGCTGCTTTTGAGGGAAAAAAGTTGCATTTTTATCCTAAAAAAAATATGAAAACTTGTTGGAAACTTTTCGGTATTATTGTGCTTTAAGGTGGTAACAAGAAAAGTTTGTACACCCATTTGCCTCCATAAAACAAACAAATGGGTTAGGTTTGGTTAGGTTATGTTAGTTTAGGTTTTTTAAGTTAGAAAATTTGTGCAAAACAAAATCCGATTTTTTCTTCTCATTTGCGCAGAAAATGAGTGGTCCCATCATCTTAGTCATCTTCATAGACATGATATTCTGAAGAAAATACAAAAAACAAAAAAAACCGCCTCATACTGCAAATGTCCCCATTTTTCCCGGAAATATCACTTTTAACAAGGACAAATCTCAAAACCAGACATTGAAAAAGACGTGGCTGAAATCCTTCTTTTTTTTGGGTGGGGGGGGGGCTACCCCTCTATCTTGTCCAAACTTACCGCGTCCCTGGTTTGCCCCCCCCCCAATTTCGGAACCGTGGTTACACCCATGGCCAGTGAACAGGAGTCCGGTGCAGAACAGCATGCGTAACGCCACCGCCAGTGAACAGGAGTCCGGTGCAGAAAGGCATGTGTGACACTACCGCCAGTGAACAGGAGTCCGATGCAGAACAGCATGCGTAACACCACCGACAGTGAAGAGGAGTCCGAGCATAACGGCAAGCTGAATGAGTCAGTTTCCCCCTTTGAATTGTGTATGCTCAGCCTTCACGAGCTTGGAGTATAGGGTGTCTTCAGAGTTGTTCAACGCATACCAATAGACTGGTAATATATTTCAACGCCGTAGTATATCTGTTTGCTGCTTGGCACTTATGAAAGTAGGGAATAAATATCGCTGTGCAGTATGCATTATGTTGAACCAGTGGGTCAGCTGTCTGGGCAAGATGTCATCCGCGACCTGAATAACTATGAATAGTATGCACAAATATACACAGGTGTAGCCTCTCCCCAGTCTGGCCCGTTGAATAGTATGCACAAATAGACATACTATGAATAGTATGCACAAATAGACGTACTATGAATAGTATGCACAAATAGACACAAGTGTAGCCTTTCCCCAGTCTAGCCCGTTCGGATCGGTAAATTGTTCCGCCCTGCCACGACGCCGCGGTGGCCCGCTAGGGCAGCGACCCACACACTACTGGGGTGCCGCTGCGCTGCGGACGGAGGGGCATTTCCAACAACTCACGTCAACATTGTATGTGCGTTTGCGTGTAGTCTATCCAAGTGTCACATCATGATTCATTTGCAGCACCAGGAGCATGCATGACACTTAATGAGCTAAATCTGACACTGGATTCAACAATGGGGAGGTATTGCACTGATTCAGTTGTATTATCATTGCTGGCTACATTCTCAGGCTTAGTGGCGTCGTCATCGTCGTCTGACGGCGGCCGAGGCGGCGCTGGCTGGCGCTGGCTGGCGCTGGCTGGCGCTGGCTGGCGCTGGCTGGCGCTGACTGGCGCTGGCTGGCGCTGGCTGGCGCCCACCCCACTGGTCAGTGATCAGTGGTCAGTGGGTCGCGGCCCCATTACGCCGACCACATTCCTGCACCTCGTCCGTGTGGCGCGCCGCGGCCGCCGCCACACCGCTGTCGCAATGTTCAGCTACCGTTCGTGTGGCGCGCCGCGGCCGCCGTCACACCGCTGTCGCAATGTTCAGCTACCCACTGTTCAGCTACCGTCGTGTGGCGCGCCGCGGTCACACCGCTGTCGCAATGTTCAGCTACCGTCCGTGTGGCGCGCCGCGGTCACACCGCTGTCGCAATGTTCAGCTACCGTCGTGTGGCGCGCCGCAGCCGCCGCCACACCGCCGTCGCAATGTTCAGCTACCCACTGTTTGCACACGTTGCGCGGAAAACAATATCGAACAGTGTTCAGGCTTTTTAGTGATGGCAAATATCGGGACGGTGAATGAGCTTCCCACAAACTCAGATTATTACGCAGTCCACGATTATTCCCCTCCGTGTGCTTGTCTAGACGTCCTATGACGTCCTATGTCGTCCTTTGCCAAAAAGAAGTATATATAACGCTCCATCACCAGCTTTATGCGATTTCTATAAAATGGTACTTATCGTACTCTTCTATATGGTGAATCAGGCAGAGAAAATGGCGTCTTCCTCACATTGTGCTGTTCGAAACCTATGAGCTATCACGATTGCAATAAGATGTCCTCACTGATCACATTTATGCTTAACCTTGTCCGCTACTATTGCACATGAAAAGCGGCAATCTTATATAATCTCCGTACAACTAGCTATTACGAGGACACCAGCTAAAACACAACTTCGGAAACGGTTCATCCACGCAGGTTGAAGTCCACATAGTTAAGCTATTCAAATAAATCTGAAAATTAGCACAGAGGCAGTTTTGTACCTATGGATCACCACGAGCACAAACACTAAGATGAGCGTTCACAAACAACTGAATTATTTCAAGTTAAAGTCACAGCATATCGGGAGCGAACTACTCAAATTTGCCTGGAAACTGCACATAAACGTGGTAATTATAAGTAACACAAGTCTTCAGTGAATAAATAGTATATACTCTTAGCTAAGCCGGTTTGAACTATGTAGCCTGACATTGGCTTTCATCGACAAAAGCGTTTTTTCCTCATAGTTGAATATATTATCGACGGTTTTTTCGCCTCATCGAATACATGACAATCCGATACCATAATACATCACCACTTTCGCAAATGATTTGTATGTGGTGATCTGGCTATGCGTAATAAAGCTCTGGAGAGGCCGTGTCGTGAGATCACGTATTATTGTCCTCCCCATTACCTATTAATGTGTTCTCCTTTAATGTTTGATTGCGGCAAAGTTTTCTTAGTTATTTACTAAGAACAGGATTAACTGGTTTGGGTATCAAAACTTTTGAATAGATCATTATGCAGTATGTACATATGTGTATACTGCATATAGAGCCGTCAGTGTAGTGTCAAGATCAAAGTGTGATTGATACAGCAAGTAGGTAATTAGGTAGGTGCCTGCCAAGACGACTGGGTTAGTAGGTAAGCAAGCCCATACCTACCTACCTTAGTTCGTCATATGGGTGTTAATTTCTATGTTTTGGGGGATGACACTCTGTAAAATATTCTGAACTATAACATAGAGCCTATGAGTGGATGACTAACGAATAGCATGCAAACCGTCTTAGTCCCCTCGACAATGGGTGCCTACATGAAAAAACCTACTCCTTCAATTCACGTTGAGACCATAATCAGGCTGCTTAGAATTGTCGAAACGAGTCTTGGGTGTTTATTCAGGGATGTAAACAAATGGAACTTGTAGGTATTGTGCAAAAATATCAGAAGCACGTGATATAGGTAGATCAGACTAAGACATTATGGCATTATAATTAAAGATGGCACAAACCAAGGAACTGCTCCATTTTCTGTTCTGTTGGTATGCAATGGGAACTCCAGCAAACTATCTCCTGAAAAATATCAACCCAGGCATACGAACAAAAGGAGGACTTAAAAAGGAATCAACCACCAAAATAAAAGCTGGAGTGGATGGAGGAGTTTGGCCGTAGTATGATCAAACTATGTGTTTAAAGAATAATTGAAATAATATTTGACCCATTCATTTGAGTAGATGGTCTGATAATGCCAACTATGCTTAATTGATTACTGCAATTGTTGCATAACAAATTAGATAGCAATATGTTACTGCTTGATTGCTACTTTGTTGCATGTATTGTTTGTTGTTTCTGTGTTATCACAAATCAAATTATGCACATGACTTAAAAAGAAACTTAGCCTTAAAGGAGACTTAACATCGTCTTAGATAATAATTATTGGGTTTAATGGATTTTTCACCTATGTTATCTGCACTAATATTTGGAGCACTGTTGACCATTAATGACGTATCAATCCACCAGCGATTAGGGCAGAGGCTTTACTGTAAATTGGTGGCGATGATCTTGATTTAATATACCCAATCACTGAGAAGTTTCAGGCGTTATTTCATGATTGGTGGCACAAAATCTATGTTTAATTTGGCATGCATGGGCGCAGAAACTCTTCTTCTGTGGCATCACTGATCACTAGAGATGACAGAAATTTATCGAATGTATGTGCTCGACAAAAGTGCAGGACTGAGGACCCTACGGATCCTGCTTCATTTATTTTGCTTAACTGCTCAAAATAGCTACATTCAATGAGTTGTTAATATCCAAGCTTGTTTTTGTGGGCGGTGGGGTAGGGCTCGTCAGGCAGCATTAGTTACCCACTCACGAAAGACTAAAACCGCCTCTGCTTAACGCAAGTGTCATTCGCCCAAGTCGTTTGCACTTACCATGCGCCTTTATTTCACTGAAATTCGATTTCGAGCCACCGTTTTCGAAACGAGATGGTAGCCGACATTGACAGGAGAAATTGCCAGCAAGCATAAGGAATAGGACATCCATTGGAATACTAAAAGCAACTCAGAGCGGAGTAGTTTCTGCAGCAGCAAAAGCGGCGGATAGGAATGCGCTGCCAAATCCCTTTAGCTCGCCAGATTGTCAAGATTAAGGAGCAAAATCCATTCAAATCTGTGGAGGACCCCGTATCCCAGCTGAAGCCCGATCACAGCTCCACTGGCACTAAATGTGCACAATCATGGAGAAAAACCCACTCGTCGACTGACTTTGCCTCCCGATAATTGCGTACGACGGTGGCTTGCCTATAGTGCTGGGCCTGCTGCACGCCGAGACTGAAGCGTGAGTCACGTGTCACGTCGTAGTGGAGCACGCGGTCATGCCTATAGTGCTGGGCCTGCTGCACGCCGACTGTAGCACGAGTCACGTGTCACGTCGTAGTGGAGCACGCGGTCATGAGGGCACGTGATCTTGCAGCTGTCTGTTTAATTTTACTGGGTAATCTCTGCGCTAAACGCTGCACTTCACCATGCTGAATTAAGTGCCCCATACGTATTAATCAACGCCGTCTCTGTTTACACATAGTAAGGAGAGCTAAGTGTGCTCGAGATGAAGCTGAGGTATGGGAGGCACTCGCTATCCAGAAGGAGTTTGGCGTTCCTGGCGCTCCCATGTTGCCACTCGCTATCCAGGAGGAGTTTGGCGTTCCTGGCGCTCCCATGTTTCCACTCGCTATCCAGGAGGAGTTTGGCGTTCCTGGCGCTCCCAGGCTGCCACTCGCTATCCAGGAGGGGCGTTCCTGGCACCCCCAGGTTACCACTCGCTATCCAGGAGGAGCTTGGCGTTCCTGGCGCTCCCATATTGCCACTCGCTATCCAGGAGGGGCGTTCCTGGCGCTCCCAGGTTGCCACACGCCTGGCCGGCGAGCTTGTCATCGGCTCGGATTTCTCTGTGAGAGGCTGCATTTCGACATCGTGCACCGCGACGGCTACCGGCCTGACGCTGGGACCACACCCACCCAACTGCCGGCTACCGGCCTGACTCTGGGACCACACCCGCCCAACTGCCGGCTGCCGGCCTGACTCTGGGACCACACCCACCCAACTGCCGGCTACCGGCCTGACTCTGGGACCACACCCGCCCAACTGCCGGCTACCGGCCTGACTCTGGGACCACACCCGCCCAACTGCCGGCTGCCGGCCTGACTCTGGGACCACACCCACCCAACTGCCGGCTACCGGCCTGACTCTGGGACCACACCCGCCCAACTGCCGGCTGCCGGCCTGACGCTGGGACCACACCCGCCCAACTGCCGACGGCTGCCGGCCTGACTCTGGGACCACACCCACCCAACTGCCGGCTACCGGCCTGACTCTGGGACCACACCCACCCAACTGCCGGCCTGACGCTGGGACCACACCCACCCAACTGCCGGCTACCGGCCTGACTCTGGGACCACACCCACCCAACTGCCGGCCTGACGCTGGGACCACACCCACCCAACTGCCGGCTACCGGCCTGACTCTGGGACCACACCCGCCCAACTGCCGGCTACCGGCCTGACGCTGGGACCACACCCACCCAACTGCCGGCCTGACGCTGGGACCACACCCACCCAACTGCCGGCCTGACTCTGGGACCACACCCACCCAACTGCCGGCTACCGGCCTGACGCTGGGACCACACCCACCCAACTGCCGGCTACCGGCCTGACGCTGGGACCACACCCACCCAACTGCCGGCTACCGGCCTGACTCTGGGACCACACCCACCCAACTGCCGGCTGCCGGCCTGACTCTGGGACCACACCCACCCAACTGCCGGCCTGACTCTGGGACCACACCCACCCAACTGCCGGCTGCCGGCCTGACGCTGGGACCACACCCGCCCAACTGCCGGCCTGACGCTGGGACCACACCCACCCAACTGCCGGCCTGACGCTGGGACCACACCCACCCAACTGCCGGCCTGACGCTGGGACCACACCCGCCCAACTGCCGGCCTGACGCTGGGACCACACCCGCCCAACTGCCGGCCTGACGCTGGGACCACACCCGCCCAACTGCCGGCCTGACGCTGGGACCACACCCACCCAACTGCCGGCTACCGGCCTGACTCTGGGACCACACCCACCCAACTGCCGGCACCCTGACGCTGGGACCACACCCGCCCAACTGCCGGCTACCGGCCTGACTCTGGGACCACACCCACCCAACTGCCGGCTACCGGCCTGACGCTGGGACCACACCCGCCCAACTGCCGGCCTGACTCTGGGACCACACCCGCCCAACTGCCGGCCTGACGCTGGGACCACACCCACCCAACTGCCGGCCTGACGCTGGGACCACACCCACCCAACTGCCGGCTACCGGCCTGACTCTGGGACCACACCCACCCAACTGCCGGCCTGACTCTGGGACCACACCCACCCAACTGCCGGCTGCCGGCCTGACTCTGGGACCACACCCGCCCAACTGCCGGCCTGACGCTGGGACCACACCCACCCAACTGCCGGCCTGACGCTGGGACCACACCCACCCAACTGCCGGACTGACGCTGGGACCACACCCGCCCAACTGCCGGCCTGACGCTGGGACCACACCCACCCAACTGCCGGCCTGACGCTGGGACCACACCCGCCCAACTGCCGGCCTGACGCTGGGACCACACCCACCCAACTGCCGGCCTGACGCTGGGACCACACCCGCCCAACTGCCGGCTACCGGCCTGACTCTGGGACCACACCCGCCCAACTGCCGGCCTGACGCTGGGACCACACCCGCCCAACTGCCGGCCTGACGCTGGGACCACACCCGCCCAACTGCCGGCTGCCGGCCTGACGCTGGGACCACACCCGCCCAACTGCCGGCCTGACTCTGGGACCACACCCGCCCAACTGCCGGCCTGACGCTGGGACCACACCCACCCAACTGCCGGCCTGACGCTGGGACCACACCCACCCAACTGCCGGCCTGACGCTGGGACCACACCCACCCAACTGCCGGCCTGACGCTGGGACCACACCCGCCCAACTGCCGGCTGCCGGCCTGACGCTGGGACCACACCCGCCCAACTGCCGGCCTGACGCTGGGACCACACCCACCCAACTGCCGGCCTGACGCTGGGACCACGCCCACCCAACTGCCGGCCTGACGCTGGGACCACACCCGCCCAACTGCCGGCCTGACGCTGGGACCACACCCACCCAACTGCCGGCCTGACGCTGGGACCACACCCGCCCAACTGCCGGCCTGACGCTGGGACCACACCCACCCAACTGCCGGCCTGACTCTGGGACCACACCCACCCAACTGCCGGCCTGACGCTGGGACCACACCCACCCAACTGCCGGCCTGACTCTGGGACCACACCCACCCAACTGCCGGCCTGACGCTGGGACCACACCCACCCAACTGCCGGCCTGACGCTGGGACCACACCCACCCAACTGCCGGCCTGACGCTGGGACCACACCCGCCCAACTGCCGGCCTGACGCTGGGACCACACCCGCCCAACTGCCGGCCTGACTCTGGGACCACACCCACCCAACTGCCGGCCTGACTCTGGGACCACACCCGCCCAACTGCCGGCCTGACTCTGGGACCACACCCGCCCAACTGCCGGCTGCCGGCCTGACTCTGGGACCACACCCACCCAACTGCCGGCCTGACTCTGGGACCACACCCACCCAACTGCCGGCCTGACGCTGGGACCACACCCGCCCAACTGCCGGCTGCCGGCCTGACGCTGGGACCACACCCACCCAACTGCCGGCCTGACGCTGGGACCACACCCACCCAACTACCGGCCTGACGCTGGGACCACACCCACCCAACTGCCACACCCCCAACTGCCGGCCTGACTCTGGGACCACACCCGCCCAACTGCCGGCCTGACGCTTGGGACCACACCCGCCCAACTGCCGGCCTGACGCTGGGACCACACCCGCCCAACTGCCGGCCTGACTCTGGGACCACACCCGCCCAACTGCCGGCCTGACGCTGGGACCACACCCACCCAACTGCCGGCCTGACGCTGGACCCTGGGACCACACCCACCCAACTGCCGGCCTGACGCTGGGACCACACCCGCCCAACTGCCGGCCTGACGCTGGGACCACACCCGCCCAACTGCCGGCCTGACGCTGGGACCACACCCGCCCAACTGCCGGCCTGACTCTGGGACCACACCCGCCCAACTGCCGGCCTGACGCTGGGACCACACCCGCCCAACTGCCGGCCTGACGCTGGGACCACACCCGCCCAACTGCCGGCCTGACGCTGGGACCACACCCACCCAACTGCCGGCCCTGACGCTGGGACCACACCCACCCAACTGCCGGCCTGACGCTGGGACCACACCCACCCAACTGCCGGCCTGACGCTGGGACCACACCCACCCAACTGCCGGCCTGACGCTGGGACCACACCCGCCCAACTGCCGGCCTGACGCTGGGACCACACCCACCCAACTGCCGGCCTGACGCTGGGACCACACCCACCCAACTGCCGGCCTGACGCTGGGACCACACCCGCCCAACTGCCGGCCTGACGCTGGGACCACACCCGCCCAACTGCCGGCCTGACGCTGGGACCACACCCACCCAACTGCCGGCCTGACGCTGGGACCACACCCGCCCAACTGCCGGCCTGACGCTGGGACCACACCCACCCAACTGCCGGCCTGACGCTGGGACCACACCCGCCCAACTGCCGGCCTGACGCTGGGACCACACCCGCCCCAACTGCCGGCCTGACGCTGGGACCACACCCACCCAACTGCCGGCCTGACGCTGGGACCACACCCACCCAACTGCCGGCCTGACGCTGGGACCACACCCGCCCAACTGCCGGCCTGACGCTGGGACCACACCCGCCCAACTGCCGGCCTGACGCTGGGACCACACCCGCCCAACTGCCGGCTCACCACTGGCCTGACGCTGGGACCACACCCGCCCAACTGCCGGCCTGACGCTGGGACCACACCCGCCCAACTGCCGGCCTGACGCTGGGACCACACCCGCCCAACTGCCGGCCTGACGCTGGGACCACACCCGCCCAACTGCCGGCCTGACGCTGGGACCACACCCGCCCAACTGCCGGCCTGACGCTGGGACCACACCCGCCCAACTGCCGGCCTGACGCTGGGACCACACCCGCCCAACTGCCGGCCTGACGCTGGGACCACACCCGCCCAACTGCCGGCCTGACGCTGGGACCACACCCGCCCAACTGCCGGCCTGACGCTGGGACCACACCCGCCCAACTGCCGGCCTGACGCTGGGACCACACCCGCCCAACTGCCGGCCTGACGCTGGGACCACACCCGCCCAACTGCCGGCCTGACGCTGGGACCACACCCGCCCAACTGCCGGCCTGACGCTGGGACCACACCCGCCCAACTGCCGGCCTGACGCTGGGACCACACCCGCCCAACTGCCGGCCTGACGCTGGGACCACACCCGCCCAACTGCCGGCCTGACTCTGGGACCACACCCGCCCAACTGCCGGCCTGACGCTGGGACCACACCCGCCCAACTGCCGGCCTGACGCTGGGACCACACCCACCCAACTGCCGGCCTGACGCTGGGACCACACCCACCCAACTGCCGGCCTGACTCTGGGACCACACCCACCCAACTGCCGGCCTGACGCTGGGACCACACCCGCCCAACTGCCGGCCTGACGCTGGGACCACACCCGCCCAACTGCCGGCCTGACGCTGGGACCACACCCGCCCAACTGCCGGCCTGACGCTGGGACCACACCCACCCAACTGCCGGCCTGACGCTGGGACCACACCCGCCCAACTGCCGGCCTGACGCTGGGACCACACCCACCCAACTGCCGGCCTGACGCTGGGACCACACCCACCCAACTGCCGGCCTGACTCTGGGACCACACCCACCCAACTGCCGGCCTGACGCTGGGACCACACCCACCCAACTGCCGGCCTGACGCTGGGACCACACCCACCCAACTGCCGGCCTGACGCTGGGACCACACCCACCCAACTGCCGGCCTGACGCTGGGACCACACCCACCCAACTGCCGGCCTGACTCTGGGACCACACCCACCCAACTGCCGGCCTGACGCTGGGACCACACCCGCCCAACTGCCGGCCTGACGCTGGGACCACACCCGCCCAACTGCCGGCCTGACGCTGGGACCACACCCACCCAACTGCCGGCCTGACGCTGGGACCACACCCACCCAACTGCCGGCCTGACGCTGGGACCACACCCGCCCAACTGCCGGCTGCCCTGACTCTGGGACCACACCCACCCAACTGCCGGCCTGACGCTGGGACCACACCCACCCAACTGCCGGCCTGACGCTGGGACCACACCCGCCCAACTGCCGGCCTGACGCTGGGACCACACCCACCCAACTGCCGGCCTGACGCTGGGACCACACCCACCCAACTGCCGGCCTGACTCTGGGACCACACCCACCCAACTGCCGGCCTGACTCTGGGACCACACCCACCCAACTGCCGGCCTGACTCTGGGACTACACCCGCCCAACTGCCGGCCTGACGCTGGGACCACACCCACCCAACTGCCGGCCTGACTCTGGGACCACACCCGCCCAACTGCCGGCCTGACGCTGGGACCACACCCACCCAACTGCCGGCCTGACGCTGGGACCACACCCACCCAACTGCCGGCCTGACTCTGGGACCACACCCGCCCAACTGCCGGCCTGACGCTGGGACCACACCCGCACCAACTGCCGGCCTGACGCTGGGACCACACCCGCCCAACTGCCGGCCTGACGCTGGGACCACACCCACCCAACTGCCGGCCTGACTCTGGGACCACACCCGCCCAACTGCCGGCCTGACGCTGGGACCACACCCGCCCAACTGCCGGCCTGACGCTGGGACCACACCCGCCCAACTGCCGGCCTGACGCTGGGACCACACCCACCCAACTGCCGGCTGCCGGCCTGACGCTGGGACCACACCCACCCAACTGCCGGCCTGACGCTGGGACCACACCCACCCAACTGCCGGCCTGACGCTGGGACCACACCCACCCAACTGCCGGCCTGACGCTGGGACCACACCCACCCAACTGCCGGCCTGACGCTGGGACCACACCCGCCCAACTGCCGGCCTGACGCTGGGACCACACCCACCCAACTGCCGGCCTGACTCTGGGACCACACCCGCCCAACTGCCGGCCTGACGCTGGGACCACACCCACCCAACTGCCGGCCTGACGCTGGGACCACACCCACCCAACTGCCGGCCTGACGCTGGGACCACACCCGCCCAACTGCCGGCCTGACGCTGGGACCACACCCACCCAACTGCCGGCCTGACGCTGGGACCACACCCACCCAACTGCCGGCCTGACTCTGGGACCACACCCGCCCAACTGCCGGCCTGACGCTGGGACCACACCCACCCAACTGCCGGCCTGACTCTGGGACCACACCCGCACCCAACTGCCGGCCTGACTCTGGGACCACACCCGCCCAACTGCCGGCCTGACTCTGGGACCACACCCACCCAACTGCCGGCCTGACTCTGGGACCACACCCACCCAACTGCCGGCCTGACTCTGGGACCACACCCACCCAACTGCCGGCCTGACGCTGGGACCACACCTGCCCAACTGCCGCCCTGACGCTGGGACCACACCCACCCAACTGCCGGCCTGACGCTGGGACCACACCCGCCCAACTGCCGGCCTGACTCTGGGACCACACCCACCCAACTGCCGGCCTGACTCTGGGACCACACCCGCCCAACTGCCGGCCTGACTCTGGGACCACACCCACCCAACTGCCGGCCTGACTCTGGGACCACACCCGCCCAACTGCCGGCCTGACTCTGGGACCACACCCGCCCAACTGCCGGCCTGACGCTGGGACCACACCCGCCCAACTGCCGGCCTGACGCTGGGACCACACCCGCCCAACTGCCGGCCTGACTCTGGGACCACACCCACCCAACTGCCGGCCTGACTCTGGGACCACACCCGCCCAACTGCCGGCCTGACTCTGGGACCACACCCACCCAACTGCCGGCCTGACTCTGGGACCACACCCACCCAACTGCCGGCCTGACTCTGGGACCACACCCACCCAACTGCCGGCCTGACTCTGGGACCACACCCACCCAACTGCCGGCCTGACTCTGGGACCACACCCGCCCAACTGCCGTTCAGCCGTAGCCAGGCGGAGGCTAGATGTAGATTCCCAATGCCAGCGAGATCTCCAGCAAGCTCAATTCGCATCCGATCGCCATCCGGGTGTCCCGATTATCCCTTCCCTCCCACCCCGCCCAAACAGGTGCCACCCTCAGCCGGATGAGCTGTCTTTACTCGGGGTGGCAGACAGGCTTCCGTTTGCGGCATACCCGGCGCGGCGCGGCGGTGACGACGTGTGTGTTCGGCAGTAGTGGCACGCGACGGCACCGGCACCGGCACCGGCACCGGCCCTCCGCTGCACGTCTTACCGGTTTTTATTTATCGTCGCCGGATTTACGACGTCAGGCTGGTAGTTTCTCCGCTAGGCGTGTGCGCCACAAAAACTTCCGAGACGAGCATTGACGCAGTTGCCGCAGAGATTCAGTCACCGCGCTGACTATAGAACGACTATAGACTATGCAAGCATGATGAGTAGATGACTACAGACCACGGTCTCTTCTAAGGAACTTTGAATGAGACAGCGTCCATTGGCGACTGCGGAGCCACCATCCGAGGAAAACAGACTCCGCTCCACCCACCATCCGAGGAAAACAGACTCCGCTCCACCCACCATCCGAGGAAAACAGACTCCGCTCCACCCACCATCCGAGGAAAACAGACTCCGCTCCACCCACCATCCGAGGAAAACAGACTCCGCTCCACCCACCATCCGAGGAAAACAGACTCCGCTCCACCCACCATCCGAGGAAAACAGACTCCGCTCCACCCACCATCCCCCGGTGATGCTACTGCGGAGCCACCATCCGAGGAAAACAGACTCCGCTCCACCCACCATCCGAGGAAAACAGACTCCGCTCCACCCACCATCCGAGGAAAACAGACTCCGCTCCACCCACCATCCCCCGGTGATGCTACTGCGGAGCCACCATCCGAGGAAAACAGACTCCGCTCCACCCACCATCCGAGGAAAACAGACTCCGCTCCACCCACCACCCGAGGAAAACAGACTCCGCTCCACCCACCATCCGAGGAAAACAGACTCCGCTCCACCCACCATCCGAGGAAAACAGACTCCGCTCCACCCACCATCCGAGGAAAACAGACTCCGCTCCACCCCCGTCCCCCGGTGATGCTACGACTGCGGAACCACCATCCGAGGAAAACAGACTCCGCTCCACCCCCGTCCCCCGGTGATGCTACTGCGGAACCACCATCCGAGGAAAACAGACTCCGCTCCACCCCCGTCCCCCGGTGATGCTACTGCGGAACCACCATCCGAGGAAAACAGACTCCGCTCCACCCCCGTCCCCCGGTGATGCTACTGCGGAGCCACCATCCGAGGAAAACAGACTCCGCTCCACCCCCGTCCCCCGGTGATGCTACGACTGCGGAACCACCATCCGAGGAAAACAGACTCCGCTCCACCCCCGTCCCCCGGTGATGCTACGACTGCGGAACCATCATCCGAGGAAAACAGACTCCGCTCCACCCCCATCCCCCAGTAATGCTACGCGATGGGAAATGATGATTGACTGGGTAACAAACGGACTGGAGGAATGGAGCACGGCTATGACTGGGATGGGTCCGACCCCCAGTTGTTATGCTAGGAGAGGCCTTGCCATGGACGTCACCACAGCGGGAGCGCTCGAACTTCATGAATGTGAACATCACACTTACAGCATTGCATAGATAAAAATAAATCAACATAAAACAATCTCAACAAATGTCGTCTCCCCAATCCCAAATCCGTTGTGACACCCGTATGCCTTGTTACATATACAAATCCGGCGGATCCTTCTCCAGCACAACCGATCTTCTCTCTCATTCTTCTCTCTCTCTCTCTCTCTCTCTCTCTCTCTCTCTCTCTCTCTCTCTCTCTCTCTCTCTCTCTCTCTCTCTCTCTCTCTCTCTCTCTCTCTCTCTCTCTCTCTCTCTCTCTCTCTCGCTCTCTCTCTCTCTCTCTCTCTCTCTCTCTCTCTCTCTCTCTCTCTCTCTCTCTCTCTCTCTCTCTCTCTCTTACTCTCTCTCCCTCTTTCACGCTTTCGCTCGCTCACTCACTCATTCATTCATTCACTCACTCACTCACCCACTCACTCACTCACTCACTCACTCACTCACTCACTCACTCATTCGCTTTCTCTTGTCTAGTTCTCCTCTCTGCATCCCTCTTTCTTCCTATCTCTCGTTACCTTTTCACTTTCTACCACTTTTACCTTTGTTCTTGACGATCCCGCCTTTACTATGCCTGTCGGAAAAAAAAGAATGACTAGTATTTATGTAAATGCAATATCGGTGCACACGAGTCATGCCGAGGGACGCCGACATCACAATGGCATGCCGTTGGTTGCGTTTTCCCTTCAGCGAGCCCGGCGAACCCTGCTGTTTCCTCGCTGTCGTCACATCCACCAGACGTCTCTCATGTCTCCGTGCCACCGTCCACCAGTCGTGTTCCATGTCTCTGTGCCGCCGAGTCTCCAGTCTCCACGACTTCGTATGGCAGCGCCATTATGTTTCAGCGTTTCCGTTTTCCGGCGTTGTCAATGCACAGCCAACTCCGGACGTGTGGCGGTCCGCTTGATGCTGTCTGTTTATCAGCATGAGCGGCGGCCCGCGTCTCCCTGGTCAGAGGAGCGGTGGCCCGCGTCTCCTTGGCCAGAGGAGCGGCCGCCGTCAGCAGCCCGCTCGGCCGTTTCCAGCCGCCCGTGAGCGCTGCTAGTGCGAAGCGGGCGCCACGGTGGCGTACTCAGAGCTCTCATACCCTGCGGCGGCGGCCGAGATGCAGGCCAGCGTTCGACGTGCCGGCCATTGTGTGTCGGCAGTCCGCGTGGCGTGATACAGGAGATGGCCGATTACCGGGTCACATCGGCCGACAGTGGGGCGACTTTCCCGAGCTGCACATCATGTGCACAGGAAGCCGCCTGCACACACACTGATACACACACACACACACACACACACACACACACACACACACACACACACACACACACACACACACATAAATTGGAGTAGTTAGCGGGTGGGACGGAGGGACTAGTCCCCTTCACTTATCGGCGATGCCAGCTCTGGCAGGAAGGAGGCGCCTCTCTGACTGGAAGAAGGAGCCCACCCGGGGTACTCCTAATTCCCCCGGGGAACTCGGGGGAACTCCAGTGTCTCAACAGGCGTGAGCATAATTCAGGACCCAGTAGGTGACGGGGTGGTATCAGTAGGTGACGGGAAACATCAGTAGGTGACTGGGTGACATCAGTAGGTGATGGAGTGTAATCGATAGGTGATGGGGTGACATCAGTAGGTGACTGGAGGACATTAGTAGGTGGCGGGTGGCATCAGTATGTGATTGGGTGACATCAGTAGATGATAGGGTGGCATCGGTAGGTGACGGGTGGCATCAGTATGTGAGGGGGAGATATCAGTATGTGATGGGATGACATCAGTAGGTGATGGGGTGGCATCAGTAGGTGATGAGGTGACATCAATAGGTGGCGGGGAGACATCAGTAGATGTTGGGGTGGCATCAGTAGGTGACGGGTGGCATCAGTATGCGAGGGGGTGACATCAGTAGGTGATGGGGTGTAATCGATAGGTGATGGGGTGACATCAGTAGGTGACGGGGTGGCATCAGTAGGTGACGGGGAGACATTAGTATGTGACGGGGTGGCATCAGTAGGTGACGGGGTGGCATCAGTAGGTGACGTGGGTGACACCAGTAGGTGTTAGAGTACCAGCAGGTGTCGGGGTGGCATCAGTAGGTGACGGGGAGACATCAGTATGTGATGGGATGACATCAGTAGGTGACGGGGTGGCACCAGTAGGCGTTAGAGTAACAGCAGGTGTCGGGGTGATCTCAGCAGGTCCTGGACAGCATCAGCAGGTGCTGGAACAGCTTCAGCAGGTGTCGGGGAAGCGTCAGCAGCCACCTGACGCCTGCACCAGCCAGTACCGGCCGAACGGGTGCACCCACCGCTGACCGGTCACCAGTATTGGGGTCATCGTCGGCATGCCACCACGAAAAACGAGCCGGTCAAGCAGCGTGAGGAAATGTTCCGCATACCCAACCCGTCCTGTACCGCCGGCACATCGGGCGGGACTCCGGCCTGGCGAGTCCATCGGGCGGTACTCCGGCCTGGCGAGTCCATCGGGCGGGACTCCGGCCTGGTGAGTCCATCGGGCGGTACTCCGGCCTGGCGAGTCCATCGGGCGGTACTCCGGCCTGGCGAGTCCATCGGGCGGTACTCCGGCCTGGCGAGTCCATCGGGCGGGACTCCGGCCTGGCGAGTCCATCGGGCGGGAGGCCTGCCTGGCGAGTCCATCGGGCGGGAGGCCTGCCTGTGGAGTCCATCTGGCGGGAGGCCGGCCTGTGGAGTCCATCTGGTGGGAGGCCGGCCTGTGGGGTCCATCCGGTGGGAGGCCGGCCTGTGGAGTCCATCTAGCGGAAAGCCTGCCTGCAGAGTCCATCTGGCGGGAGGCCAGTCTGCAGAGTTCGTCTGGCGGGAGGCCGGCCTGTGGAGTCCATCTGGCCGGAGGCCAGCCTGCAGAGTCCATCTGACGGGAGGCCGGCCTGTGGAGTCCATCTGGTGGGAGGCCGGCCTGTGGTGTCCATCCGGTGGGAGGCCGGCTTGTGGAGTCCATCTGGTGGGAGGCCGGCCTGTGGAGTCCATCTGGTTGGAGGCCGGTCTGTGGAGTCCATCTGGTGGGAGGCCGGCCTGTGGAGTCCATCGGACAGGAGGCTTGCCGGACAGTCCATCGAGTGGGAAGCCGGCGTTAGGAGTCATCGGGAGGGAGGCCGACCTGGGAAGTTCTACTACTAGCCGGGCTGTGCGTCAGACCTTGCTGCTGATGGTGTGGACAATGGGCATCAAACGTGCGATGTGTCCCATTGTTTTACAATGTTAACGCACCGTGTTGCAGTGTGTAACGCTGATCGAGCGGAATGGAGGTTAACACTACTCATAATCATGACAGGTGACATTGGGTAGCACTGTTGTAAACATGAACCAAATAGTATAGCCCTTTGTGACAGGTTTGATTTCCCCGTTACTGGTATCTAATGTGGGTAGGTGTGGTGAACTGGAGCTGTCCAGCCAGTGAACACAAAGCCGAGCCATACATGCATAGCTACACACTAAAACTATTCTTCCCCTTAAGTTAGTAATATCGGCTGATTGTACTGACTGTACATTGTATCGTACTGATTGTACTGATTGTGCTGACTGTTGTAGGGTAAAGCGCTTACCGTCTCGTAACACTTGCGTAACTATTTGACTCTAAAGAGGGAAAGACATATGACAAGTAGCGTGCAAAAATGTACTGTAACTTTTGTGTGTAATTTTGACATGGCTTGTTCTTTGAGAATGTTTGGTAGTGTTATGCTTTAAGCTAAGCTTCTCAACTTCGAACGACAGCTTCATAGCGAAATACAGTCAGAATGATTCTCTGAATCATATTTCGTGTAAACATTTGGCTTGGGTGTGGCTTCAGGTAAGAAAAGGTCATCAGGGTTAACTAACATCATTTGACCGTAGAAAGGTAATTGACCTTTCGAAAATGACCCCAACACATCAGGACTGGCTGATTGTGTCTATTGCGTACCCAAAATCCTCTTTGATGCCCGTTGGCATTTTATTTCATGCTCTATAATACAATGCCAATGTACGTAGTTTTGCGCAAGCATGGCTTTGATTGCCTTCAAGGAGGGCGTCATTGCTGGGTGACCTGACAGGACCTGGGTAAATTTCCTTCTTCGAAAGACGCGCAAGTGATGTATCACCAGGCATGCCAACTTTCAGCACGTTCTTGGTCTGGGGCATCAAGTAGTCATGAGCTGATGCGCGTCCCATGGGCGTTTCCCAGATTTTTAGGAATGCTCCTTTATAAATTAACTCATTCTTCACCAATTTAACAAAAAGTGCTTCGACCATGCACCCTAGTGTACAAAGGCGATATGGAGTGCGCAACGTGTTTTCATTCGTGTTTCTCTCGTAAATTTTGTGATCCCCACGTGCTACTTGATCCACCTGTTCTGAACGCTGCCGACCTTCCCCAGTTTGTAGTACCATCTGATAGGATTTCTCTGTTACTGCAGGAACTCTGTCCACGCGAGCCGTATGGTCCAGATGGCCTTCGTACTCGCATCTTAACACGCGCACTGGAGGGGGGGGGGGGGCGAAATCCGCCCACCCCTCCGGTTTTTCGCAAATAACTGCAGATTGTACCGTTGGATATACGCGATTTTCGACGTACCTACTTAGAAATGAACGGCGCGTCGTTTAAAGCAAGAAAAATGGAAATCTGCCGAAAATATTTCAAGTTAGGGGCCGCTAAAGTAAAAAAATGTTATAGCGCCAGACCACAAAAATCGGCGCTGATGCGCTTCCAGTATACTGACAAAAGGGAAGTGTTCTAGGCAACACTAGCGACTTGTTTGATGTATATTGGTATGCTGTATAGTTTCAAGGTCATGTTAGGTCACCAATGTCAAGTCAGGTCAAGTTCATGACAGGTTAATGGAACCAAACTTGATCAACTGGAATGTTGCCATAAATGCACTACTGGTTGTCATTTGTACTGTTTGTCATTGCGTTTCCATACTTTATTCATGTACTTCACTCCCTTCTTCACGAAGCCGATTGCTCCGAGCTGCCCGACGGAGCAGCCGGGCGGGCGGCCGGTTCCGGTAACTGGAACAGGTAACTGACCTGATAAAGTGGTGCTATATAGGTGACCTGAGGTCAAATGTTGGGTCTAGCATCTGCATTGCATCATTAGTAATCTCCAAAACATCATTGATGCCCATTTTTGAGCATTTAAACACAATCACAGCGATTCATAACGATGACAAGCCAAGCCATGCAAAACAGGAAAATCTTGCCAATCTGACCTCATTTGACCTTGAAGATATTGAGCTAAGGTCACGAAAATTGCACACAATAGAGTTCACTACCGTACCCATCCACCCTGCGAATTTCGTTTCTCCAGCTTTACTAGGAGCCGAGATCTTAGGGGGGGCGGAATCCGCCTCCCCCCCCTCCAGTGCGCGTAATTTTCAGAGGCCCTCCAGGGCGCGTGTTAAAGGAATGCGGCGATGCCCTTGCGATACTCCTCGAGATTCTGTTCCAGATTTCCCTCGAATCGGGCGTGGTTCCTACTGCGTGGTAGCAAGCAAGCGTAATTCTCAGTTTCCAGAAGGGCTCCAAGAATCAAACAAGCAAATGTAGGCCAGTGTCTCTTTTATCAATATGTCTCAAGGTCCTGGAACAGTTGTACATGAGTGATTGCTATTCGCGTGCTTGTCCGCGATTCCTTACTCCAAACAAGGTTTCCTCCCCAAAATGTCCTGCGTGACGAACCTTTTTATTTTTCATAGCTCACTATTGGTAGTCAATATCGCGCCGTAAGCAGACATATGTCATATACACTAATTACACTTCGGTGTTTACAAGCATTAATCACCAACTTCCTCTACATAAACTGAAACATTCATTTGATATAACTTGCACGGCACACACATGGCTAGAATCGTACCTGTCTGGGCGCACGCAGTGGGCTGTGGTTAATGGCAAGCAATCTGACTGGACTCCAATTTTCTCAGGCGTGCCGGATGCTAGCATTCTCAGACTGCTGCAAAGTCTGTACATGGTTTGTCGCTGACATCCCACTACACATCAGAACAAATCCTCTGTTGTATGCAGACGATGTGAAGCGTGTCGACACCATGCAGTTCTCCACTGACATTGATACTCTCCAGATTGATCTGGACAGGCTGTGCCACTGGTCTCGAACCTGGATGCTGAAATTAAATTATGTCAAGTGCCGATGCATCTTCTTCACGCTCCGAGATGCACCATGCGTTGCATCAGACTACCTTGAAGGTCACCAGCTGGAGCGAGAGATGCGGGACCTGGGTATAATTGTAGATACTAAACTAGCCTTCGCCCAGCACATCTACTATATCTAAGGCTAGCCGGATGCTCGGGATGTTGATGCGGGCCATGCAGATGCCGTATGCTCTGAAGAGGGCACGGTTTAAACACCGAACCAGTCTTGCTGCTTTCACTGCTCACGTTCGCTACGTGATGGGTACGGCAGCAGTATTTGGAGCGGTGCCACAGTCAGTTGCTCGTCTAGATTCCAGTGCTTGCAACACCGGCTTCTCATTTGGCTAGGCTCCCGCTCAAGGGCTCAGGGATTGTGCCTGGAATATAGCACTATTCTAAACCTTTTCAAAATGACCCTTTGGGGACCGTCTGACACCGACTGACATTCGTGTCTTACATAACATATTCCATAACCGTTTGGACTGTGTGTAGTTACCGTCCCTATGCGACCTACACATTCCTTGTCGCCGCACACACCAATATGATTTACTTTACACATCTGGGACCCGTGAGCTTGAGGTTCAAAACCGTTTGCTGGGGCACTTGCCGGGGCAACTGGAAACCGATTTATTTCCACTTGTCCGCATGCTAATCTTCTTAAGTTCCAGGCACGTATTCGTCATGAGGTGCGTTCATTTGTGTGAGTGACGAACGCTTGTCTTGAAGCATGCCGCGCAGGCTCGCAATGTCTCTCGAACGCAAGTGTGCGCGTGTATTTTGGCGTTTTTTTTAGCTATGTGTATGTGCGCTCTGCAGGTCAGGGCATCCGTAAATGAACATTATCCTGCAGGTTTTTCTTCTAATGAACATCAACATCAACAAAGTTGAATCCACCACCACCGGCAGATTAGCACTTGTCCATATGAAAAAGGACACCAATATAGCTTAAGACGGTCCACCTGGGTTCAGGGTTGACCTCACGAACCCCAGTTATGCCTGGCGCCAGAAATACGTGATCGTAATCTCCGTCAACCCCTGACGGATTCAGACGAACGTCGTCGTGTGTCGTGGCGTTGACCGATGTCCAGCCGCCATCTCACCAGGGCTGCGGACACACAAATTTCGTCGTGTGTCGTGGCGTTGGCCGGTATCCAGCCGCCATCTCACCAGGGCTGCGGACACACAAATTTCGTCGTGTGTCGTGGCGTTGGCCGGTGTCCAGCCGCCATCCCACCAGGGCTGCGGACAGCCGCAGCCCCATTAGCATGATGTGTGACCCACGACCCGGTGATACACGCGCTCACGTACGAGACAATGACACAGTACCGGCAGTCGGCTTCGGACCGGCTCGACCTGCGCGAGGTCACCAGTGTCACCCGCCACCGCCGCCGGAGAAAGTGGGGCTGGCCGTGGTGGGTCGGCTTGCCTCCTCTATGGCCCTGTAAGCCAATGCCAGTTAAGCCTGGCCGACCCGGGGACCAGTGAACAGCGGACCTGGAGAGCAATGAAACAGTCGACTTGGTGCTCAGTCAAGCAGCCGACCTGGTCGCCAGTGAAGCAGCCGACCTCGTAATCGGTCAAGCAGCCGACCTCGTAACCAGTCAAGCAGCCGACCTCGTAACCAGTCAAGCAGCCGACCTCGTAACCAGTCAAACAGTCGACCTGGTGATCAGTCAAACAGCCGACCTAGTGATCAGTCAAACAGCCGACCTGGTGATCAGTCAAACAGCCGACCTGCTGATCAGTCAAACAGCCGACCTGCTGATCAGTCAAACAGTCGACCTGCTGATCAATCAAACAGCCGACCTGGTGATCAAACAGACGGTTTTGGAACCAGTACAGCCCTGGTGAGATGAGGCCCGGTTCGGGAGCCGTCACCGTCACCAGCCGGAGGGTGCGGACCGCGATTGATCACGCTGTGCCAACACCACGTCTGACTGTCTACTGAGTACGGCCGATGCCACTGGCGCGCTCAGGCTGAGCAGTGCGCACTGGTCCTCTCCTGCCGACACTGCTCCGCTCCGTCAGCACGACAAGGTGTTTTGATCATGTACAGCCTCAGGCTGAGCAGTGCGCACTGGTCCTCTCCTGCCGACACTGCTCCGCTCCGTCAGCACGACAAGATGTTTTGATCATGTACAGCTCTGCCAACCCTGTAGCCAGGTGGCAGTCCAGGTGGAAATACAATGCATTGGTCTGCACAGACCATCGGACGACTCTGAAGAGACGGTACCACAGCTTGCATCATGACCAATGTGCTGCGAGTACAGCATCCTGGTAATATTTTGAGGTTTAAAAGAAATGCAGTCCGAATTCTTGCTGGGGTGGCTTAATGAATCGGGGTCCTATACTAAGCACAGCTGATTCCGTGAACTCTGGCTCTACCACTCCGTCAGTGAATTCCAGTTCAGCGGAAGAATTTTGACCGAGAGTGTAACATGCCGCCAACGCACCGACACGGCCGCCCCGGTAGCTCGTCCCCGGTCTTATCGGGCCAGCTGCCAACTGACCCTCCCAGTCGGGGGCTGAATGCGAGTGCGTGAAGCAACTCGAGCTCTGTGCTGCAAAGACAGGGGAGACCAACGCAGGTCGGAGCCCCAACTAACTGAGACACCGTGACATAGTCACACGGTATCGCAATAGTCTGGATCATTGATCAGCTCCTGGGAATATGTTCCCTGTAACTGGCGTCTCAGCCGAACACAGTATCACACAGTGTGGCACTCAGTAGCCGTTGGTAACCCGGCAGTGACTGGCGTCTCAGCCGAACACAGTATCACACAGTGTGACACTCAGTAGCCGTTGGTAACCCGGCAGTGACTGGCGTCTCAGCCGAACACAGTATCACACAGTGTGACACTCAGTAGCCGTTGGTAACCCGACAGTGACTGGCGTCTCCGCCGAACACAGTATCACACAGTGTGGCACTCAGCAGCCGTTGGTAACCCGACAGTGACTGGCGTCTCCGCCGAACACAGTATCACACAGTGTGACACTCAGCAGCCGTTGGTAACCCGACAGAGACTGGCGTCTCCGCCGAACACAGTATCACACAGTGTGACACTCAGTAGCCGTTGGTAACCCGACAGTGACTGGCGTCTCAGCCGAACACAGTATCACACAGTGCGACACTCAGTAGCCGTTGGTAACCCGACAGAGACTGGCGTCTCAGCCGAACACAGTATCACACAGTGTGACACTCAGTAGCCGTTGGTAACCCGGCAGTGACTGGCGTCTCAGCCGAACACAGTATCACACAGTGTGACACTCAGTAGCCGTTGGTATCCCGACAGAGACTGGCGTCTCAGCCGAACACAGTATCACACAGTGTGGCACTCAGCAGCCGTTGGTAACCTGGCAGTGACTGGCGTCTCAGCCCAAGGCAATGGGAAAACATCTACCTCCCACTGGTTATCTCTGCAACCAACCACCCAAATTAAACGATTAATACGTCATTCAGGTGTCATCACTCCGAACTCGCACATAGGTACACATTGCACATGGGGCGGATGTTTAGGTCAGAGGTCATGCCACAGTTCAGAACGGACTGTTATTGCGCCAGCTTACTACGGAAATCAGGAAGCTTGATGTATCCTCGCCACTCGTCGTCAAGTGATATGTTTTCGGTTTTAGCGCCGCCTAAATCATGCGACGTGAAATTGCATGGCCAACGAATGACCTGAAATAACCCTACCTCGTGTGATCTGACTTCATTTGCCTGAATTGATCTTTCCTTGCACTACTTTCCAATGAGCATGCACCTAGGCGAGGGCTGAATAGATCACTTTGCCTATATATACATTGTCCCAGCGTGACCTGAGTTCAGGTCATGAAGTCAGACGGTGTACGATTTACAAATATGTTTCAGTATCACATCAGTTCTTCTTGGACCAATTTTGTTTGTACTTCAAAAGTGATGCTCCGGAGATATTCAAGCTTAAACATACTTGACCTAACCATACGGTATGACCTGACTTGACATTAGGATTTTCGGATACCAATAAACACAAACATTTACTGGAATGGTTCTGTCGAAAGTACCCGAGACATACATATTGATATTTTCAGGTCATTCTCCAAAGTAAATATCATGTCACTGGGTTGACCTATTATGACATTTAACGACCTCTGCATGGCTGAAAATGAAGAAACAAGATGTGATATAAGCTATACACTATGGTAGCTTCCAATGACATTTTCCCTGTCCCTCTAACGTGCATTATTTGGAGGCCTGGTTCTGACCTGCCGTGACCTACCCCGTGCTAACCCTTTTTCACTGTGATCAATGTAAATACATTCACTTATGTTAAGTCTTGAAAATCACCGTCGAAAGAAAACAAACTCAAGCTTTTTTGTAACGATTTCCAGGAATTTCAGTTAAGGTCCGTATATTGAAGTAATATGACCTCTGGTGGCCTCACTATCAGTTACAATGTAACTATAAGGTGTGCTTCGGGCTCTCCATGAACAGAGCTTTCGAATGATGTTTTTCATTTTATCCTAGTGTGTACGTAGATCGGAAGCTAGGTGGTGGATTCTCCCGGCGAAGATGCATTTGCCGGCCGGCACGCGAAGGTTAAGCAATGGACAATGAGTTAAGCAATAAGCGAGGGTTAAGCAAAATGCAATGGTTAAACTTGGGTAGGTCATCCAAGATGAATACACTTAGTATGAAGTTTTTAACATGCGACACGTGTTTGTATACCCATCTTGCGAGAGCAGCTGAATAAAAGTGTTCTGAGTTATGGTAAAACTGCGACAAGGGACCATAGCATGCCTCCATACGTCATCCCTGTTTACAAACGTTCCTATCGATACAACAATCTAGATCATTTTGCGCTGTGTACCAAAATGACTCCATTTTATCACCACGGCTTCCTAGAGGTGTCCTTATGGAAATGCTTGCGGCTTGCACAAAGGATACAGCTTTCCGCTGCCCACGATGACAACTGTACCAACAAGTGGATGGGGTGGCGATGGGGTCTCCATTGGGAGTGCTGTTTGAAGACAGCTACCTGGAACACATTGAATCCATTGCCCTCAATAGCATGCAAACAAGCCTTGCACATACTGTCGATTGTTGACACCATATTCGTTGACATTGAAAGTGAGCAACAGTTGAACATGTTAAATTCCAACCTTGATCATTGCTCTGTTCTTCAATTGTCCGTAGAGCCGTTCCTGTATAATACAATCCTGTTCCTGGATGTTCTTGTCGATGTATCAAACGACCATTATGTAATTTAAGCATTTAGGAAGCCCACCGACACTGGACAATATCTGCATAGTGATAGTGAGTGCCCCGATAAGTACAACAAAGACAGTGTAATCCGAGTAAACTGGAAGTGGAACAGTTTCTTAATAGCAGCTTTTACCTGACCGAGACGCCCACGTATGTGTGACCATCGCTTAAATGAAAACATACTTCAAATTTGGCATGTGTTCTTAATGTTCCTCTGGGGATCAATATGCCTTCGCTTTGCGAAATTTGTATTTCTGTGTGCCAAACGTTTGGGCATATTTCCTTTAAGTTGTGTTACCTTAACCTAATGTACTAAAAACATTTGCAAGCATACATGAATATTTTGTGATAGTGGAATTAATCGTTTGTCAATTATCCTTCGCTCGAAGTTAACTGTGATGGAATATCCTTATTCCTTCGTATGTTTGGAAGGTTGCATCCGTACCTACACTTTAGTCACAGGTAGCCGAACATGACTTCACTCTGACGTCACTGACGTCTGACCTATGGTGATCTCAAAGTTTTTCGTCGGCCAGAATGCACACAACTGATGCAAAATAAGCTATTGAAAATTTCGTGTCCATATTTTATCGCGTGTTTTACGCTATCGAGCAAAAAAGTCAGGTAGCAGTATCTGCCGCTCCCTACATACTGCCGGAGTGATGCGATTCACCATAGGAGATACACAGAGGAGCCAGTGGAACCACAGTGTGCGGCACACGACATCAAAAGGCGCCAACGGAACGGCGCGTCTGTGATCCGTGCCGACTGACCGGTTTCGCTGTCAGCGCGTCAGACTTGGCCGCCCGGCGTCCAACGCCTAGCTCTCTACGGTGACGGATCACACGGCCACTGGAATGCCAGACGAATGATGTGTATAGCTGTGCCGTACATACTTGATGTTACCAGATTTCGCGCGCTTTCTGGTCACGTTCGATAACTTATTTTTGCTTGCGTAGAACTGAAAAAGCAAATATGTATTTCCGGTTTAGAGACTGTGAACGGATACGGTCAACGGCCCATGGATGCGGATTGGCATAGGTTTCTTCGAGACAGCTCTTTGTGTAATTAACAAATGGAAGTTCACGTCTCAGATTCATTTTCATCCAACTAGGGAAGGGGCACCCAGGGGACCCATGGTGTCCAGGGGAGGAGCATCGGGGTGTGCCCAAGCTCACTTTCTCCTGGATCCACTAGATAAGTGTTGCTTGTTGAACCCAAAACAGTTCGACTTCACAATAGGTGATATTCAACTCTGTGAACTAGAGTAAAATATTACTCCATTTCATACGTGGAAAGCATTTGCGATTTCGCAGAACATGCCTTTGCCTCTGGATCCTGGATCCCGCATCCCAAAAAAGAAGATAGGTTGCAAAACTTTCAGAATAGTATGCATTTTCAATAGTGCTAACAACCCGGCAGAAGCTGAACACCGTGGTGGTGACACAGCTCAAGATGGCCTGTGGCCACATGCCCCGGCCAAGCCTTAAACAATTCAGCAAAGAAAATTTCCTCGCCCAAATTTCGTTACGCACGTTTTTCAAACTTGCTTGGGGTCATTTGAAGGCGAATCTTCTTTCCACTTATATTTCATTGCTCTCATGGTCGCAGCTATGGTGGCCATGCCTATATCCAGAATTGTAACACCCTGGCACAGGCTATTCAGCATGCTCCAAGCTATTTGAGTGTTCCTTTTCAGGTCTTTGGCCATACCTCAAACGCATGATAATCATAGCTGCACCTTGCGTTTTGCCGTGGCGGGTACCGCATCATAATCCCAACTGTTGCCCGGGATTCGCCAGCCTTGCCAGGCAACACACAGCTATAGAATACTAATCAGTCAAATAGCATTCAATATTGGCAATGCCTTTCAATCCAAGCTCAAGCTAAGGCGAATTTGATGCAAAGAGGGCTCAAACGGTATCTTGGTTAATGTTGATATCAGAACTTCATTAAAATGTATGGGGAATTCTAATTGTTATTCATGATGATACGTCAGTAAAATCATTGGGTCTGCTCCCGTTGCTCATCCAAAAGAAACAGATGAGAGGAGACTCGGCGAGTTTGGACGAAGGTGGATTTGTTTTCCGATGGGACGTTCGGATGAGTTCAAATGCAGTTGGCAGCACGTTCAGCCACATATTTGGCGGCGCATTAAGCAGGCATCGAAGGCTCCTCCAATCGAGTTCAATTGTGGTCAAATGACGAAAAATGTGATGAACCTTCAGGAAAACCAGCTTGCTTTATTACCATATGACGTGACGGCCAGAATCCCCATGAACCAAACGCCTTGACAGCACAATCGGTGACATGGAAGTACTCATCTGAACATAGTAAACGCATATATCAAGCGAATGCTCGGCGTACGGAAAAGCCATTTTACGCTAAAAGGTGAACAAACCATTCTGAGAAAAGCTACGCGTCGTATAATTTGTTTCCAGTAAATACATTTATCCATTGGTCCACCCTTCAATGCGCTGAGGGCGGCACCAACCTACGACCCCATACATTTCCACCGTTGATCATCAGACTATAGGCAGCAAAACAGGGGGAGGGACGGAGGCACGGTGCCTCTTTAAATCATGAAAGTTAGCATTAACCCAATGACGTTGACTGGAAAGAATTAATCCCCAATACTGCCTGGTGCCCCCTACCCCCCTCCCCTGTTAAGTTCGGACATTAGTCACGTATGCATCAAGGTCAATTTGAATCGAGTTCACTACCATATGCACACAATAGAGTTCGAAATTTGCACACAATAGAGTTAACTACCGTACCCATCCATCCTGCGAATTTCGTTCCTACAGCTTTAATAGGAGCCGAGATCTTATGGGGGGGGGAACCCGCCCCCCCCCCTCCAGTGCGCGTAATTTTCAGAGGCCCTCCAGGGCGCGTGTTAACCTAGGTTCGTGACCTTCAGTGACCTTGGAGAGGTTCACATGAATTCAGTCATCTATTAGCCTAAGGCGCACACAATTTGTCGTTTTGGATCACAATGTCAAGTAAAGATTGAAATAATAATACCTGTGCATAGATCAAGAGAATATAATAACTTCAGTAATTGTAGGCGAATCTCATTACTACCAATATGTTCTAAAGTGTTGGAAAGATGATTACACTCTGGTGTATCATCATTTCTAAATGAAAATACACCCATTGCAATTTGGATTCAGAAAAAAGCACAGTACATACATGGCAATTGCTCTAATCCATAATCATGTAACTAAATCCCTTATGAATGACAAGTTAGTTTGTACCCTGCATTTGTACTTAAAGAAGGCCTTTGACATAGCAATCATAAGTGTTCGATTATAATAAAAAATAGGCATAAGGGCAATGTGCATCAACTTTTAAACTTACACCTCTCAAATAGATGTAAAAAACTAAGATATAGGACATCCTCTCCCAGCCACAAAATATCGCAATAGGTGTCTCTCAATGTTTCATTCTTGGACCTCTGCTATTTATTTTATACATTTACGAATTCTGCGATGTTTCCGATTTGGCAAGTTTTTACCTACTTCCAGATGATACTCCATTAACTATTACAGCGAATGATCATTTTGAATTACAAAGTACAGTATATGAGTTAGTTCCCAAAATCAGAGCATAGTATCATGCAAACAGATTAGCTATCAATACCGAAAAGACTGGCTAGCAGATATTTTCCAGTAAGCCTTCCAGATGACTTGCACATCCAACTCAATAAATTGACATAGCAAGGCATAGCTGTGTAAAATATTTAGGTGAATTTGTCAATTAAAATATAACATAGGAAAGTCATATTAATGTCATTTCTTCAAAAATTAGCAGTAATATTGGAAATATAGGTAATATTTAGGTAATGTAAAATATTGCGTGTAAAGAAAATATACGACCTTCAATATACCAGGAGGTGCTGAGTTGACATCAAAAGTAACGGTAATGATTATACTTTATGTATGTAAAATGTAAAATAATCCGCTCTCACGTTCGTAGAACTGAAGGTTGGAATCAGTTTTCCAGTCGTTCTCTTTTTCCTTGTTTTTCTTTCTTTAGTGTATTGACAGTTTAGGAGAGCACATGGAAGATGAGTTATTTTACCATATTAGGTTCCCCATTCTCAACCGCCGTCTTTCCTGGAGCCCTCGACGATGCCACTAGCTTTGATATTTGTCTGAGTGGGCTTCATAATTGTTTTCCTCTAATATCTGGTGACGGGATCTGTCCAGCAAGAAACACGAGCGGGGAGAGGTGTGACCCACCCTGACTTGTTTTACCATAACCTACTTCTCACTCCTGGAAATTAACGTCCCTATATCACACGGGCGTGGAAGAGTACACACCTGCCTACCTATTAATGGGTATGGGAAAAATGCAACAACCCGCGATTTCGTTAAAAAAAAATCCGAGGTGTTCTTCTCTATGACGTCATAGCTCCGTGACCTGATATCGCATAATACAAAATGAAGCTACCAAGTGCTGTGAAAAGGACACCCCACGGGAAACAGAAAACGTCAGGGTTCCTTTGAGCGGCTGAGAAAGCATCCACGAAAAACCGTAGGTGGTTGCATATTTTGTATTTTTTATTACATAATTTTTGGTATTTTTGTTCTATGCTACGCTTTATCGAATTTTATTTTACTCATATGTTTTCCTTCAAATGAAGCTAACACTAAAAATGAAGACACTAGAATGGGGATGCAGAAGGGCATCTTTCCACACTCCCTGCCTCTGGAAATGAGTAAAAATTAAGCATCGATGACTAATTTTTGTGTTGAAAAAAAACTGAATCTTTCACCTCCCCATTTCAAATATGTTACATTCTAACTCAATCCCACTCACATCAAAATCCTGCTAAAACCAGTAACCAGAAATTAGTAGTACATCTCACCCGCGAGGAAATGTATGCCAGCATCCAGCATTCTTTCAGGAATGTCTCCCATAGCTTAGCAGCTTAGGTGCTGAACTGTGAGGGACACATCAACCACTGGGTCCAAATCTAACCTGGTTGCTGAATTCAGCCTGATATAACCTGGTCTCCCTCGTCCAAGAATAACGCAAGGCTGCACTAAATAATGATGTGGTTGACAAAGACCACCTCCGTGGCGCAGTCTGCTAATGCGTCTTTTTAGAGTGTAGGAGGCATTGGTTTAACACGCCAGTGATGTTTTAAGCATATTTGCATAAAGTACGTTAGATACATACGTATACATTAAGCCATGCTACATCGCTTTGACTAATAGTCAACTTGTTGGGTTCAAAATTGAGGTGCGCTTATGTACTCTGTAACTTGTGCATTAAATGGGTTAAAGCAAAAAGAAAAAAGAAGAAGGAAACGATCAAAGATTGCTACCTTTTTTCAGGCGTCCAATTCTATGGTGATGGTGTAGTGGTTGTGTAGTGAACCTTCACTGGTGATATAATTAATTAAAATAACTAATTTGATGTGATAGGGTTTGATTAACATGAATTAATTCGATTTATTGTAGAGTTCCAAGGTCGTTTTCGCTGTCAATGCATTTATCAACGACTCATCACTAGAGCTTTTATGCTCGGTCCCACCAACACCAAATCCGTGTTTCATAAAGACTAAAACGGCATAACCACCGGTCGTAGGGCGACAATTCACCTATGGAATATGGATTGTAAAGGATGAAATGTAATATAAGGCGAAGTATGAAGAATGCAGAATATTGGGTTTTGAATTATGAATATAATAGTGGAGTGATGCAAACATGCATGTGATGTACGGTGTGCCTCATATTAGCCAAATATGAAGGAATAAAACCCTGTCCATAGTCGCAATATTCCTGTTTTCTTTGTATTAGGAAGGTATGTATTAAGCTGTGTATCTTAAACGATGTCTTATTTTATAATTATTATTTTAATTACGAAACCAATGCAAAAATAATTACTTTGTGGCAGAAGGATTTCTTTTTCCTTGCATTGTTGTGCAAGAAATTTTGAAGAATCTGATTCATGTTGCTTATACAACCATGCACAAAGAACAATGGCATTGGAACATTATTACAAACGATGTGCTACAATGCTAGTCTTGTGACATGTATTGGTCATGTAGCCTGGTTCCCGCCATATTCCACTGTTTCTGCAAATCGTGGATATCTTTCGACAATCAAAACCTATATCCGTGATGATCTGCGGTTTCGAACAACTTGCATGCCAGATTGAGGAGGCAACTTTCCCTCAATGTTGGCCTTGCCCCCCCCCCCAATAATTTTAACTATAACCATGAGAGCCTATGGAATTTGCCCTCCCAATCCACTTCGGCCTGTCCACTGCCTTCATGTATTTTTCCCTCCAATAATTTAACAAATAAGCACAGGTGGTTGCATATTATGGATATATATATATATATATATATATATATATATATATATATATATATATATATATATCTATATATATATATATATATATATCGATTATCAACCTATATCAGTGATGATCTGTGGTTTTGAACAACCAGTACGCGGAAATCTCGAAGTTTAAAGATTTAGCATCGAATTGTTCAATGCACAACAAATTTGCTGGCTGGAATGTAGAAGTGGACCTGGCAAGCTGCATGATGATTACCATCAGGTATTAAAAAAAAAAATTATATAAAGTTGAAAAAATACATGAACTAACATACCGGATGAAAAGGTTCTTTGGTAAGCATACCAAAGATCGGTCAAAAGTCCCGCCGATCCAGACCGGGCTTTCGGCTCTTGCATTTGTCACCACTAGTATGTACACACAAACAAGGCAATCTCTCGCCAAACCAGGGAGGTTCCAGATCCTTATTTTCAGGACGCATTTTTGGATTAGGTAGGGAAAATGATAAATTAACATTAGCGGGGTCCCAAACCAGGGGGCCTGATCCCCGCACAGTGGAGACATGCTCGTTGTTCTGGTGGTGTGCTGCGCTGGTGGTGTGGTGGCGACCTCTGGCGTCAGCCGCACGGGACCGGTCGTGCGTTGTGAGCGGCGTGTGCCCGTTCCAAACGAGGCCCTCCCGCCCCCCGCCGCTCACATTCCATCGGCCCAACACTTTCCCGGAGCCGACCGAGAGAAGGCAGCACGACGAAGAGAGAGGGTGCAAGTAAATGAAGGGAGAAGGGAGAGGAAAGTGAAAACGAACCACAAACTATTTTCCACGACTTCAATCGCTAGTCCATCTAGCATCGCTAAATACGCACAGGAAATTAATGGCGGGCGGACTTGTAGTCAAGAGAGAGAGAGAGAGAGAGAGAGAGAGAGAGAGAGAGAGAGAGAGAGAGAGAGAGAGAGAGAGAGAGAGAGAGAGAGAGAGAGAGAGAGAGAGAGAGAGAGAGAGAGAGAGAGAGAGAGAGAGAGAGAGAGAGAGAGAGAGAGAGAGAGAGAGAGAGAGAGAGAGAGAGAGACAGAGAAGGAAAAGGAGTGGGGGAGAGAGACAGAGACAGGGACGAAGATAGAGATAGATATAATAATGAGGAAAAGATAAGGGAGTAGAGACCGACGGAATAGTTATATCTATATGTGTATATATATATATATATATATATATATATATATATATATATATATATATATATATATATATATATATATATATATATATATATATATATATATATATATATATATATATATATATATATATATATATATATATATATATATATATATATATATATATATATATATATATATATATATACGAGATATATGCGTATATATACATAAACTGACATTTTATTTTCCTGATACGAAAATATTACAATATGCTTGATTGTGGAGAGAGATGGGAAACTTAAAGAAGAAGTGAGCCATCAGTCAAAGGTTACTAGGCGTGCTTGAAACAGCCGTGAGCATGCACAATTGAATCGCCATACGATTTGAGACATCCTCTTATATATTTGTGCATTTCTTTTCTACAATCGTATCGGATGTCCATATATCGCTAATATGTTCCATGTATAAGCAGGTAATTAACTATGAAAGGTACATGCCACATTATAATAATTTGAAGTGCATCGAAAAAATTGACTCGCTGTCGTAGATACATTTAACGTTAAATAAAAATGCGGCTGTCTTTAGTGCTGAAGCAAAATAAGCATACTTTATAGAGTGAAATGGGCCATCATTTCACTCTATAAATGATGGCTGCACTTCTGTGTTCAATAAAAAAAAAATATACTATATGCAAAATATATTAGGAATAGAACTTTGCTGAATGAAAATAAATACTAAATGTATAGGAACATGCTTTGCAATGTGCTTAGGAATGCAAAATGATTATATTACAAGAGGGCATTCCAGGACAGCAAAGGTGATGGCAAAAAACATGAAAGTATTTGAATGAAATTATAAACAAGAATGAATTGCAAACAGTTCCGCCAATGTGCTTTGTTGATAACTCTGGGGCTACCTGCGTACAAAACAAATACCTGATAAATTCAACGCATTTTTTTCAACGATAGATAGCGAATTGGAAAAAAATATTCCTGCAACAGACACAGCCAATTATATTATCTTACACAGCCTACTTATGCCAACATTAACTATATTCCTTCTGTTAATGAAGCTCAAATTGAGGAAATTGTTAAGTCTTTGAACCCTGTGGGTGGAGGTATGGATAAAATTAGCACAACAATTTTGGTTGGAACATATAGAAGTATTTTGCAACATCTAACATATTTCTTTAATCTTTGTCTTAGCACTGCAATATTCCCTGATGCATTAAAATCTGCAGTTATAATTCCTGTATATAAATCAGGGGAAAATAATAAATTTACTAATTATAGGCCAATCTCTTTGCTACCAATATTTTCGAAAGAGCTGGAAAGATTAATACAACTTAGTTTATCATAATTTCTAAATGAAAATAATATCATACACCCATTGCAATTTGGTTTCGGAAAAACAAAGCACATACATGCCAATTGTTCTGATGCATAACGAAGTAACTAAATCACTTGTAAATAATACCTTAGTTTGTACCCTGTATCTGGATTTGAAAAAAAGGCCTTTGACACTGTCAGCATCAGCATTTTGTTACAAAAAATGTACTTCATTGGTTTTAGGGGCAATATATATAAACTTCTAAACTCATACATATCAAATAAATATCAAAGAACCAAGATACATGACATCCTCTCCCAACCATTAAATATCACAATAGGTGTTCCTCAGGGTTCGATTCTTGGACCTCTGCTATTTCTTCTATTCATTAACGATCTCTGCAATGTTTCCAATTTGACTAGCTTTTACCTATTCGCAGACGATACTGCCATAACTATTACAGCTAATGCTAATGTTGAATTATAAACTAAAGTAGATGAGGTAATACCCAAAATCATTGCATGGTTTCATACCAACAGATTATCTATTAATGCTGATAAGACTGGATATCAATTTTTTTCCAGGAAACCATGTGATGACCTTCATCTCAAAATAAATGCTTCTAATATTACAAGGCGTAGCTGTAGAAACTATTTAGGTGTATTTATCGATGAAGACATGTCGTGGAAAAGCCATATCAATGCTATTTCTTCAAAAATTAGCAGGAATATTGGAATTATAGGGAAATCTAGATACTTTCTATCAACTTGTGAATTGCTCCTTCTGTATAATTATTTAATACTGCCATATCTAAATTACTGTGCTGTTGTCTGGGGAAGCATGTACCACTCTAAGCTCGACAAGATTATTAAGTTGCAGAAGCGTGTTATTAGGATTGTTGATAAGAAGCCTTATCTATACCATACAAATGAATTGTTTATCAAACATAGAGTTCTTAAGTTTTTGGACATAGTTGAAGAACAATGTATTTACATCATGCTAGGTTTTCTAAATCAGTCATTACCAGCACCTCTTTCTTATATGTTTCAACTTCATCAACAATGTGGCCTCAGAGTTAGACAACACTTTCAAATACCCTTTTCTGATATCAATTACAGGATGTTTTCATTACCCTTTATTGCACAAAAAGCCTGGAATACAATAATCTGCTGTCACTTCCATATGATTGAAGATGTACCTAGGAATGAAATCATTTTGAAAAAAACACATCAGGCAATACATTAATAGAAAATATGAACTTTTGCAATGAATGTCAGTGATAATGATGTGCTATGCACGTTGATCTGCTTGTTTTATTCGGATATTTTCGTTTAAGTATCATGTTTTCTTTTCTTTCTTTTTTCTTCATACTTGGTTCGTCTTTTCTCCTTGGTGTAGTAATAGTTTAGGAGATGCATGTGCAAGATTAGGGATTTTATATTATTTCCCCATTAACACCTATAGCACAGTTTTTTTTCTGGAGCACTCGACGACGTTACTAGCTTTGCTAATTGTCTGAGAGGGCTTCAGGAACATCTTTTACTAATATCTGGTGGCGGGATCTGTCCAGAAAGAAACAGGAGCGGGGAGTGGTGTGACCTACCTTTACTTGCTTACCATGACCTACTTCTCATCCCTGCAATTTAACGTAGTTAGGTCGCACGGGTATGGAAGGGCACTCCTGTCTACCTATTAATGGGTAGGGGAATACAAAAAATAATGACCCATGTCTTCCCATCAGCGCCGCAAGACGGAGATGGTAAGTAATGTTCGATGTCGATATCTATTTTGGACAAAACCTATGCACAAATATTGCTGCTTAGACACTTTTCCGCTATGACACCGAGGAAATGCGAGAAAAAAAATTCCGCTAAAGCAGCATTGCATTCCAAAACCACCCTATCTGTTTATTCCAACACTGGAAGAAGGCCTCTACAGAAAGGCGGGTCATGGCCATGATAGCACAACATGATCTTTTGTTTCTCCACAGCTCACGATATAACAATGTTTGGGAGATTGCAGACTCTTTTCTTATACCTTCTTATGTAGGATCGTCCCTTTAAAGGTAACACAGATGGACCCGTATGGCTCTTATCAGGCCTTAAGCATATATATATTTGTCATGTTCTTCATGAACAAATCATGCATGCCCACTTTACTGCGACCTATGCAACTAGCGGCAATTGTCAGCGGCAGTTGTCAGCTGCAATTGTCAGCTGCAATTGTCATTGTCAGCGGCAACTGTCATTGTCAGCAGCAGCTGTCATTGTCAGCGGCAATTGTCGGCGGCAATTGTCATTGTCAGCGGCAAATGAGTGGCTTGCGTGACGGTTGCTCGATGATTGACCCCCTGCGGGCATGGGACGCCGACCAGACTCGGCGTCACCTTCTCGCTCAGTGTGATGAGACCGAGTCCAGCTGGTCGTGGCTCGGCTGGACCGGTGCCAAGGCACCCAGACTCGGCGTCACCTTATCGCTCAGTGTGATGAGACCGAGTCCAGCTGGTCGTGGCTCGGCTGGACCGGTGCCGAGGCACCCAGACTCGGCGTGACCTTCTCACTCAGTGTGATGAGACCGAGTCCAGCTGGTCGTGGCTCGGCTGGACCGGTGCCGAGGCACCCAGACTCGGCGTCACCTTATCGCTCAGTGTGATGAGACCGAGTCCAGCTGGTCGTGGCTCGGCTGGACCGGTGCCGAGGCACCCAGACTCGGCGTGACCTTCTCACTCAGCGTGATGAGACCGAGTCCAGCTGGTCGTGGCTCGGCTGGACCGGTGCCGAGGCACCCAGGCTCGGCGTGACCTTCCCACTCAGTGTGATGAGGCCGAGTCCAGCTGGTCGTGGCTCGGCTGGACCGGTGCCGAGGCACCCAGACTCGGCGTGACCTTCTCACTCAGTGTGATGAGACCGAGTCCAGCTGGTCGTGGCTCGGCTGGACCGGTGCCGAGGCACCCAGACTCGGCGTGACCTTCTCACTCAGTGTGATGAGACCGAGTCCAACTGGTCGTGGCTCGGCTGGACCGGTGCCGAGGCACCCAGACTCGGCGTGACCTTCTCACTCAGTGTGATGAGACCGAGTCCAGCTGGTCGTGGCTCGGCTGGACCGGTGCCGAGGCACCCAGACTCGGCGTGACCTTCTCACTCAGTGTGATGAGACCGAGTCCAGCTGGTCGTGGCTCGGCTGGACCGGTGCCGAGGCACCCAGACTCGGCATGACCTTCTCACTCAGTGTGATGAGACTGAGTCCAGCTGGTCGTGGCTCGGCTTGACCGGTGCCGAGGCACCCAGACTCGGCGTGACCTTCGTACTCAGTGTGATGAGACCGAGTCCAGCTGGTCGTGGCTCGGTTGGACCGGTGCCGAGGCACCCAGACTCGGCGTGACCTTCTCACTCAGTGTGATGAGACCGAGTCCAGCTGGTCGTGGCTCGGCTGGACCGGTGCCGATGCACCCAGACTCAGCGTGACCTTCTTACTAAGTGTGATGAGACCGAGTCCAGCTGGTCGTGGCTGGACTGGGTCGGTGGCTGCTGGTGGCTGCTGATAACGCGTGGCTCGGCTCGCATAGGTGACTTTGGATGCTCCAGACGGAACTGGCTCCGAACTAGTCACATATTTCAGCAGACAGCAATTGACATCTGCGGCGGCAGCAGCCAGAAATGTACATTTGTGGCGTCAGCAGACAGCAATGGACATGCTGAAAATACTTTGTTCTCACTTGGTGAGGGAGGGGAATTGCTCCTGAAATAGGCGCGGAAATGAAGTACTTGTAAGTTTAACCGATACTGTCCTGTAAATTATTACATTTTCTGATCACCGGGGGAGGGGAGGGGATTGATTGTCCCTCCAATTAACATGTTATTCGAGTTCCTGACAAACAGCAGCGGACAGCTGCGGTAAGAGCAGACAACAGCGGACAGCTGCGGTAAGAGCGGACAACAACGGACAGCTGTGGTAAGAGCGGACAGCTGCGATAAGAGCAGACAACAGCGGACAGCTGCGGTAAGAGTGGACAACAACTTGGCAGCTGCGGTAAGAGCAGACGGCAATGGAGAGCTGCGGCTACGGAACGTAAACCGCCGCTGTGCACCAGAAGAGCTCTTGCTAACATAATATTTATTTGTTACGGTATTGAGCATGCCCATGCACATGCAAGTTATATTTTATCGCCCCCGGATGGCAGTCCACAGTCAATTACACACAAACCCGCAAGTCGACGTGAATGATTAAATTTATGCATTGCAATGCATCTCTAGTGAAGTAATTTATTCCCATGCCACCATATGAGGACCCGACTCATAGATATTGCAAGGAAGCCAAGCATTAAACGAGGCTCCAATGTAGCCAATGAAACCAATCAGAGCATGAGCTATTCATTTTCATGGGTCACGACCCTGATTGGCTTCCCGCTATAAATTGCCACGTTCTATCCAGTGGCGGTCACATGAAGGAATAGGACTATCCAGACGGAAAATGGCCCCACCATCCCGCAGCAAGCGGGGCGGTGGATTCCTTCTCAGCGTCGACACCTTCACGATAATAAACCCGGCTCCGCGTGATTTATCCAGCAGTATCCACGAGCTATCGGCTGCATTGGCGATCCTCCGGCGGCCATCGCAGCCGGTCGTCCTCTATTGTCACCCTCCGTGCCGTGCCTTTTCGGACTTCTTCGTTAGCTGCCTGTCTTTAGTGTGACCTGCTGGAAACTCTCGTGACCTGCGTCTCCACCGTGATCTGCGCGCCTCTGCCGTGATCTGTACACCTCTGCCGTGATCTGCCGGCGCGTTTGACAGCCGATATGTATGGGGGGGGGGGTGACACGTCAGCCAGCGCAGCAGGGCCCATGCCTATGCACTGGCGGTTTCACCGCCGAGCTGTGCCGCGCCGGCTCGGCGGCGGCGGCGGCAGACCTGTGACCCGCCGCTGGCCAAGAGAGGGCCGGTCCGGCGGGTTTCTCCGGCACCGGCTGCAGCAGGGTGGGCACGCTGGCGCCGGCACAGGCGCCACACGTGCGCCAGCTGTCTCCGGTGTCGGGTGTGGGTCCGTCAGCCGTCTCCGGTGTCGGGTGTGGGTCCACGCGCCGCCTGGAATCGTATCCGGACCACTGTGCGTCTCTGCTGCCAGCCGTTCTGGCCGAAGAGCAGTCGTGGAGGCACACATGTGCCGGGGATAACATGAGGAACCCAACCACATTGGCGGTAAGTGATGCTGGTTGTGTTGATGACTCGCATTGGTGATAAGTGATGTGATGCGATGATGGATGCTTGCCGTGACCTCCAGCTGCTGGCGAATTATATCGGAACTTTTTGGTGTCGTTACACGCCAGGATAATATGACACTTATCGAAGTGCACCTGGAACTTAGTGGGCATTTTAGTTGTCACGTACATGGCTACGGCACGTTGTCATGTTTGCGAAGGATATAATTTTTGCACGATTTCTTTTCATGCAAAATCATGGTCGCGATGCTAAATATTGTATATTGAAAAAGGGCATAATCTCATCGTCTAATGGTATCAGACCAGGACTGTATTAGCTTGATGGTATGTACTACAACGACGTACGAGCCTCCACCCAGCTTGTGGGTGACATTCCTCTTGCCAGTCTGCGGGCGGGCTATGTCGGCCCGTTATAGATGCGTCGGTCTGTTTCGAGTCCACTAAGTTCTTAGCCAGTCGCCCACCCTAGCACCCAGTCAGAGGGTGTCGGGGTGGAGCCGGGCCAGTCGCCCACCCTAGCACCCAAGTCAGAGGGTGTCGGGGTGGAGCCGGGCCAGTCGCCCGTCCTAGCACCCAGTCAGAGGGTGTCGGGGTGGAGCCGGGCCAGTCGCCCACCCTAGCACCCAGTCAGAGGGTGTCGGGTTGGAGCCGGGCTAGTCGCTCATCCTAGCACCCAGTCAGATGGTGTCGGGGTGGAGCCGGGCCAGTCGCCCGTCCTAGCACCCAGTCAGAGGGTGTCGGAGAGCGGGCCAGTCGCCCGTCCTAGCACCCAGTCAGAGGGTGTCTGGGTGGAGCCGGGCCAGTCGCCCGTCCTAGCACCCAAGTCAGAGGGTGTCGGGGTGGAGCCGGGCCAGTCGCCCGTCCTAGCACCCAGTCAGAGGGTGTCGGGGTGGAGCCGGGCCAGTCGCCCGTCCTAGCACCCAGTCAGAGGGTGTCGGGGTGGAGCCGGGCCAGTCGCCCGTCCTAGCACCCAGTCAGAGGGTGTCGGGGTGGAGCCGGGCCAGTCGCCCGTCCTAGCACCCAAGTCAGAGGGTGTCGGGGTGGAGCCGGGCCAGTCGCCCGTCCTAGCACCCAGTCAGAGGGTGTCGGTGTGGAGCCGGGCCAGCCGCCCACACCCACCCAGTTGAGGATGCTGGGGTGGCCGCAGGTGGCCTCACACGGCTACAACGAGTGAAGAGCTCTTCCCGGCGGAGCAAATCGCCACTTTGTTCAGCGATTTCGGGATAAATATATTCCGTATTGAGACGGACCACACTTCGCTGGCGAATTCATTTCACGCATGCGACTACTATACTGCTTCTCTGAAGCTTATTCCCACCACGAAAATCTGGTCTACTACGTACAAAGTGTGGGTGCAGAGGACCGGCAGCATACAGTGGAACCGGCATTGTATGCGTTGTTGTCGACAAAAACGTTTCATCTATTTATTCGTATTGGTTTTCAACGCGATATATGTGCTTTCACTCTGTTCCTCAGTTTCCAACGGAAGAGCGCATGTATATACAGCGCAGAGCTTCAGATATAGTTCCGACTTAACACCATTCATTTGCGGAGCGAGGTTCACCCCATCCCCCTTTCTCGGCTAGCTTTTTGCGTTCCATTTCCGATTGGATGGCGTTATAGCTCTGAAACGTGATGGTTAAAAGCCTATTCTTTCCGGTCAGAGTCCTAGCCTTACTAGAGGTTGATCCAATGCGAAGCTTAGAAAGGAACGTTGTGTCAGTTTGTCAATGTTGATAAAAGTTGTATCATAGTACAAGCGGTATGCTGTATGGAAGGGTGACATAAGATACGTAGCAGACTTGTGCTCGACTCCAATTTTTTGAGTCGACTCACATGTGACTCATAGATCTTGAGATTTGATTCGACTCATGATTCAGAGCAGGTCAAAATTATTTGATTCAACTCAATTCAGACTCAGAGCTCATAAAGCATGATTCGACTCGCGACTCAAACAAACTGACAGAAATTTGAATCGATTCAGATCCGACTCAGTGGTATCAGACTCATGAGCCATATGATTCAGTGTGCACTGCCCACACATTATATATATATATATATATATATACATTTGTATAAATATAATGTATATTATATAATATATATGTATATATATAATATTTGTATAAATATAATGTGTATATATATATATATATATATATATATATATATATATATATATATATATATATATATATATATATATAGCATTCCCTTATTTAATTAGACACATATAAATATGCATTGACATAAAATGCTTAACATTAATACTTATTTGAAGTTATTGTCATTGATTTTTGGTAAATAACTTCAGTACCCCTCATTCTTTACTCACTGGCAGCTGACAAGTTGACAATTGTAATGCTAAGCATGCATAATTATGCTGTGTTATTACTCCCTACTTTGTGTC
Source organism: Ashinkailepas kermadecensis (assembly GCA_034440615.1). Lineage (NCBI taxonomy): Eukaryota > Metazoa > Arthropoda > Thecostraca > Neolepadidae > Ashinkailepas > Ashinkailepas kermadecensis. The sequence goes on along the minus strand of JAOTOM010004280.1, from coordinate 127,936 downwards.
ATGGCATGCTATTCACAAAGATACATGCTTTATATCATTTGTTCATAACTTGCATTTGAGGGATAAGACTCAAATGACTCATTGTGATTTGAATGATTGACTCATGATTCGACTCATTTTTTTTTAGAAAGATGTGATTCAACTCACGACTCAAGATATATTTTGGGAAAAGAATTGATCCAACTCGCGACTCAATCAAAAACGATTGATTTATGAGTCGATTCTCGATTCAACTCGAGTCGAGCACAAGTATGATACGTAGTTGCACATTTTCTTCTTAGCCACCTTACTATTTAACATATAGCGCTCCCAAAAAACTGCTGTGTTTCGGCAGTAAGCTGGACGTTTCCCGAAAAACATTACGTTTCAAATAAAGGCGCGTTTTGATTAATCTATAATGCATATTGTATCGAGGAACACTTTTTTGCAGCTTCTACATATCCGTATGATTAATAATCACTGGCGTCACAACTGACCTTGAGTGAGGGGAAGAGGGTTGTTTATGTTGTTTCTTTTCTATGCAACGTCTGAGTCGTAATGCTAATTTTAACCAAGTTTGGGTGAATGTGTTCTCCGTCCCTCGCATTGGCCACAGCCACGATAATGATACTCCCAGGGAGGGATTTTTTTTGTGGAGGAAGGCAGGTGAACTTCATGTATTGCTGGCGCCACCGTCAAAGTTGGCGTCAGGATGTCGGGTGTGGAGATAGCGGAGGGGAAAGGGGTGCACTCCATGTATTGCTGCTGCTGTGGTCAAAGTTGGCGTCAGGATGTCGGGTGTGGAGATAGCGGAGGTGAAAGGGGTGCACTCCATGTATTGCTGCTGCTGTAGTCAAAGTTGGCGTCATCAAAGGGCAACGTCTTTTGAAGCTTTTTACCTACGCGATTTTCAGATATTATTCCAGGCCTTTTGCATGCTCAGTTCGGATCTGCCATTTGCACCACAAAGCCGAAATATTGGAGCCCCAATAATTGTTCTGAAATATTTGGAAATGTGTTTTGTGCATATATTGCACTCCTGCCTAAATAGATATCGACATCGACATGAAAACGCGGTTGATTATACTTTTTGGACGACAGTAACCAAGCATAGTTTAGATTATTTCCGGTTGCGTCATGTATCAAGTGTAATTACTAATAGGTTGGACAAATTGTTTGGTTGGAGAGTTTTGTTCTTTATATAAAATTGGTGGTGGATGGGGTGAGATTTATGCTTACAGGTGTGTATTGTGCAGGCCCTTTTAAGCAGGCATAAATGAAGGAGGTCGAAAATTATTGATGTGGCATGGGGGTGGAGGAGTGCAATATCAAGTAAGCGGTGTTTCATAAGTCGGGGTAGATAATTTCTTCGGAGAGGGGATATGATATTGATTGGGTGTATCGGTGCCCTTTTCTCGTCTAATACTATCTCCCCTTCATAGGCTTAACTCAGGTGGACTCTGTGGCTCTAATACCATCTCCCCTTCATAGGCTTAACTCAGGTGGACTCTGTGGCTCTAATACTATCTCCCCTTCATAGGCTTAACTCAGGTGGACTCTGTGGCTCTAATACTATCTCCCCTTCATAGGCTTAACTCAGGTGGACTCTGTGGCTCTAATACCATCTCCCCTTCATAGGCTTAACTCAGGTGGACTCTGTGGCTCTAATACCATCTCCCCTTCATAGGCTTAACTCAGGTGGACTCTGTGGCTCTAATACCATCTCCCCTTCATAGGCTTAACTCAGGTGGACTCTGTGGCTCTAATACTATCTCCCCTTCATAGGCTTAACTCAGGTGGACTCTGTGGCTCTAATACCATCTCCCCTTCATAGGCTTAACTCAGGTGGACTCTGTGGCTCTAATACTATCTCCCCTTCATAGGCTTAACTCAGGTGGACTCTGTGGCTCTAATACTATCTCCCCTTCATAGGCTTAACTCAGGTGGACTCTGTGGCTCTAATACTATCTCCCCTTCATAGGCTTAACTCAGGTGGACTCTGTGGCTCTAATACCATCTCCCCTTCATAGGCTTAACTCAGGTGGACTCTGTGGCTCTAATACCATCTCCCCTTCATAGGCTTAACTCAGGTGGACTCTGTGGCTCTAATACTATCTCCCCTTCATAGGCTTAACTCAGGTGGACTCTGTGGCTCTAATACCATCTCCCCTTCATAGGCTTAACTCAGGTGGACTCTGTGGCTCTAATACTATCTCCCCTTCATAGGCTTAACTCAGGTGGACTCTGTGGCTCTAATACTATCTCCCCTTCATAGGCTTAACTCAGGTGACTCTGTGGCTCTAAACTATCTCCCCTTCATAGGCAACTCAGGTGGACTCTGTGGCTCTAATACTATCTCCCCTTCATAGGCAACTCAGGTGGACTCTGTGGCTCTAATACCATCTCCCTTCATAGGCTTAACTCAGGTGGACTCTGTGGCTCTAATACCATCTCCCCTTCATAGGCTTAACTCAGGTGGACTCTGTGGCTCTAATACCATCTCCCCTTCATAGGCTTAACTCAGGTGGACTCTGTGGCTCTAATACCATCTCCCCTTCATAGGCTTAACTCAGGTGGACTCTGTGGCTCTAATACTATCTCCCCTTCATAGGCTTAACTCAGGTGGACTCTGTGGCTCTAATACTATCTCCCCTTCATAGGCTTAACTCAGGTGGACTCTGTGGCTCTAATACCATCTCCCCTTCATAGGCTTAACTCAGGTGGACTCTGTGGCTCTAATACTATCTCCCCTTCATAGGCTTAACTCAGGTGGACTCTGTGGCTCTAATACTATCTCCCCTTCATAGGCTTAACTCAGGTGGACTCTGTGGCTCTAATACTATCTCCCCTTCATAGGCTTAACTCAGGTGGACTCTGTGGCTCTAATACTATCTCCCCTTCATAGGCTTAACTCAGGTGGACTCTGTGGCTCTAATACCATCTCCCCTTCATAGGCTTAACTCAGGTGGACTCTGTGGCTCTAATACTATCTCCCCTTCATAGGCTTAACTCAGGTGGACTCTGTGGCTCTAATACTATCTCCCCTTCATAGGCTTAACTCAGGTGGACTCTGTGGCTCGAATACCATCTCCCCTTCATAGGCTTAACTCAGGTGGACTCTGTGGCTCTTGTTAAGGACTTAACTCAGGTGGACTCTGTGGCTCTAATACCATCTCCCCTTCATAGGCTTAACTCAGGTGGACTCTGTGGCTCTTGTTAAGGACTTAACTCAGGTGGACTCTGTGGCTCTAATACTATCTCCCTTCATAGGCTTAACTCAGGTGGACTCTGTGGCTCTAATACTATCTCCCCTTCATAGGCTTAACTCAGGTGGACTCTGTGGCTCTAATACTATCTCCCTTCATAGGCTTAACTCAGGTGGACTCTGTGGCTCTAATACCATCTCCCTTCATAGGCTTAACTCAGGTGGACTCTGTGGCTCTAATACTATCTCCCCTTCATAGGCTTAACTCAGGTGGACTCTGTGGCTCTAATACTATCTCCCTTCATAGGCTTAACTCAGGTGGACTCTGTGGCTCTAATACCATCTCCCCTTCATAGGCTTAACTCAGGTGGACTCTGTGGCTCTTGTTAAGGACTTAACTCAGGTGGACTCTGTGGCTCTAATACCATCTCCCCTTCATAGGCTTAACTCAGGTGGACTCTGTGGCTCTTGTTATGGACTTAACTCAGGTGGACTCTGTGGCTCTAATACTATCTCCCCTTCATAGGCTTAACTCAGGTGGACTCTGTGGCTCTAATACCATCTCCCCTTCATAGGCTTAACTCAGGTGGACTCTGTGGCTCTAATACTATCTCCCCTTCATAGGCTTAACTCAGGTGGACTCTGTGGCTCTTGTTAAGCCTTATCACGTCATGACTTTAAGTCAGTTTTCGCCCGAGATAGCCGAATTTGTTGTGCGATCGCATTTGACTTAGGACGACTTTAACATGTGGCCTTGCCTGCCTCACGTTAAGTTCGTATCTAGCCCATCATCTAACGCTCAAGTTCGGTGTCGCTAGTTTCCTGCTTTCAAGATTATTGTGGAAGCTGGAAGCACTGCGCATTATAAACGCAATCCATCCATGAACAACTTAATACACCATAAGGAAGGCCGCAAAGATGGAAATGGTAATAACTAGCCGTATCCAAAGCATCCAAGTAAGGATATTTCGGTGGAAAATGACACATAACCGCAGGTGTAATTTCATCCTAACCCTATTAGGCAGGGGGGGGGGGGGCACTAAGTGCCCATAACCCTGGTATTTTTCGCTGTCTGTTGCGCCCGAACGCTTGAAGCAATTATGTCGAAACGCGGTGATGTTTTCCAACTACCTCGTCTACATATGGTGCCAATCTTTAGCTTCCTACTTTGCTCAGGGACGGTTCCAGGAGGGACTTTTCGAAAGCATGTTCGGAACATTTTCTCAGCTTTGTGACATGGTAACATGTTTGGCTTCTACCGTCTGTAACTTCGGAAATACTTCACCGTTCTTCACGACACTTGGTAGCCAATGTTGAAAGACTATTGGCTAGATGACTCGAGAGGATGTAGCACTTATTTATGCTCACCAGAGGTGTGTCCAGAGTGAGTGGGAAATGGGATGAAAGGTTTACTTCTGAACGTCATGCCATGTGTGATACTGAGGAACTAGAAAGCTACATGAACGATTATGAGAAACGCCAGCACGTTTCAGAGAGCTTCGAAAATATACTTTAGTCAAGGGAGATTTGCGGAGATTTTTGCAGGTGACTTTTGGAAGGAAGACGGAGTAAAACAATTATTTTCTTTCTGATTCGTTTAATTGACTTCAAATATTACCCTAAACATTTTAGCACATATTATAAAGCTATCGAAAGCTCACATTTCTTGGCTACTTCGCGGCCAGGAAGCCCTTCAGTAATCGGGTGAAGTCAAATATTGTGTCACATACTCACGTCCTTGAATCGTCCACCTCAGGGCGGATCCTAGAGATCCATCCTATGTAACATGTAGCTTGACTCAATTACCTTCACCTTCAAATTTGCATGGTGTCGGTAAGGTCGTCGCCACCGCTGGGGTCCCTGTGTCCGGAAGCCCGGCATGACAGTCTTGGGGAGGCGTTCAGAAGACTACGAGTAAGAAGACCCAACCGAACACCCCAGTCCTCACAAGCCGACAGCCAGCGGAAGTGCCGGCGGAAAGTGTGCTTCTGTTCGACCAGTGGCGTCGAATTGGCATGCGCTGATCATGTCAAAGAAAGCATTCTGGTTCCGAATGTGATTACGCATCATGCACGTTGAGGGGATCTGGGCCATGAAAACGCAACGGGTGACCCTTGAGATAGTCCTGCATTGCTGGCTTCTCATTGGACGAAGCTTAATGTGCCGCATTGTTGGGGCTTGCCTGGCACATTGCCTAAATGACGGATGTTTCTGAGCGAGATGATGAATAGGGGTGGCTTCAGGCTAGACCACGGACTATGCATATGAACGGTTCTGCTAGTACTACAGAGGTATCCTGAAAAGGAATAGAAACGGAACTGCGAAATGCATTGCAAACTTCCCCAATTTGGACGGAGGATTCCATTGCAATGCGTTCATTGCGGAGGACGTTTTGCGTGATAAAAAGCGGCTTACATCTAAACTGTAACATACAGAGAAATGGTTCCTCCCTGATGATATCGAACGTACATAAAGCGATGCACACCTACAGAACACAGCACTAACCTGTAGACAGCACTGCATCACTGATCACTGCACTACCGCACTGATCTGTGCGGTACTGAGACTGCGGGTGCCGGCGCACGACGGAGTGCGATTACATTTGCCGCTCCAGTCCGTCCATCAATACTGCGTCAGATGGGGATACGTGACCTGCTTTCCCTAATGGCACCCTACCCAATGCATGGCATGCTAAACAAAAGCTTTGCAGTATTGAACGTCACACGAAGCTACCTTTTTAATCGGTGGTATAGGATGGCAGAAGTCGAGAGAAGCCCTATTCGAACACGAGCAGGCGATACAGTTAGCTTCTCTGGCTAATGCCAACGAAACACAGATGCCCAGAGGAGAGAATGTTCTTTCTTCAAACTTGCTAGCAAATGCAACGAATAACAACGCCACTAAATACAAAAAGTAATACGTGAGCGAGTTCTGAGTAGCTCGACTTGTTCAGTGTTGTTCTGAGTCCTACCCACGGCTCCCATGCATGCAGAACACTCGCAATAGCTTCCCAGCACGCATGGCGGAAACTAAGCTTTATGGGAGAAATACTTGAGTAGTTTCAGCCTCCATGCGGACTGATCTGGGGCGATTCTATGCCGACATTCCTACCGGAAAGGAACGCTTACTTGAAAAACATCGGTGTCATTCCGGGTTGAAAGTACCGCAACACTGAAAAACTTGTGGCAGCTCATGTTCTGGCAACTCGGCACTCAAAAACTGGTACCCGGCGAAGAAAGGTGCGACGCTCACGGACAGCCAGAGGGCTCGGCTGAGCGGACAATGGCGCCGGTCAACTCCCTCCGTGTTGCACAGCATAGCCCGAGGCGTCTCTTATGTCGCGGTATCCATACTCCGGCGTTATGTTCCGGTCGGGCGGAGTAGCCGGAGTAGTCCTGCCTTACGTTTTGGTGAACAGTTCGGCGTGTGTCGGTGTATGCTTAGAACGTGGTACTTAAGCACTAGCGGGTGCAATAGAGAGCGAGGAAAGTGAAATCCCCTATCCAGCTACTGAGGGGGCCGCGGCAGCTCAGTTGGCAGAGCGTCGGACTCTTGATCGCAAGATTGTGGGTTCGAATCTCACAACCGACAGTATTACCAAGTCCACCCGCGACCAATCGGCGTGAGAGGTTGGCGACGCTATGTGACCTAGCGGTTGAATGCGTCGTAAAAGAACCCAAGGTTCTTCTTCTTCTTCTTCTTATCCAGTTACTGGATACACCTCAATATTCTCAGCTCCCACAAACGCTAGGAAAGGAAAGATCCAGAAAACAAAACATCTATCGTTTGGGTAAGGTAGAAATTGTATTCCTTAAGGGCGAAAACGTTAAAGCCTAAAATTGACAGAACTCTGAGGTCGTATGTCTATGCATGAAGGCTGGAAAGATTAGGGTTCACTGCAGCCATACAAGCATACAAATTCACCAGCGAAGAGTGCAAGGATGCAAGAGAGATATGTGGGAATTCTAGAGCACTACATAACAGCTCAAATGAGTGAACAGAGAACCGCATTAACGAGAGGAATGTGGTAAACGTTCGAATAATCTGATATATCTATTTGGAAGTAAAAATTAGCGTGCCCTTAAGCGGTCACCACGAGGTCGTAGAACTGCAAAAGCTAAGTGGTCTTGATCTTGATCACCATCGTGAGCGGAGGTGTGCAGGAAAATGATGAGTCAATCTCTGGCTTTGTGCATCAGTCCGCTGTGAAGTTTATTATGACAAGTGAACGTTTTCTTTCTGTTATAATCGACATTATAGCCTGATCAACCGATTCAGGCAAGCACGAACACGACTGAGGGAAACGAAAGTAAGCAAATACGAAGTATGTGTTTGTTTACTTTCGAATAGTTGAAGCAAATTGGCCGCAATCGTATTTTAATCGCTGTTTACACGTAAAATCAGAAAAACAGCACTTATTCGAACTGCTTGTTTTGGCTTTTCAAGAAGGCAGACTGGCGCAGTGAGTAAGCAAAATTGTGTGTTTTTGCTCTAGATGGCGCAAAAGTCATGTGTGGAAACATTAGTGGATTAGGGACACGTCTAAACGCTACAGTGAATATTAATGTATACCAAATGCACTGCAGTGGTGACATCCATAGCTGGCTATCAGACATGCTTTCAAAATAGAACCTGTGCTTAAAAGCCACCTTCATGATTTCGTTAATGGTCTTTGCAGCTTTATAGCACCGAATCGTTCGAACACAAATGTCTTGTGAAAACTGCTGAACAGTTGGAAAAAGATCTTTATGCATTGAGCAACATTTCCACTATTCGGTGGGTTCCTTCAGCGCTAAGTGCGTGAAAAAAAAATCGCTGATAATTACCATACCCTTGTCAAGTATATGGAAGATATTTCTAATTTGCAGCATTTGAGCATCTACCCATTGCAGTATCTACCCAGCATTTGATGATATAATACGATCAGAAGTCAGAGAATATCTCAAAACATTGAAGGCTGTTCGATTTCGTAAAACGTTTTTGTTCGTGATGGAAGCACTTATATTAAGGAAATTTATGTCCAGAAAATACCGAAAAAAACATGGGCAATCTTCCTGGTAACCATGGCTTCAAGAAATACTTAGTAGGCTCATTGAAAAATCTTCAAACAGAAAATGACCCGATTTTAGATGGATTTTTAGCAGACACCAGAACAACATGTATGGCAGAGGCTGGACCATGGAGAAAATGTGACAGTGAAGATTTTAGCAATAGCGAAGTAAGAATTATGAAATAAAAAAATTCCATAATTCAAACTTCAAATTCAAAATATTATGGAACTGATTACCACACTCAGGGCACTGCTTAGTGAATTGCGCGTACACTGTATAGGTTCATCAGCAAAACAACTTGGACGTTACTTTTCGGAGGGCGGGCTATAAATATTTAGTACTTTAAATCCTAAGTTAATTCCGGTCAATTTTCGAAGTTTGCATAAAAACACGTTAAAAATCAACCTGCTAGCAGTATGATTTAATTAAGTCCAATAATCGTGGGCGAGCAGCTTGCCGCAATTTTTCATAATATTGGCCACGAATTTTCCGACGATTTCATTAAACGTGAGGAACAACATGATCCTGTCGCATTTGGGGACCATTTCCTCTCAGTGTAAGGCCTGCAGTGGCCACCAGAGCTGAAACAGCTTATGCTCACTGTGATTTTCATCCCACTAGGTTCTGCTGATGTCGAACGTAGCTTTTCAATCTTAATCCATGATGAGAATGACGGACGCAGCCGCTCGACCGTCAAACACATGGAGGACATCACTCGCGCCCTTGTGAACTGCCACCCTTTAGAATAATTTGATGTTGAGAAATACGATAAACGATGGTTAGACGAGGGACATCTGCTCACGGATGATCTGTCTCGTGAGGCATCAACACGCAATCGGTCACGCAGCGTGGGATTTCCATTGCCATTTTCGTGTGGTGTAATTCATACGAGCGGATATGCATTTCATAGTTCCGCATTTTATGGCTGTGCCACCTGGTACACTTCTTTGCAAAAGGCGCGGGTGGAGTGAGTACGGGTTTTACGACGCTTGCGGCGGCGAAGGTCGTTTGGGTCGGCGAAGGTCGTTTCGGCGAAGGTCTGACCTGCGGCGGCGAACCGACCTGCGACGGCGAAGGTCGTTTCGGCGTCGCCGCTGTCACGCCTCCAGTCGCGGGCAGCGGTCAGCGACAGGTGGTGGTCGAACACACAACCTTGTGGTCGATGGGCAGGCGTCATAGCCCTGGACCGTCGCCGATGTCACGCCTCCAGTCGCGGGCAGCGGTCAGCGACAGGTGGTGGTCGAACACACAACCTTGCGGTCGATGGGCAAGCGTCATAGCCCTGGACCGCTGCGCAACTTCGGAAAACGTACTGTAACTGTGAGGTGTTCATCTCTCGTACTCTCTCACAAGACTGTGAGGTGTTCATCAACAAACACCAACATACACACAATGAGGTAGCAATTCCGACCGGCGAGGCCTTCATAGTGAAATGTGAAATGCACATTATTCGAAAGATCAGCGGCGTGACCAATTTCCAAGACAGTCCGCTGCATCAAGCACTCATGCCAGACCTATACGTGAAAGTGGTTTGTGTTGGAACTGGAAACCAGAGTTGCAGATCCATGTCAGGCTGTAATCGAATGGGAAAACGGCATTGGAAATCAGGAAGGTTCTCGTTTTGCAGCCTGTCTTGATAAAGGTGTTATTTATAATAATAATAAAAGCATTGGGTGTGCCCAATATATACATGCTATTTATTGCCTGACCCAAATATATTCGGTGGTCCCACCTCATAGTGTGGGACCCACTATGAGGTGCACAGGTTGAGTTCAATACAGGAATAATTGGTTGGCCTCAGCCGGCATTGAGTGGCCCAAGGTCCTTCAAATGAATACAATATGACACCCATGATCGCATTCTTCTTCACTGCCCCTTGGATCGCCTTCGCATCCGTCTAACCTGTGCATTCCTCAACATTTCTTCAACGGCTAGTGCAATGCAAATTCAGCTGTTTTTGAAACCATCTTTTCGCAACTCTTCGCAATTTTTGTGACCATACCTGAAGGTGTCAGAATATTAGCAGTGCACATGGTATATATCGCTGGATACGCATTGCGAGTTTGTTGCGCAATGGTGTGGTCTTGTTGTAATCCAACACCACGCTACATACGTGTCGGAGCCTTTGAACGCCCAGTTGTGATTTTCTTAGTCTTGCTCGCTGAATGTGTTCCATACAGTGGTCGTTTCGATGCGATGTTTGATGGTTGATTCATAGCCACAAACTATCGCCGGCACTGCTTGTTTTAAGTGATCATTATCCTTCGGGGAATCTGGTGACGACAGGGCCCGGTCGCTGCCTGGTTAAATTGCTAGATTCTGGCTGGATAAATTGAGCGGAGGCTTAACGTCGCTCGTGGCGATGCGGCGGCGAGTGACGGGAAGGTTTATGCAAACGTGATGGCAGCGGAAGTATGCAGTCGTCAATGCAAATCTAAAATTACTTTCAGAGTAACAATGCACTGGGCTTCACGTACGTGTAAGTTTCAATGCGTATCTTGCCGTAGATTTGCCCGCCATCGCTGTGTAAACCGAATGATGTGAAAACAAAACGTCACGTGGTGAATTTATTAATATCAGCATTGAAGCTATGGGAGGGACAGCTTTGCGCTCCAAATAAAGTGTAGCTGGTATATTTACCCACGTCGATTAGTTCATTGCGCGTCATTACTGTACGTTGTTCGTGAACTGTGATAGAAAACGTTAAAAATGGGCTGAAGCTACCAATTTCAGATTTTCCCTCTGTGCACGTGGAACGTGGAACGCGTCGGAGAAAATGTTGGAGCCTAAACGATTGGGTTATAATTTCGTCACAAAAATGCGTGCATTTTTCAATAAATGGAACCTGGGTTTCCCGAGTTATCCACGTTAAAGTGGGTGTAGTTTCCAGGGATTTTACGTTTTAATGTTTTTGGCGTTCTTATGCTAATCCCATCAGCCGAAAGCTCGTTCTTTCCCTGTTTTCCGGTACGTGCCAGGAGTTTATTGTCCATCGCATGCGACAGCCGACGCTACACTAGATATTATTGAATAGTTGTCTTCGTCACAGTAAAATGTCAGCCCTCAATCTCCAAGCGTTTAGCCTGGGCTTAACGAAATCTATTATGCGTCAAAACACGCGACATTGTCACCCAAAAGCGCCCAAGACACACATTAAAGCCGCCTGATTGGCTCGGCAAAAAAAGGCCAGTCTGGTCCAACCAGTGGCCGAGGACAGTAAACTTGAGTGCACATGCGTATACTCACATCCTTGACAATGAATGACCAAGGGCGTTATTTTTCGGCGACATAATGCGACGTGGCTTCGTTTTGGGCGGTCGAAGTTGCAAATGACATAAAATAGTTGCGAAAGCTCTAAACTTGGATAGTCGATGGGCAATGGTCGATCTAAATTTGCAGTGGTCGATCAAATATCGGATGCGTATGAGTTGGAAGTGTGGATCGATAGTGCACTATAGCGCAATGGCAGTGCATTGATATTGCGACATGGTGTGCGATGCGACTTGTGTCGCGACATGCGACAAGTCCGGTAATCTTGGCTCTGCTTAATCATACTACTTCACACCCATTGGCAATGTTTGATTGTATGTGTATGTGCCCATGTATGATGTATGTTGTGTGTGTGTGCGTATGTGTGTGCATGTGTGTGTGTGTGTGTGTGTGTGTGTGTGTGTGTGTGTGTGTGTGTGTGTGTGTGTGTGTGTGTGTGTGTGTGTGTGTGTGTGCATGCGTGTATTCCGGGTTTGTCCGTCCACAGGACCATGTGCCGAACATCCCCATCTATTTTACGGGCCCTGACTATTCTTTTTGGAATCCGAGAAACTCCTCTGTCTGGAACACACTGGTAATGACGTCACAGGAATTGCTACACCTGGTAAATCCATTGACCTATGTATTTAAACTCGGCACCGAGTAGAATAATGTGACTAAGCTGACTCAGACTTGAGCTCCTACGTATTGGAGCAGTATTTTGCATTGGACTGGATATGGTCTGATGATTGATGGGTAATAATCTGTGCCTGAGAATAATTGATAATTACCTGGTGAACCATAGCTGATTGTCTGATGAGCAATACCTGGCGATGAATAGACGATAATTGTCAGGTAATTGAGATCATTATTAACATCAGACAATAAATATCGGATAATCGTCGGTGTCCCATGACAATTATCTAATGATCAGTACCTAGGGATACTTGTGATCAGTATCTAATGATGTGTGCGATCAGTGGCCGGTGACTGATGACTGGTGAACGGTGGCTGATGATCAGTGGTTGGTGGTAAATGGTGATCAATATCTGTTGATCAATAGTGGTCATGGCTGATCAATGGCTGGTTGCCAATGATGATCCGTGTCTAGTGTCAGAGGCGACTAGTGCCTGAGGCTCAGTGGTGACCATTGCCTGGGGTGTCTGACGTCATGATCAGTGGTGACCAGTGTCGGGTGATCACTGGTTAGCCGTGTCTGGTGGTCGGTGTCTGACGGCCGATGTCTGACGTGATGATCAGTGGTGACCATTGTCTGGGGTGATCAGAGGTTAGCCGTGTCTGGTGGTCGGTGTCTGACGGCCGATGTCTGACGTGATGATCAGTGGTGACCAGTATCAGATGATCAGAGGTTAGCCGTGTCTGGTGGTCGGTGTCTGACGACCGATGTCTGACGTGATGATCAGTGGTGACCAGTGTCGGATGATCACTGGTTAGCCGTGTCTGGTGGTCGGTGTCTGACGGCCGATGTCTGACGTGATGATCAGTGGTGACCATTGTCTGGTGATCACTGGTTAGCCGTGTCTGGTGGTCGGTGTCTGACGGCCGATGTCTGACGTGATGATCAGTGGTGACCATTGTCTGGTGATGACTGGTTAGCCGTGTCTGGTGGTCGGTGTGTGACGGCCGATGTCTGACGCGATGATCAGTGGTGACCATTGTCTGGGGTGATCAGAGGTTAGCCGTGTCTGGTGGTCGGTGTCTGACGGCCGATGTCTGACGTGATGATCAGTGGTGACCAGTGTCGGATGATCACTGGTTAGCCGTGTCTGGTGGTCGGTGTCTGACGGCCGATGTCTGACGTGATGATCAGTGGTGACCATTGTCTGGGGTGATCAGAGGTTAGCCGTGTCTGGTGGTCGGTGTCTGACGGCCGATGTCTGACGCGATGATCAGTGGTGACCATTGTCTGGTGATCACTGGTTAGCCGTGTCTGGTGGTCGGTGTCTGACGGCCGATGTCTGACGCGATGATCAGTGGTGACCAGTATCGGGTGATCACTGGTTAGCCGTGCGGTGGTCGGTTGTACGGCCGATGTCTGACGCGATGATCAGTGGTGACCATTGTCTGGGTGATCAGAGGTTAGCCGTGTCTGGTGGTCGGTGTCTGACGACCGATGTCTGACGCGATGATCAGTGGTGACCAGTGTCTGGTGATCAGAGGTTAGCCGTGTCTGGTGGTCGGTGTGTGACGGCCGATGTCTGACGCGATGATCAGTGGTGACCATTGTCTGGTGATCACTGGTTAGCCGTGTCTGGTGGTCGGTGTCTGACGGCCGACGTCTGACGACAGGTGCTGGCCGTCCTGACGCTGGTGTCGACAGTCGGCGCCGACTTGGGCTCGTCCGTGATACACCAGGTGCAGGCGCCCGACCTGAGCCGACGACGCGACGTCTTCCAGCTGGAGGACCTGCAGTCGGCGCCGTCCGTGGTGCACCAGTCGGCGGTCGGCGCGCCGGTGAGAGCCGCCGGCCGGCCGGGCGGCGCGCCCGTCACCGTCAGCGTGCGGGACATCAACGCACCGTTCTTGCAGCAGATCCAAGAGGACGGCTCGCCGTACCGATTTCGGGCACGGCCGCCGCCAGTGCCGGCACGGCCGCCGCCAGTACCGGCACGGCCGCCGCCAGTGCCGGCACGGCCGCCGCCAGTACCGGCACGGCCGCCGCCAGTACCGGCACGGCGGCCCCCCGCTCGGCGTCGGCCGCCTCCGCCACGCCGACCACCACCGCGTGGGCCGCCGCCCCGGCGGCCGCCTCCGCGGGCGCGGCGGCCGCCGCCGCCACGGCCCATTCCGCACGGCCAGCCGCTGCGGCGACAACAGCCGCTGGGCGTGTTCCACTCACTGCGCCAGCGGCTGTTCGGCCGGCCGGTGGTGAGGCCGCCGCTGCGTCGCCGCACCCGCCGCGACCTCACCAAGCAGGACCGCGCCGGCGCCTGGACCATGGAGTACGCCAAGCGGAAGGCGGCCGACCCGGCGCCGCTACCGTCCGAGTCGGTGGCGCCGACCAGCGTGCCTTGGTGGGTGCCGGTGCAGTCGCATATGAGCGGGGATCCGTCACCAGTGTCGGTCCGGGTGACCGAGGTGTTGGCCCGGGACGACACCGTACCGATCGAGGTGGGCGAGGGGGATGAGGTGATCATCGTGCGCGTGCCAGAGCGCCAGCTGGAGGGCTGGCTGCGGGGGCAGCAGCGCCTACCTAACGGGGGCGAACGACTGGTGACCACGCCGGCCCGACGGTCACGAGCCTCGTCGCCCGCCGAGACCGACGCACGGCCGTGGTGGGCGCGGCTGCCGCTGCTGAGAAACCTAGTCTACCGGTCATCCGTCGACAGCGAGCAGGGTCCACCTGGTGACAACATGATACGCCGGACCAGCGTCGTGACGGAGGAGCGCCACGATCCCGTGCCGGACTGGTCCGACCTCAGACCGGTGACCGCACCACTGCTGCCCGACCCGTACGTGTCGCTGGACTCGGACGGCAAGCCGTTCTACAGGCGGCCTGAACTGGCCGCCCAAGCCGTGTTCGAGGCAATTCCGGACGTGCAGAAACCGGTGCTGAACCCCACCGATGACCTGGTCGTGCCCGACGACCTGTTGAGTCCGTTCCGCGGCGGCTACGGCTTCAACCAGCGTCGGCCGAACTTCCAATACTCGAACAAGGTGCCGTTCCTGCCGACACCCTACTACCCCACCGGTCACATCCAGTCGCGTGAGCGCCAGCGGCTGTATCCCACTGAAATCACTGACCACAGCCCTTTAACCGGCGCTGCGCCGATCGCCCGGGAGCTTCCTCAGCTGCAAACTGAGCCTCAGCGACAGCAACATCGGGTTGGTGCGGAGGAAGTCGCGACGGCCGACGAGGTGCCTCCAGCGCCACCCGCTGGCGAGATCTCCATTCTGGACACCGGCGAACATTTCGCCATCATCAGTGGAGACATCAGGCAGTTTGTCGATTTTGACGGTGACCAGAGCCCGACCACTGACGGCGTCGGAGGTCGCGCGGACGACCAGGCGGCTGAAGAGGCTGCCGTTCAGTCTAAATCGCTTGCGTCGTTGCTGCGGGACGTACAGAGCGCTGGTGGCGGCGGCGCCAGTCTGCGCAGGCGTCAACGTGCCGCGTCGGCCGTCTGGCGCCGACGCCGGGTGCGTCCGCGCCAGCCCATGCGGCCTCAGCCGCAGTGGCGGCGCCAGGACGCCGCTCCTCCGATTCGGTTCGCTGCACCGCGGCGGGTGGCCGCCGGCCTCGCGTCCCGAGGCCAGCCGGGCTTGCAACCGCTGTGGGAAGGCCGGCGGCGGGTGATCGGACGCGACCGCCAGCCGGGTGAGGTGGTGCAGGTTCCCGTACGGACTCCGCAGCTCATTCAGCAACCGGCACTGTATCCAACCAACAATCGGCCGCCTCAGCGAGCCGTCTTCAAGCAGACAAACGTGCGGCCAGTCGACCAGCCTGAGTTCGTGCAGGCGCCTTTTGAGCCTTCCACTTCGACTATCTTCAACCAACCCAATGTCGCACAGTTCACATTTGCGAAGACTGCTTCTGTGCTGCCCGCCTTTTCGCCCGGCACTATCCCACACAGTACTGACGTGAGGTCGGAATCCCACAAGCTATCCGTGGAGGGATCTCGACCGGAGCAGAGCTCGATTGAGACACCTTTGCACCGGCCCACGTCCGCTACTCGCCCAGAGCCGGGTCAGAGGGTGCCGAGCTCTGCTGCGCTTTCCGGCTGGCCACTCGAGTTCGGTTTCCAGCCGGTGACCAGACGGCCTGTGAGCGGCGTGGCTGGCCGCGGCGGCAGCCCCAGGCCCGGCCCAGCCGCCGACCGGCCGCGCACTCAGACTGACTTGGCCGTGGCCGTGGATCGGGTGTCGGCCGTCACCGTGCCGGGCGCGCGGCGCACCACCGTCCAGCTGGCGGCGCCGCCCACCACCGTCGTCACCACCGTGCTGACGTCGTCCCGGGCGGCGTCGGCACTGACACCGCAGCCCCACTCGCCCATCCACTCGATCCGCCTGCTGAGCAGCCGGCCGGCAGCGGCGCCTGCGCCCTCCGGACCGCGCAGACGGCTGGTGGTGCTGCCGTCACCGCCCCTGGTCTTCAGTCAGGCGCCCGTTGTCAGCAGCATCCACCCGCCCATCGAAGGGCAGCCGCCGATTGACACGGCTGCCAAGGGTCCCGTGGTCCCATCCGAACCGGCGCACACCCCGGCTGTCGACCGTGAAGTCACACCGCAGCCAGTGGACGGCACAGAGCGACCAGTTGACGAGTCGCAGCGACCCCAGATCGGCTCGTGGGCTTCCGCAGCACTAGCCGGGCTGTCGGCCGTTCTGGGGGTGTCGCAGCCTCGGGTGGAGGCGATCACCGCCCCCGGCTCTCAACCAGTGGTGAGAGTCCCTCCCATTGGCCAAACCTCCGCGGAGGCAGCTGCTGCCGCCTTCTCGACGAAACCGGCGAGATCCAGGACATGGCCGAGAGGAGACGCTACGCAGGTTGCCGGCTCCGTTAACAGCGTGAACGCGGAGTCCGGGGCGACGGCAGCGCCACAGCAAAGGGTGGAGCCTGACATCGTGATCAAGGTGAAGCGCTACAGGAAGAGACTTCGCCCGACGACGGCCTCCACAACCTTACCGCGCAAAAAGGAAACCTTGCTCTCACCTTCGGCACGACTCAACAGCAAGAGGCGACGCACCCACATCCTAGTTAAGACTCGGGGAACACCCGCACCTGCCTTGACACAGATTCCAGCCGGTCGGCCGACAGAGCAGAGGGAGCGGCAGAGGAAGCGGAGGCCGTCGTCGGCGGTCGTAGTCGAGCCGACCTCCAAGACCAGCGGTGGTCCGACTCGGGCCGAAGCCGAGCTCACCGTTCTGCTGCCGAGACGCCGCCAGCCGGCAGGTGGAGCATCGTACGGCAGTCGGGTGCGACCCGTCGCTCGCCTACGCAGCCCGGACACCGGCTTCCGGGCCGGTCCAGCCTCGGACAGCCCTGAGCCCGCCACCACGGAGAGCTCGGGGACGGTCGTCACGGACCCGGCTCGCACGTCTGCCGCCACCCGGCGTCCAGCCCGACCCGAGGTCAGTGAGACGAGCGAGGCTGGCCGGTCAGATGATGCCATCGCGGGTCAGACGGACGACGCTGCAGTGCCCGTCTCCGAGTACCCGCTGCCGAGGACGGCACCTTCACCGACGGCGGAGCATGTGCGAGGGTCAGCTGGCCCGACTAGGGCCGCTGCGGTGTCAGCGGTGTCAGCCGAGCCGACTCGGGCCGCTGCGGTGTCAGCGGTGTCAGCCGAGCCGACTCGGGCCGCTGCGGTGTCAGCGGTGTCAGCCGAGCCGACTCGGGCCGCTGTGGTGTCAGCTGTGTCAGCGGTGTCACCGAGTCGGCAGCCACAGTCAGCTGGCGGTCAGAGGGGCTCGGCTCGCGCCCGACCCGCCCCGCCGCTGCTCCGCCGCCGCCGACCTCAGCCACGACTTCCGCGACCCACCCAGCACGTCGACACCGAGAACACCGCCGAACACGTGACTGAGGACGCGCACACCCAGCTGCAGCGCTACCTCAGCAAGTACGCTGAGAAGTATGGTCTGGGTCTGATCAAGACGCCGCCACCGACGGAGCGGCGGCCGGCCGACAGGGCCGTGTCGGCCGCACCGGCCGCGCCCGTCACCGGTCTGCGGTGGGCACACTTGGCCGGTCGCGGCCGCACCACACCACCGGCCGACGACCCCTACACTACCGCCGACCAGCACGACTTCGGAGGCGACGGCGACGAGCGCGTCTCGCTAGGCAGTCAGTTCTCGTACCGAATCGAGCTGCCGCCCAGCCGGCGAGAGCCACCAGCGCTGGGCGGCGTGCGCCGACCGCAGACATCCAAACTGGCGCAGCTGCTCAACACGTCAGTCCGACGCAAGCCGACCACCAAGAAGCCGGAGATACCCTGGCCGGCCGGATACAGCGCGTTTCCGGTGAGCGAGACCACGCCGCGGCCGATCGGTCGGTGGTCAGGCCGGCGTCAGCAGGAGCAGCGCACCACGTCGCCGCCGGCCGCCGCCTGGACGTCGGCCTGGAGTCGGTACGCGGACGAGTTCACCACCACCGGGACACCGCCGACCACCGCCAGGCCTGCCGTCCGCTCCCGGCCGCGCTTCATACCGCCCATCAATCGCACACGGAACCGCGCACGGCCGCCGGCGTTCCTGCAGACCAGACGGCACCTGCCCGCGGCCAAGCTCGGTCACGTCAAGGAGAGGCCGTTCGCAAACACTGTCCCAGCGACAACACCACCCAGCGCCGAGCTGGCTCTTCGTGCACCGGTGGGTGACTCGGTACAGGTCCTACGCCCACCGTCACCAAATGTTCCGGACATAGCGGCGCGCGCTGCTCAATCGGTACACGTCGGCAGACGTCCGGATGGGGAGAAAGGCCAGAATCAGGGGCGCACCCAGGTGACTGGTGAGACCGAGCAGAGAACATCAGAGCTCGGTCCACAGGACGCGAACCTCTCCGAGCCAGGGCGGTCAGTACCGGCTGGATCAGATCTAGGCCACTCAGAGCCTGGTGTGTCAGGATTAGAACTGTCAGAGCCGGGTGTGTCGGGTCTAGACCTGTCAGAGCCAGATGGGTCGGGCATAGAACTCTCAGAGCTGGGTGTGTCAGATCTAGACCTTTCAGAGCCGGTGGGCGAGTCCTCCCTGTTCTCACTCGTTTACACCAAGGAGCGGCCGCACCAGCCTCCACCTCAGTCGGGGATCTTCCACCGGCTGAACCAGTTTCTGGCGGCGCATGGGCAGGCCCTGCCGGAGCCTGTCACTGTCTCCGTGTCCCAGCCCGATCAAGTCCCGCCGGAGCCTGTCACTGTCTCCGTGTCCCAGCCCGATCAAGTCCCGCCGGAGCCTGTCACTGTCTCCGTGTCCCAGCCCGATCAAGTCTCGCCGGAGCCTGTCACTCTCTCCGTGTCCCAGCCCGATCAAGTCCCGTCCGGTCCAGACCACTCCCACGAGCCAGCGACAATCACTGGTGCGGGAGGCACGTCTGACACCTTCACACAGAGCTCGCCAGCCAGAACCACGCCACATGTTTCGGTACCAGGTGCCGTGGCGTCGGACAGCGAAGTATCAGATGGAGCCGTCATTGTGCAGGCGGTAGCGGCTGGTGGACCAGGCTCGTGGGTGCCGTCGGTGAAGGCGGTCTCCGTGGCAAGCGTCACACCTGCCGCACCATTCCACTCCGACACCGTCCTGGTGTACCCACAGAGCCAGCCGTTGAGCCTATCCGGTGACCTGGCCCTCCACGGTGACCTGAACCTCTCCAATGACCTGACCCTCTCCGATGACCTGATGTCGTCTGATTATGACCTCGCCGTCCCCAACAATGACCTGCAGGATGAGGTGGTCTACTTCGGAGGAGGCAAGCCGGCGCCGCCGTCTCAAGCCGAGGCGTCGACACAACAGGATAACCCTGCGATCGAGGGGTGGAATGGACTCCGCCAGCACCAGCAGCTCAGGTGGCTGCCGCAGGCGGCAGTGACAGTCCCACGCCAACAGCGGGATAACAACGGCGGCCGTCTGTACCCGACCGACGATCTGCCACATCTGATCGAGGACCGCCCGTACCTGTCCGACAGCCCGGCGACCCAAACTGAGGACCCGGTGCTCAGACCGGCGGACGCCCCGGACTACCGTCAGCTGACGCCTGAGAACTCGGTCGCGGAGCCGACTGAGGCCGCTGGGGCAGCCGAGGAAGCCGCGGAACCTACTGTGGCCGTGCTCGAGTACGACCCGTACGGTGTGTTCTGGGCGTCGCCGACGGGCGCCACCAACGCCGAACAGGCCGAGAGCCAGCGACTGGTGAGCGAGTTCGCTGCCGACCCGGCCCAACAGCCGCACCAAAGGACAGTCAACATGTGCCTGGACGGCAAGTGTATGCTCATCTACGAACCGGGCCGTCAAGTACGGCTGCAGAACTAGTGTGATGCCTTCGGCTGCAGCCCGTCTGTGGATGTCGCGGCTCGTGTTCCGCACACGTGGCCGGCTGAGAGGTGGCGGCCAACGACTGCTGCGTTGTCGGCAAGGCCGATGCTAAAGAAAACAGTGTCGGGTAGTCGATCTGTTAGCCCTTGTCGTCGGTTATATGTTGGGTTGTATCTTGGTTCCTGGGTTATATCTTGAAGTCACCAGCCCAGAGCAGTTGACGGACTGCCCCCGAGACATTTTAAATAGGTCCGTGAGCTTCTGTGTAGCTGTTTTTCGCAGAGACGGATCCAAGGGGTGGGGGAAGGGGCCACACCCCCTCCGCCTTGGATCCGAAGGACGCCCCTCTGACAAAAGGGCTCATTTATTTTCTCGCTGATAAATGATGCACATAAATGACGTACGTACCATATGAAGCACATTACGCAGCCTTATATAGATATTGTCATACGCCTTGATTCGTCAATCGGCCTATTTTCACTGTTTCCATCAGAACGCCTGAACCTCATGCTAAATGGCAAGTGTGGTTCTATCGATTTTCGAAGTGCATTCCAAGATGGAGCAAGGTCAAGTATGACGGCCTATGTAACAAAGAATATCTCTGTTCGGTCTTTCTGTAATCATGTAGCTGTTCGCGATGTGAATGTTGTTGGGTTATGAGAGCTGTTACGAGGGGCTGTTGATTTTATAATGTTATTGCAAATTTCATTCGCGTTATGGAAACTGTAGAGCTTGTTACACAGCATTCTTATGTCTTCAAAGTATGTGTATGTTGACAGATATTTATGCTATGAAGTGTACATAGGTATGCTAAGAGTGGTCGAAGATGATTAGTACTTACTTTGTGACACGGCCTCTCTTCGGGGAACAGGAAGACTTATGAATGGCATATAAATTAATGTTATATCTAGCGCTCTTCTGCTATTACTTGCGGCTGTTGTATGCCTCCTGTTTCAATACACCACTTATATTTGATGAAGAATCGATAGTCTGCTCTAAAGAATTGCCGTCTAACAAACAGAATGCTTGCATCTATCCAGCGTCGGTGCCTTAGAAATTAAGCATCAACATCGGTGCGAAAAACTCGAAAAGATTCTCGTCAGGAAGCTGACCTGCCGAACTCCCCCCGGCGAAAGAGGACCTGGGTACGCTATATCGACAACTGCGGTGAACAGACAGACTCCGGCAGGGTGAGATCACACGAGCACGACGACCCGCCCAGCAAGAAGAAGAGGAAACCGAGTCTAGTTGATACACGGGATGGGTGAAACAACATTTTCTCCAAAAGTATGAAGCCGGTTGTCATGGCTACCACACATGTCGCTACTGCCACTCTCTTCTCGCGGCAAGAACAGGCGCAACTCCTTTCGACCCGCGGCTGCGAAATCGTGACGATATGGCACATTTTGGAGGGAAAGCAAAATTTAAATGTCTGTGCTTCGCCTTTAATTTTGGATATGTGGCCACTTGCTGACGGTTTAGGTGCCTGATATTATTACCATGTTCTCTCAGCTTTGCAACGGTGGAATGTTTGTATCGTTTGCCGCTACACTGTACTCACAATGTTGCATAGCATGTTGCAACCTGCACCAGAAAACCTGCGGGATAAATTGATACAGCCTGCATCAACTTAACCAGCCTGTATCAACATCCGCCTGTATCAACGTTTGTCGACTGGTAATGAAGTAAAATAACCAAATAATTGCCAATTTTTATTAAGGTGTTTGCTAAGACTACTTCAAGATAATCTCCTTCAACATTTCTGCGAGCATTTCTCACCCGACAAAAATGAATGAACAAAGGAAAAGGTGCAGCTGCGGAATGAACGTTTGCGCATTCCGTAAATGGCTTAAACCATGAGCTATGGTGAGCCAGGACTCAAACCAGAATTAATACTGTAAGTGTGAAATAAATATGGACCTTTTAGATGGTGTAAACTAATACCATCTATAAATCATATATTTCATTTAACTTACATTTTATCAACTTACCCCATCGTCAGCAACAATTTACCCCTCCAGCGGGGTAAGTTGATAAGCCGGTAGTTGTGCGATGTTTTGTTCTCTAGTGGAAAGCCTAGAGGATGTCACGAAAAATAACTAATCGGGGATGATACCAGAATGTTTAGGCTTGGCGTAGGTGTTACTATCTCCCCGGTACCCTTCCAAAGTGATGAGTTATTTTGGTTTCCCTAAAATTGTATCAACTAGACGCGGTCTCCCCTATACTCTAACAGTCAAGGAACGGGGAACGGCCTCCAGGACCCTGGTGCGGAGGTACCGACTGCGAACCCCAACCTGCCCGGAGCGCAACACACACATACAGACCCAGACCTGCCCGGAGCGTGGCACATACATACAGACCCAGACCTGCCCGTAGCGTGTCACATACACATACACAGACTCCGACCTGCCTGGAGCGTGACACACATACAGACCCAGACCTGCCCGGAGCGTGGCACACACACTACAGACCCAGACCTGCCCTCAGCGTGACACACATACAGACCCAGACCTGCCCGGAGCGTGGCACACATACAACCCAATCATACACACATACAGACCCAGACCTGCCCGCAGCGTGACACACACATACAGACCCAGACCTGCCCGGAGCGTGGCACACATACAGACCCAGACCTGCCCGTAGCGTGACACACACATACCGACCCAGACCTGCCCGTAGCGTGACACACACATACAGACCCAGACCTGCCCGTAGCGTGACACACACATACAGACCCAGACCTGCCCTCAGCGTGACACACACATACAGACCCAGACCTGCCCGGAGCGTGGCACACACATACAGACCCAGACCTGCCCGTAGCGTGACACACACATACAGACCCAGACCTGCCCGGAGCGTGGCACACACATACAGACCCAGACCTGCCCGGAGCGTGACACACACATACAGACCCAGACCTGCCCGGAGCGTG
Organism: Ashinkailepas kermadecensis; assembly: GCA_034440615.1. Classification (NCBI taxonomy): domain Eukaryota; kingdom Metazoa; phylum Arthropoda; class Thecostraca; family Neolepadidae; genus Ashinkailepas; species Ashinkailepas kermadecensis. The sequence goes on along the minus strand of JAOTOM010004280.1, from coordinate 104,529 downwards.
ACACACACATACCGACCCAACCTGCCCGTAGCGTGACACACATACAGACCCAGACCTGCCCGTAGCGTGGCACACACATACAGACCCAGGCCTGCCCGGAGCGTGGCAGACACATACAGACCCAGACCTGCCCGGAGCGTGACACATACAGACCCAGACCTGCCCGTAGCGTGACACACACATACAGACCCAGACCTGCCCGCAGCGTGACACATACAGACCCAGACCTGCCCGTAGCGTGACACACACATACAGACCCAGACCTGCCCGCAGCGTGACACACACATACAGACCCAGACCTGCCCGGAGCGTGACACACACATACAGATCCAGACCTGCCCGGAGCGTGGCACACACATACAGACCCAGACCTGCCCGTAGCGTGACACACACATACAGACCCAGGCCTGCCCGGAGCGTGACACACACATACAGACCCAGACCTGCCCGCAGCGTGGCACACACATACAGACCCAGACCTGCCCGCAGCGTGACACACACATACAGACCCAGGCCTGCTCGGAGCGTGGCACACACATACCGACCCAGACCTGCCCGTAGCGTGGCACACACATACCGACCCAGACCTGCCCGGAGCGTGACACACACATACAGACCCAGACCTGCCCGTAGCGTGGCACACACATACAGACCCAGACCTGCCCGGAGCGTGACACACACATACAGACCCAGACCTGCCCGGAGCGTGGCACACACATACAGACCCAGACCTGCCCGGAGCGTGGCACACACATACAGACCCAGACCTGCTCGGAGCGTGGCACACACATACAGACCCAGACCTGCCCGGAGCGTGACACACACATACAGACCCAGACCTGCCCGTAGCGTGGCACACACATACAGACCCAGACCTGCCCGGAGCGTGACACACACAGACCCAGACCTGCCCGGAGCGTGACACACACATACAGACCCAGACCTGCCCGGAGCGTGACACACACATACAGACCCAGACCTGCCCGGAGCGTGACACACACATACAGACCCAGGCCTGCTCGGAGCGTGGCACACACATACAGACCCAGGCCTGCTCGGAGCGTGGCGCAGATATAAAGAACCAGGGCCTTCCCAGGGCGTGGTACGTACATGGATCCAGACCTGCCAGTGGCGTGGTATAGATGCACAGATTCAGACCTGCCCGGGGCTCGCACAGATGTAATCACTCAGAGCTGCCCAGGATGTACTACAAGGTAGAGAGAGAAAGAGAGAGCAAACCATGCCTTCCAGGGCGTGGTAGAGATTACAGTCCCAAGCCTGAATTGGTGTGAGGAACAGACGCCTAGACATACTCGAGGCTTCTCACAGAAATAAAGGTTCCGAGCGTGAGGCGTGGCGCAAGGACAGATACCCGTGCTTGTCTTGAACGTGGCACAGAGATAGAGACTCAACACTGCCTGAAGGTGGTGCCGAGGTCGGGACCTAGACCCGCCGCCCGCTTTCTCCGCCCGCAAGCGCACAATGCATTCGCCATTCGTTGTGCATTCGCCAATCTCCTTTCAATTCCCCAGCGGGAGGCAGGCGCTTTCGCCGTCCGGCCGGCGGCTCGTCAGTCTGCACGGGCGGGCTTCGCGTCCCCCTGCGGACGGGCGCCAACCCATGGCCGTCCGTCCAGCCCCGCTAATGGCCACTTTCCAGTCGTTGGCGCGTTCCAAGTAGTTCCGTGACGGGGCCACCCGCCCGGGGATGGGTCTGGTGTGGCGTGACGCCGGTCGGGGATGAGTCTGGTGTGGCGTGACGCCGATCGGGGATGAGTCTGGTGTGGCGTGACGCCGGCTGGGGATGAGTCTGGTGTGGCGTGACGCCGGCCGGGGATGAGTCTGGTGTGGCGTGACGCCGGCCGGGGATGAGTCTGGTGTGGCGTGACGCTTGCTGGGGATGAGTCTGGTGTGGCGTGACACCGGCCGGGGATGAGTCTGGTGTGGCGTGACGCCGGCTGTGGATGAGTCTGGTGCGGCGTGACGCCGGCCGGGGATGAGTCTGGTGTGGCGTGACGCCGGCTGGGGATGAGTCTGGTGCGGCGTGACGCCGGCTGGGGATGAGTCTGGTGCGGCGTGACGCCGGCTGGGGATGAGTCTGGTGTGGCGTGACGCCGGCTGGGGATGAGTCTGGTGCGGCGTGACGCCGGCTGGAGATGAGTCTGGTGTGGCATGACGCCGGCTGGAGGTGAGTCGGTGCGGCGTGGCCGGAGCTGGCGCGTGACGCCGGCTGGGATGAGTCTGGTGTGGCGTGACGCCGGCTGGATGAGTCTGGCTGCGTGACGCCGGCTGGGGATGAGTCTGGTGTGGCGTGACGCCGGCTGGGGATGAGTCTGGTGTGGCGTGACGCCGGCTGGGGATGAGTCTGGTGTGGCGTGACGCCGGCTGGGGATGAGTCTGGTGTGGCGAGACGCCGGCCGGGGATGAGTCTGGTGCTGCGTGACGCCGGCTGGGGATGAGTCTGGTGTGGCGTGACGCCGGCTGGGGATGAGTCTGGTGTGGCGTGACGCCGGCCGGGGATGAGTCTCGTGCGGCGTGACGCCGGCTGGGGATGAGTCTGGTGTGGCGTGACGCCAGCTGAAGGTAAGTCTGGTGTGGCGTGACGCCGGCTGGGGATGTGTCTGGTGCGGCGTGACGCCAGCTGGGGATGAGTCTGGTGCGGCGTGACGCCGGCTGGGGATGAGTCTGGTATGGCGTGATGCCGGCTGGCACAGGCCATATCACTCCCCTGCCGATAGCGGCGGCGGCCCCGCTAGTGCCACATTCCAACAGGGACTTCACTGACAGCGGGCACCGCTCATCCTGGCAGATCGGCGACTAACGTCCCGGACTGCTGGCCGACGGTCCTCTCTAGCCCGTGTGACTGGTGTCAGTCGCAGTCGAGCGTGGCAGACGGGAGATGGCGACTAACATCACGGACTGCTGGCCAACAGTCCTCTCTAGCCCGTGTGCTGGTGTCAGTCGAGCGCGGCAGACGGGAGATCGGCGACTAACGTCCTGGACTGCTGGCCGACGGTCCTCTCTAGCCCGTGTGACTGGTGTCAGTCGAGCGTGGCAGACGGGAGATGGCGACTTACGCCCTGGACTGCTGGCCGACAGTCCTCTCTAGCCCGTGTGACTGGTGTCAGTCGAGCGCGGCCGACGGGAGATCGGCGACTAACGCCCTGGACTGCTGGCCGACGGTCCTCTCTAGCCCGTGTGACTGGTGTCAGTCGAGCGCGGCCGACGGGAGATCGGCGACTAACGCCCTGGACTGCTGCCCGACGGTCCTCTCTAGCCCGTGTGCTGGTGTCAGTCGAGCGTGGCAGACGAGAGATTGCGACTAACGTCCCGGACTGCTGGCCGACAGTCCTCTCTAGCCCGTGACTGGTGTCAGTCGAGCGTGGCAGACGAGAGATGGCGACTAACGTCCCGGACTGCTGGCCGACGGTCCTCTCTAGCCCGTGTGCTGGTGTCAGTCGAGCGTGGCAGACGGGAGATGGCGACTAACGCCCTGGACTGCTGGCCGACAGTCCTCTTTAGCCCGTGTGACTGGTGTCAGTCGAGCGTGGCAGACGGAAGATGGCGACTAACGCCCTGGACTGCTGGCCGACAGTCCTCTTTAGCCCGTGTGACTGGTGTCAGTCGAGCGTGGCAGACGGGAGATGGCGACTAACGTCCCGGACTGCTGGCCGACGGTCCTCTCTAGCCCGTATGACTGGTGTCAGTCGAGCGTGGCAGACGGGAGATGGCGACTACGTCCCGGACTGCTGGCCGACGGTCCTCTCTAGCCCGTGTGACTGGTGTCAGTCGAGCGTGGCACGGAGATGGCGACTAACGTCCCGGACTGCGGCCGACGGTCCTCTCTAGCCCGTGTGTAGTCGACTGCAACGAACGCCGACGCGGCCACGGTCCTCTCTAGCCCGTTGCTGGTGTCAGTCGAGCGTGGCAGACGGGAGATGGCGACTGACGTCCCGGACTGCTGGCCGACGGTCCTCTTTGGCCCGTATGACTGGTGTCAGTCGAGCGTGGCAGACGGGAGATGGCGACTAACGCCCTGGACTGCTGGCCGACAGTCCTCTTTAGCCCGTATGACTGGTGTCAGTCGAGCGTGGCAGACGGTAGATGGCGACTTACGCCCCGGACTGCTGCCCGACGGTCTTCGTTAGTGTGTGACTAGTGTCAGTCGGACGTTTAAAGCGAATGCCCTGTTGGCCGAATAATTAGTCAAAGGCCACTAAAAGAAAGAATTTGAACGGCCTCCGCTAGATGAACAAAACGTGCATTTGGAGTGCTTTGTTCCCTCAGGGGAAATTGCCTTGTGAAGGTTATCGAGCTACTGAACCGTTCACGCTATTGTTTTGAAAGTCGGTATGCATCCAACGCTTGATTTTTACACATTGTGTCCCAAAAGTTCATACTGGGCTTCTAAGATACTGGAGTTATCTCGGGGTGGAAGTCAGCTTCCGCCCTCGCCCCAATACGGTTCACATTAAAACATTTGTCGTAAGCAAACCATACGATATGCAGCGAACAGTGAAATGCGGATGTGTAGGCAATGTTGAAAGAAAATGCAGAAGCACAAAATGCAACCTCCGGCCAGATATCTGGGTTCAATGAAGGCCTAAACTAGAAAAAAAAGCTTCCTTTAGGCATGTCTCTGTTACATTAATCAATATGTATGTAAGCTCAGAATAAATGTAGTGGAAAATGATGCCCTCAAAAGTGTCTCATGGTTGAAATTGTTATCAGGTTACGTCACTAAGATATGACTCGAGACGTCCCAAAGGTATTCCAAGCACTATGTAGGGTAAAAAATGGACCATTACCAAGCAAAAATGCCTAGGCCAGGGTAATGTTTTGCACGTCGAACTCATTTGTGATGCTATTTGTGTCGACAAATTATGGAACATATTGATTTATCTCGAATTATTTTTTCTGGACAATTTTCTACAAAATCCCTCTTTTCTCCAAGCTTCTCATGAAGCTGGAAAACATCTGGTTTCGCTTTGTTTGCACTCATTGCTTTGTCTTCAGCTGGGTTATCTGTTTGGAAAATTTCCATCTTCAACATTTCAGCAATTTCAACATCACATATTTCCAGGTACATCATCTTGACGAGAACGGTGACCATGACCTTTGCACGTGTCATCCGTGATAGCCTAAGTCTTCAGTTTGTGTATCATCAAGAATAAAACATGAAATTAGATTTGTTTTATGACCACAGTCGAAAAACCTCGAAGAAGACAGAATGAGAACTGTAGCCCTACATTCAGGGGCGTCGATTTGTGTCCTTTTGTGGGGGCCATAGCCCCACCAATGTTGATCTTGGCCCCCCCGCCCCAATGTTGATTTGGGCCCCCAAATAACCTATGTTATTTTATGCTGATAAGAAAGCTAAAGGGAAAAATGAAAAAAACATAATGCTAAGTAGAAACATTGATGTTAACCAGCACATTTTGTTCTGAAAAGAAACAGATTTGGATTAGATAGTGGACTGACTCTCCACCTTTTGCTGAAAATGTAAAATTTTGTGCAAAAAACAAACAAAATAGCTGCATGTCCCTCCACTGTGGAAGTACAGCTTACATCATAAAATGTTGAAATAAGCAATGCTGATGCATTTTAAACCAGATTGTCTGAAAAACATCCGCTAAGCAACTAAACGACAATTGCATGGTCATACTGATGTTTGTACACACCACCAATGGCAAACCACATGCATATGGAGCTAAAAATGATTAATTTCATTCCCAATTTCCAGTCATTGTCAAATTTGCATGCAAATCATGGTTATCATTGATATTGTGGATATACAAACTAGAATTATATTCAGCAACCTACCCATCACACCATCAGCTTGATATTTACCAAGGTACCTACCTACCTACATGCCCAATGACCATGTGCATTTATATTGATATGGGGCAACCCAATCTCAAACTGAACCAACAAAAGCTACGTTTGAGCCAATCTGCCAGCCTATGAAAACACGAGAGCAAAGTCAGCAAGAAGGCGTATAGACACCTCATTATAATTTATATTCCTGAAGAAAACAATGGGTATTAAGCTATTGCCACACATGACTTCCGAAACAAACCCTGAAGAGCCATACAAGACCAGTGTCTGGTAGCGGCCAAGGCCTGTAGCGGCATTAACTGCCGCCCCTCACGATACTATTACCTTAGAAGGTACACCAAAGTTCGCCTTCAAGATTTGGTGACGTCATAGTTTTTCCTCTTATTTTGCAGAAATTGGTAGCATCAGGCGTGTTTCAATTTCACTGCGCATGAGACAGTTAAAGCATTTTTCAATTTTCAATTTTCAAAGTTTAAAGAACCTAACCAAGCCGAACCTAACCTATCATAAGTTGCTGTTGAATAAAAAATGATTGGTAAACTTGCAGTTTAAGGTGATTTTTTGTTTGTTTTAATTTTTCTTCCGAATACCATGTTCATGACGGTGACCAAGACGATGGGACCACTTATTTTCGGTGCAAATACGTTTTATTTTAATTTGAAAAAAGACAAATTTTCCAACTGAAAAACCTACATCAACATACCCTAACCAATCCTAACCCATTTGTTTGCTTTATGGTGACAAATGTGTGTAAAAACTTTTCTTGGTTGGTTTGTTAGTTATTTTGGCTTACGGCCGCATTGACTGCATTGGTCACACAGCGCCCATAACACTTTTCTTGTTCCCACCTTAAAGCACAATAATACCCGAAAGTTTCCAAAAAAAACAAAAACAAACATATTCACAATTTTGTTTTCTTCAAAAGCAACTTAGGTTAGGTTAGGTTAGGTTGGGTTAGGTTTCTTTTTAGGTTGATAATTTTCAGAAAATAAATTAATTGACATTTTTATTTTGTTTATTTTTTTGTCCTCAAAAGATAGGTTAGGCTAGGTTAGGTTAACTCAAAACCATTTTTGGTAATATGTTGCGCACAACCTGAAAAGTAAGCATTCGCACGGAAAATAAGTGGGTCCAATCATCTTAGTCCCCTTCATAAACATGGTATTCTGCATAAAAAGAAAAAAAAAGAAAACAAGAACACCTTAAACTGCAAAGTTACCGAATACTTCGCAATTTTTTGGGGAACTTTTTGGACAATTTTTGAAAAGTTTTCCCACTTGGAAAGCCTAAACTAACCCAGCTTAACCAAACCTAACCCATTTGTTTGCTATATGGTGTTAATTGTGTGTAAAAACTTGTCTTGTTACCACCTTAAAGCACAATAATACCGGTTTGGCTAGGTTAGGCTAGTTTAGCTGCTTAACTTGGAAAAAAAATTGATAAATTTTCAAAAAATAAAATAAAATCGGAAATTTTCCTTCAAAAGGAGCTGACGTTAGGTTCGGTTAGGTTGGGTTCGGGTGTTCAAATTAGAACATTTTCAGAATCTATCTTGCTTAATTTTGTTTCTATTTTTGTCTCCAAAGCAGGGGCGTCGATTTGTATCCTTTTGTGGGGGCCATTGCTCCACCAATTTTGATCTTGGCCCCCTCAATGTTGATTTGTCCCCCGAATAACCTATGCTATTTTTATGCTGAGAAGAAAGTTAAAGAAAAAAGAAAGAAAAAAACACCATGTGACTTACATAGGTTGATGCCAACCAGCACATTTTGTACTGAAATGAAACAGATTTGAATTGGATAGTGGATTGACTCTCCACCTTTTGCTACAAAATTGACAACTTTGTGGAAAAAACAAAGGAGTTGGATTTCCTTCCACTTTGCAAGCACGACTTACATCATAAAAGCAACCTTAATCCTTGGCAACGCGGTACATAGTTTATCGTCGCTTTACCGAGGCTTATTGTACTGACGCACCCGAGCAGAAATCGGGCATATTCCAAATTCGGTGGAGAAATTCGGCGCAGCCTGGCAATCGCACTCGTGACGTCACAGCTCACAAATATGGGCCTATGGCGGCTGCAGAAGTGACAAACACCTGCTTGTAAGTTATATAAGGTCAAAGCCCATCACCAAATGTGTCTGGAGAGACTTGATAGACACTAGCGCGCAATAAATGCCACAAATCGTGGTGGGCGTTCCTCAGAACATCCCAAATCGTAACATCCAAATAAAAAATTCCAGTTAAAAAAAATCCAGCGCCTAAATTCTAAATTTGAGGTTGCGGTAGACAAATGTGACGGAGGTGAGACATTCGTGATGCAATTGCGCGCAGTGCTTAATCCGTAGCCGAATCTCATGTGACGTACTGATTCGTTTTTTGTACTTCGCACTTTCTGATGTATCTGCAGATTGGTGTGATTTTAAATAGTGAATAAATAGCCTGCTGCTATTTAATTCCGAAAGGAACAGTAGTTGAAGAAGTAGGCAGGTAAGTTTGAACAAGTCCAGTCCATACCTTTTTCTTATTTGTGCTCAGGGTTTCCATTTTAATATCACATAACTATCACGTTTGTCTTCAAGAAGAGCTGTTTTTAGTTTACTTTTATTAATATTTTCACTCCACTGCCCTTAGTGCTTTTTCTGTCCAGGATTGGGCACCTAGTGTTGCATTTCCGTCCAGGGGTTGGCACACCTTTTGGTAAATTTACAACTTAAGGCAATTTCTGATTTCTTGATTTTTTTAATGCAATGTTTAAGAATGTGATGAACATGGTGCTACTGCTCATTTTTTGTAAATTTGTGTTTTAACAAGGTGTTTTATGAATTCGTGGAATGTATCATTTCAATGCAATGTTTATGAATGTGACTCAGATGATGGGACCACTCATTTTCTATACAAATGCCTACATTTCAGGTTGTGAGCAAAATAACACCAAAGAGGCTTTTAATTAGGTGACATAGGGTAAAATATATTTTTTTTTTTTATACAAAAAAGAAATGCAACATTACCTAACCTAACCTAGCCTAACCTCCCTTCGGATAAAAACAAAATCAACACATCAAGGTTGTAATATTTCAAGCAATATATTTTTTTTTTAAATAAAGAACGCAACCCAACTTAACCTAATCTAACATAAGCTGCTTTTGAAGACAACAAAAAATCCATTTCTGTAAAACTTTGGAACAATTTTTGCAAAAAAATGTCCAACTTGAAACACCTAATCTAATCTAACATAACCAAACCTAGGCCATTTGTTTGCTTGATGGAGGAAAATGTGTAATAACTTGTCTTGTTACCACCTTAAAGCACAATAATTCTGGTTAGATTATGTTGGGTTAGGTTTTTCATTTGTAAAATTCCAAGAAAATAAATTGCGTGATATTTTTCCAATGTTGTTCTATAATTGTTTTCTCCAAAGTCAGGTTCGACTTTGGACCGTTTCTGAAGACGTTTTTTGTGAAAATTTTACTAACTTACAACAAAAGCCTAGCCTAACGCAACTAGGCGAAGCCTAGCGCCTTTGAATTATTCGTGGAGGTCAAATGGGTGTAAAATCTGTCTTGTGGTTACCTTAGACTGCAATAATACCTTTTTTTTGTGTTACATGGTGCATGTGATGAACCACCATCTGCATGCTGCATGAGAGCATTGCACTTATTGCTTCACAATGAACAACATGTTGAAAGCAGTGGCGTCGCCACGAAATCCTTCCATGGGGGGGGGCAAGGTCGAAAGGGGGCCTCCTGTTCCCCGAAAGGGGGCCTCCATTGTGTTAGGGTCTCATATTGTTTTTAGGCTCTTATACTATGGTTCGAGGATGGGGAACATGATTTCATATTCGTTTTTTTTTGTTCTTGGCATGATGCATCATTTACTCAAAACGCAATAGCACTAATCATTTTCGCTGAAAACTGGGCCATACCAGGGTATAAATAAGTAATATTTGGATACATACATAAGTGCCAAAACAATCCATTGTCTCAATGCTTTCTCGAATCTTCCCGCTGGCCTCTAGATTGCAGCGAGCTGGCGGGGCTGGTGCTAAGCATATCTTACAGATATCTGCCATTGATAAACCCACTTTTAAGTCATCCAAGTCTAACTGAATATAGCTAGATTAATCACTACTGTTATTTATTCCCACCAGCTCGATGTCATAAGCAAAGCTTGAACGACCATTTCTCAGTCCAAGGACGACAATTTCGCAAAGGTGACAACGAGAAGTGGATTGCATTGGTTTTCTGAGCGCCATCTTAGGAATTTATTTATTTTTCTAACATTTGGTGCTGGCTGCAAGGCAACTGTCACACGAGCTAAACTATATCATCAGCGAATAAATTCACGGCAAGAACAAGCATTGAACAGCAATGCATAAATGACAATGCAACAATGCAACAATGTCAGTACATACATAATCCAAGCCTTCAAATTCCACGCCGTCACGCCCATCGTTTTCGCTGTGCTGTACCGTTTTGTAAATGAGGTTGAGAAGGTATGGAAGCTGGGAAGCTCTAATCATGCAGGCTGTAATAACAGAAAAGAAGTTTGTTGGAAGAAAATGCATTTAAAAACATCATTCATCCCATTTTATATGGGGCATGGATGTTGTATTGTATGCTTATGAGGGGTAATTTGTCCCCTCAATGTTGGCGTTTCCCCATGGGCGTATGTTTCGGAAAATTATTGAGGGACCAGTGGAGTACCTATATTTGCGTCAAGCAGGAGTGGGCAAACGGATTTGCAGGGGGGGGGCACTTACGCCTATTAAAAAGTCCTTGGATTTCGACCGCTATTTTGTCAAAGGGTAAATTTCGAAATAATATAATTAGTCATCAACTAAATTGTCCTGTGGAGGGGCCTAATCTCCCACTATGGTTTCTGATTGGTCCGATGTCAACCCTAACTCCACCACTCAGTTCTGAGGTTTTCTTTTGGTATCCCTTGATAAGTTACCTCACACTGCTGAAATTACACCTATACCACAAAACCGGATCGGTATCCAAAAAATCAAGCTGGAGCCCTCCAAAAAGGAGAGATACCAACAAATAAATGTCCGGGTCAGGAAAATGGCTCTGTTGCACCGAACATTTTTTCCAGATGCCTTAAAAAATTGCGTATGACACCGAAAAGCATACCGGATCTCGAAAAATCGAGGTGAGATACAAAACATGACGCCAGAGGTTCGAAAAATCAGGCCGGGATTCGGACTTTAAAAAAAACCCAGAAAATATCCACAAAAATCGCGTTGAGCCCAGAAAGCTGGCGTTGGGTCTCCGGAACCACGCGCCTGGGCGCGATAAGTCGCGCTGGGACCCATAAAAAATCGCACCGAAGCCCCAAAATCATACTGGGGCCCCACAAATGTGAGTCAGAAGCCCCAAATATACACAGCGGGACCCTAAGAGTACGACGGTGCCAGAAAATACAAATAACCCTCCAAAGCGCACAGAGTCTCCCAAAAAGCGATAGGGTCTTAAAACATGCGTTGCAGCCCTAAATAAACATACCGGGAGCTCTAAGAAAAACACACTGCAAGCTTGCAAGGCGCACAGGAACCATGAGAACGCACAAGGGCCTGGAAAAGAGGCTGGAGCCACAAAAGGCAACATGGTTCCAAAACGTACAAAACGACCGGGAGCTAAAGAAACACATCAGGATCTTCGAAAACGCCCCGACACGTAAAAAATACTCGGTGCCGAAAAAAAAACACAACAAAGCCCTAAAACGAGCAGGGTTTCGAAGATGTATTAGGCCCATAACTTCAAAGTAAAATGTGTTACCCACCACTTTAAAATACAAAACTTCACAATTTCAGGCATTCCAGTTCATAGCACCCGGTCGCCACGACGGGAACGTCAGTGCACGTGCACACCCATTTTTCGTATTCGGTGCATTCGCCACACTTCGTGCGATGCTATGGTTTCTGCTAGGCCTTCTGCGTTTTGCTAATTGCTGCCACCTGATAGACTTGCGCCATATTTGGCGTGATGGAATGATTCGTATGGGCGTTCGCTGCGAAAAGTCGATTGATTAAAATCGATCATTAGTTTCCTACTTCTCACATTTTCTGGTAGTTATGAAATGCGGTTTCCGCTGAGCTTTGATGCACTTCATATCTTTGCTGCTATCCTCCCAGATTGGATACCGAACCGCGGCCAAGCCTCAGCGTTCTTTTTTGGACCCGTTGCGTCTTTCTTGGTCTATGATTGTGCATTATGGCTCCAATCCATTTTTGTTAGGGGCCTAAAGCATTTTCGAACCCCCTGCTCGTTTTAGGGTTTGTTGCATTTTTGTGCACCGAGGATTTTTTTTGACGTGTCGGGGCGTTTTCGAAGATCCCGATGTGTTTATTTAGCGCTCGGTCTTTTTGTTTGTTTTGGAACCATGTTGCCTTTTGTGGCCCCAGCCACTTTTTCAGGCTCTTGTGCGTTATCATGACCCCGGTGTGCCTTGAGAGCTTCCGGTGTATTTTTAAAACATCCCGGTATGTATATTTATGGCTGCAGCGCATAAATATACATGTTAAGTTAAGGCCCTGTCGTTTTTGTGAGACTGTGCGCTTTGGAGGGCCAGTTGTATTTTCGGCCCCCGCTGTGCTCTTAGGGTCCCGATGTGTGTATTTTGGGCTTCTGACGCACACTTGTGGGGCCCAAGTACAATTTTGGGGCTTCGGTACGATGTTTCTAGGTCCCAGAGCGGCTTATCGCGCCCAGTCGCGTGGTTCCGGAGACCCAATCCCAGCTATCTGGGCTCAATACGATTTTGTGAAACTTTTCTGATTTTTTAAAAAAGTCCGAATCCCGGCCTGATTTCTCGAGTCCTTCGCGCCATGTTTTTGTATCCGACCTCGATTGTTCGAGATCCGGTTTGTTTTTCGGTGCCGTACGCAATTTGTGAAGGCATCTGATAATATGTTCGGTGCTCCAGAGCAATTTTTTTAACCTGGGCATTTAGTTGTTGGAATCCATCCTTATTTTGGAGGGCTCCAGCTTGATTTTTTTCGGATACCGATCCGGTGTTTGTGGTCACACTGTGCTTACGTGTGGCCCTAGACGGAAATTTTTTAGAGCCTCGACGGGACTACCGATGGGTATTGTGGGTCCCGAGCGCGATATTTGGGAGGCCCGGTTCGAGTTTGTGCGACGCGTTGTATTTAGCTGTGGCCCCAACGCGATTTTCGCGGTTCCTGTCGCAATTTTTCGGGCCTCGGAGCGAGTTTCCCGGGGCTCGCCGTATTTATTTGGAGACCCATACGCGAATTCTGGTGGACCGACGCGAATTTTGGTGGCCCCAGCGCGATTTTTGAGGCCCCGACACGATTCTTGGGAGCTTATCCCTCTCAGGATGGAGGGGGCATTTGCCCCTTTGATATAGCACTGCGGCCACTGAAGGAGTTGTTTTTTTTGTCCCAGAGTGACATTCCGGTTAAGATTGATTTTTAGGGCAGCTGCAACTTTTGGGGCCCCGGCGCGACCTTCTGGGCCTCCAGTGTGATTTTCAAGGGCTGCGACGCGACTTTTTTTTAGTCCAATGTGATCTTTTGGGCCCCGACGTCATTTTCTTGGATCCCTAGCGCGAGCTGTAGCGGCCTCGACACTTTTTGGGGGTCCAATGCGTTTTGGAGGCTTTTGGCGTCATTGTTGGGCCCCCAGAGTGATTATCCATGTCCGGATTGTTTTTCGTTGCTCCGGCTTCATTTGTTTTGGTCCCAATGAGACTGTTGGGACACGGTACGACCTGTCGTGCCCCTGGCATGATTTTCGTGGTCCGGGCGTGAATTTTTGGTACCCCAGGCTACGTAATTTTGGTACGTAATTTGCGGGGGCCCATATCGTGATTTTAAAATACCCAGACACGACTCTTACTATTTCTTAGGGGTTTCTTCTTGCAAATTATAGGCCTCCTGTCGCGTCTTAAGGGTCTCGTCTCATTTCCTAGAGCCTTTTTACCGGTTTTCGATGTCTCCTTGTGTGTCCTACCCTCCTCCATATTCAATGGTCCTCCTCTCCCGTCTTGGAGGGCCTCCTCTTGCATTCTGGGGCCCTTTTAACGTGGCATGGGGCTTCCTCTGACCTTCAAGGGGCATTCTCTGCCAAATTAGGGGCCTCCTGCCACGCCTGGTGTTGCTCCTCCTTTATCCTGGAAAAACCTTACCCGTCTTGAGGGATCTTCAATTTTGGAAACCTCACCTCGTTCCATACCTGCTACCACTCCCATCTTAAGGGCCTCCTCTCATTTCCTGGGAACTCTTTCCGGTCTTCAGGGCCTCATTTGGTCCTGGAGACCTACTCCTTCTTGAGGGACTCCTCTCGAGTCCGGAGGTGCCTCATGTCTCTTCTAGAGGCCTTCTTTTGTCAAATTAGGGGCCTCCTCTCACGTCTTGGAGGCCTCCTGCTGTGCGTTATCCTGCTCTGCGCTCTGGATTCGATTTTTACCCATATTAGGGTTGGTCTCTTATCTCCTCGTGGACTCCTCTTCTCTCCCAGGCGCCTCCTCTGCCAAATTACTGGCAACCTTTCCTATCTTAGTGGCCTTGTTATTTCCCGTGGACCTTCTTAGCCGTCTTCGAGCCTTCTTTTCCGCCTGGGAGCCATCTCTCTTATCCAATGGCCTTTCTCTCCTATTCTAGGGGCCTCCTCGTTCATCATGGGGTCTCATTTCCAATCTTGTGTCGTTCTCTTCCGAATTAGGTGCCTCCTGCCACGTCTCTGGATCATCCTTTTCTATCTCGGTGGAACCTCACCCGTTTGGGGCCTGCTTTTGCGTCTCCGAAACCTCATCTCATATCCAATGGCTTCCTTTTCCGTCTTAGGGCCTCCTCTCATATTCTGGGGCCTCCTTTCCGGTGTTGGGGCCTCCTTTGCATTCCTGGTTTCCTCAGTGCCATTTTTGACACTCTCTTGATTTCTGGGGACTCCTACCCTCTCCTAGGTGACTCCTTTTTCAAATTAGGGGCCTCCTTATCTGTGTTTGGAGCCTCATTACCCTCTTAGCAGGGTGCCTTTGCGTCCTAGTCCTAGATCTTCTCTTCCAGGTTCCTCCTCTTCCAAAACATGGGCCTCATCTGGCTGGTCTCGGTGGCCTTCTCTCATTCCTGCGGAGACCTTCTTACCCGTCTTGGGGCCCGTATTGCGTCTGGATAAATATCACCTATCAGGTCTTAATTTTATATTACAGGGGCATCCTCTTCCGTCTTGGGGGCCTCGTTTTCCAACTTAAGAATATCCTGCCACCCATCGGAAGCCTTTTCGTCTAACCTGGGTGGCTTCTTGCCCGTCTCGGTGGCATCCTTTCAGTCCTGAGGGCCTCCTTTTCGTGCTGGGTCTCCTTTTCGTCCTGGGGCCTCCTTTTCGTCTTCTGGGGGCTACCTTCCAATCTCTTTGTTCTACGTCTTTTCTTTGGTGCATCGATTGAGTGGGCCATCGTTTTTTCTCCTCCCCTCTCTTTCTTGCCTCCTTTTCGTCCTTGGGTGCATCCTATTTCGTTCTGGGGGCCTCCTTTTCGTCCTGGGGGCCTCCATTTAGTCCTGGGGGCCTCCTCCCAATCTCTGTTCCACGTCTTGGGGGGGCGTCCTTTGCGTTCTGGGCCTCCTTTTCGTCCTGGGGGCCTCCTTTTCGTCCTGGGGGCCACCTCCCAATCTCTGTTCTACGTCTTAGGGGCCTCCTTTTCATCCTGGGGGCCTCCTTTTCGTCCTGGGGACCTCATCCCAATCTCTGTTCTACGTCTTGGGGGCCTCCTTTTCGTCCTTGGGTGTATCCTTTTCGTTCTGGGGTCTCCTTTTCGTCCTGGGGGCCCCTCCCAATCTCTGTTCTACGTCTTGGGGCCTTCTTTTCGTCCTGGGGCATCCTTTTCGTCGCGGGGGGGCTCCTTTTCGTCCTGGGGGCCTCCTCCCAACCTCTGTTCTACGTCTTGGGACCTCCTTTTCGTCATGGGGCCTCATTCTCGTCATGGGACCTCCTTTTCGTCCTGGGGGCCTCCTCCCAATCTCTGTTCTACGTCTCTTATAGATACCTGATTATATTTCCTGGGGGCCTCGTCAGTCTTGAGGCCTCATTGACAGCATGATCTTCTGTCCCGTCGGCCTCCTTGCTGACCTTTTTTGCTGTGCATTTGCGGATAGGGGCCTCCTCAAATTTCAGGGGGGGCGCCCCCCAGTTTCACGGCAGGGGGGGGCGACTGCCCCCCTGCCCCCCGGTGGCGACGCCCTTGCTTGAAAGTACTATATTTTCAGGAATGAAATCCTGTGCTGATAACATCTGAGTTATAAATTTGCAAATCATATCTACATCATTTGTGTGAATAAATATGACAAATTCATAGAAATACATATACCAGTTTGTGGACAAGAATTTATTCTGATGATTTCTGATGTATTGGAAAATAACAACTTTTCATGATAGAAGCAGGCAAAGTTAAAGTACTTATATCTCAATAAGTGGTCAGTTCACTAACAAGACAGCAAATTCACTCAAATAGCACTCAAATCACCAGGCGGCCCATTCTTTTTGCAAGTTTAAAATCGATGACAGTGCTTTCTTGAATCATGTTTAAAGCACATGAAGGAAATGTATTGCTGACACTGGTAAGGAACTGATGTGTGTAACGTTTAAGTAACATTTATAATGTACTGATGTTTGTATACAAAATATAGCTCACTATTCTGAATAGCATGGGAAGTATGATGCCATATATCATGGCTAATGCATGGGCAAACTTTTATGCAGCAGATTCCCTGCATTGTTACTTAGTTGTTTGGGCTTTAGGGCACATCGACCATGTTGATCACATAGCTCCCTGCAGTGTTGTTAACTGATTTTTCAGTATGTTTGCAAATTCACTTATGAGTGAATCCATACCATTCCCACTGTGGTATAAAAGCTACATCATAACATTGCTTCTACAATGCATATAACAGAAACCCATCTCGATTGTCCTACTTACTCAGGACACCATAGAAGTCAATGAAGTCAATGAAAACCACAGAAGTCAATGAAAATTTTACTTCATCCCCTGTATTGTTAATGTGAACAGAAGTCTCTTGAACCATATGTTATGTCCTTCACAGTGTTGCTCCATCCTCCTCCAACTCCAACCCTGACCAAACTTCAGGATTTCCAAAGCAGTCTGTTGAAGAAGGTATGTATTGCAGCATAACTACTGTGACCTGAATTCCATGGTATCCATGTTGCCTTACGATCCATCCTTGCTGATCCATGTAGCAGATGTTTGACTTTCCTCAAACTGTCTGGATAACTGGGGAGTTGAAATCACACGTGAGTGATGAAACAGATGAACTATTCCTGGATTCTTATGTTGCATCATTGCATGGCACAGTGACATACCGAATGGGTGAAGGGGCATTGTGGGCAGTTGCCTCCTCCCTCCCCCCCCCTCCTGACAGGTTGTGGGGCCCCCAAGAATCCGCCGAGCTCAGGAAAAAAATGCGTCATGCTCCCGAAAAATTCCACTCGGTCCACCAGAAATCGCACCGGGGCTCAGAAAAATCACATTAGGGCCCCCTAAAAGTAGCACAGGGGCCCCCGATAATAACGCTGGGGCCTCAAAAGTTTGCACCTGGGCCCCTGAAAATCACGCTGGGGCCGCAAAAAAGTCGTGCCGGGGTTCAAGAAGCTTATGACGGGGGCCACAAACGGTTGGGCCGGGGCCTCCTGAAAATCACGCTGAGACTGGGGTACTAAGAATTATCACCCGGGCCCCTGAAAATCACGCTAGAGGTCTGACAGGTCCCACCGGGGCTCTAAAAGGTTCGTTGAGATAACCCAACAAATTGAGCCGGGTAAATGAAAAACAGTCCGGACACGGAAAACCAATCTGGGATCTCAACAATGGTTCCAAAAGCCCACACAACTTGTTGGGCCCCAAAAAACGTGTCGTAGCCACCGCAAGGGATCCCAACAAGTGACCACGGGGCCCCAAAAAATCGCACTTAGACCAAACAAATTTCACGCCGCTTCTCTTGAAAATCTCTCCGGGACCAAAACGTCGTGCCGGAGCCCCACAAGTTGCAGCTGGCTTCCCAAGGACCAGTATATACTCGGAATGTCACCCTGCGGATATAGAAATTGCGTCAAGGATCCACAAAATAAGAAGTCGTGGGACGCCGCAAAAGGTACCTGTTGGGGCACGGAAAGAAACGCACCGAGAGCCCGAAGAATCGTACCGGGGTCCAAAAATAGCCTGCAGGGGACTTATCAAAATAGACTTCACCACAAAAACCACAAGGAGACTCCATCGAATCGACCAGAGCACCGGAAAATTCAGAATGGGTCCAGAAATAAAATTATCCGAAGGGCTCTCGATCGTGCAATCTGCGGGAAAAAACACGTTGAGCAGCCGCAGTGGCGTACTAAAGGGAAAAATTCCCCTCCCTAATGTTAGGCACCAAGGAAATACTTTCACCCATCGTCATCACTGTTCAGGTCTGCAGTGCTCTGATGCTCCATCACCGTCGGTGTGTTTTAGCCTGCATCTGATCGCTGAAGTATTTTTATTTAAGCCGGTGTGTGTTAGTTGGTGTGTGGAGTGAGGACGAGGGTAACGGTGACGGTGACGGTGACGATAGATCCGAGTCCACTATATGGCACTGCAGTCGCATGCTATTACTCAGAGTTGCTATGTTGACAAGTACTGTGCACTGCACTTTGAATTATGTGACCTCACCAGTTATTGGACGATTTTCCCCGTTGGTGAGGATGCTGAATAAACAAACATACACATCGTCGAATAAAAATCAGAATTTCTGAGATCTGAAAATATAGTGGGCGAAATCCGATGAGTTTTTTTCGGGGGGTCCAGTGCGTTGGCACTTCGGCCCCCCCCAATGTTTTTAAAAATCGACACCCTTGCCTACATTCATCTGCTTAACCTAACCTGGAGTGTCAACCAAAAGAAATAGATACAAGTGTTCCAAGCAACTCTAAACGTTTTAGTACGTATGAATACCATGCCGTTCATCGCATCCATTTTTAAAAAGAAACATTGGCAGGGTGGGGGGGGGGGGCCAATTGACTTACCACCGCACTGCGAGTGGACAAAATTATGCCGCACCGCGAGTGGTACAAAATTATGCCGCACCGCGAGTGCTACAAAATTACCCTACACTGTGAGTGGTACAAAATTATCCCGCACTGCAAGGGTTAAGATGCACCGAATATTTTTATATATGAATCTTCAACATACTTTTATAACGACGTTACGCTATGAAATGCTTCAGTTTTTTGTGAACATATACACAATCACAAGTAGGATTTAAAAAAAAAATATTTGCGAGCCGGGAAGGTTGCAAATACGGCTGTGGTATTTTACACATATTTTCACTTCCCGGGCACGTCATGGAAATATATCGTCTGAAGCAAACCTGTTGCCGTAGAAGCTGGCCCAAGAAACTGAATAACAACTAAGCCATCAGGTAGTGTTGGTGAAAACTGCATCTCTTTGTGGCCGGAACTCAGGGCGTCGATTCGCTGGTGCATCGTGTTGATCGTGTGAGCTTTCACGAGTCGCTGCCCCTATCTGTAACCGTTCACGTCGCAAATAGGCAAATCGCAATGCTGCAGATCGTCGGTTTCTCATGCAATTACGACGCAGTGCTTCAAGTTGAAATTTTTGGTACAACGCCTTAACCCTATTACGACAGTGTCCCGCCGGGCCGAGAAGTACAGATCTCGGAGGGCACGTCATCATCATCATCATCAATATATTTGAACACAAAAAGCAACACAAGACACGACAACATGTGTGAGAAGCAAGCGAAAGCAAATTTGGCAGTTATAATTAAAATCAAGGCCTTGCTATAGGCAAAATAGATCGCATTGAGGGGGGAAATGGCGTCCATTTTGTTACATGGTAACAATGGCTGGTTTTATCTGAGAGTCTTACTGTATTCATCCACCACAAACTAATGTTAAAATGTCAGCACATCAGGCGAAACTATCTTTTAATTGTTCCTGAGGTTTGTTTGGACTTTCGACCTCTGCTTTTGTAACACCAAGGGCGATAAATATGTCTTCGCTCATCACTATTTGCGTCACAATTCCACTCAGACAGCAGATGACGCATACGAGACTCTACAAAGCAAAATGCAGCAGAAGAGATGTGTTGTGCTTCGCTTCAAAACACGTTTTGCGCATGTGGATTGTTTTCGATCGCGAAACCTCAAGCTAAATAAAATGATCATCATTTTTTTCCGTCAAGTGAGTGTCGTGTACCATGCGTGATGCACGGAAGACAGCACACTGCGTAAGATGGCAGTTGCCGTTCAACTCTGAATTTGTGCTGAACGTCACAGCTTTAGTACACAGGAACTGTAACGTCATCAATTTACGCTGCTTTTGTCATACATCCGGGAAAAATTATGTATTTTCACTCGTGTCCCGCACATTGACGATCGGTGACGCGCGACACAGGAGACCAGTTCATTGACGATCTCTGCAAATTGCACTGCTGCTGAGTCAAATAGCTCATTTTGAAAGGTAAGGTTTGCTGGGCAGTCTGGGGTAACCGGAGGGAAGATTTTTTGGGCCGTTGTATCACAGTACAGCACTCGTAGTTATAGCATGGATCATGTACGCCTGGATTGGAAACCAACAGCTGTTTGCGTATCAGCCCACCTGACGGAGGGTAGGTCAAACCACGGAAACGCGGCCGGTTTTAGGCCGTGCGCATTTTGTGGTTCAGGGTACGCATTTCGTATTGTAATTTTTCCCAATTGATTCAGCCATCCTAGGAGGATTGCATCAGTCTTTCATGATACAGAATTGATCAAGGAACCTTACCGTTCTTTCCTTATTTATTTATCACGCTCCGTTCCGAAGTTGTCGTGATGCGAAGTGAAGGTCGGCTTCGCATCACCTCGCCCCAAAGGTCGGCCCACCGATGTTTGTATCTTGATGATCTTTATCTTGAATCTTTATCTCTTATCTCTTTATCTTTAACTTGATCTTGAAATGATTGGACGGGGCAAAGTACATGAAGGCAACGGGCAGACCAAAATGAATTGGGGAGCACATTCCATTGGCTCCCATGTTAGAAGTTGAAATAATTGCGGGAATGGGTTCAGCAAACATTGAGGTGGCAGTCCCCCCTCAAAGGTATATAAAACAACACCCCTGAGTCGAACGACTGGCAAGTGGTAGCGAATCGGCGAGAGGTAGTGGGGTTGCCAGCTAGGGTATGTTGTAATGGCTGATCCAAGGGGGAGGAAACGAAAGTGGCGCCCCTTATGACCCGAAGGACGCCTCTCTTGGAGGTTCCAGTGTACCCCTCCCTCGAATTTCTTAGCGCAACGCGCTCCTCGGCCTGGGAGCGGCAGTCCTCTGGGAGTCCAAACGCACGCCGCGAATTTTTCGGCGAAAGCCACTCCTCAGACAAAAACAAATGGTGCCCCTCTGGGAGATCGGAGTGTACCCCGTCCAAATGTTCTGGACCAAGAGCCGCCCTGGACCAAGAGCCGCCTCTGGAGAAATGACGCCTCCTTGGCAAACTCATAAATCTGTCAGTGGTATGGTGTAGGGGGAGGGGGCTTGTACCCTCCATGGAACTTTCGCTCAATCCTCTTTGCGGATTGGTGGATGCGCTGAAGTCTGTACTCTCCCATTCAGTTGTGTAAACCCCTCCACCAGAAAATATCAGCCACATATCTAGAGAGCAAGGAGGGTGGGGGCGAAAGCAGAACCGCCCATTCTTATCTTTGAGGGTCAAACTGCTCCCTCAATGCTTGCTTCCCCCCACTGGCGGATCTAGCCCACCGGTTTGGGGGGGGCAACTTTCGGTTTTCGGCGTCAGTCTCCCCCCTCCCCATCCCCCAGTGGCGTACCTAGGAATTGCATCAGGAGAGGGGTCGAACGGATTTGGAGGGTGCCCACTCTCCCACTATTTTTGGTTAAAAGCACCGGATTTCGACCACTACTTGGCAAAGGGGCCCATTAAAAAAAAAAAAATAATAATAATAAAAAAATAAACAATAAAATAATAATTGACAACATAATTTCCTGTGCAAGGGCCCCAGCTTACATCCACCGTTTCTATGTTACCGGATTCGTGTTCTTGTTTACCAAAACGTTCATGCTCACGTTCAACGTCTTGTACCACGTCAACGTTCGTGCGCGTGGACACTGGCGGATCCGATTTTGTCAACTCTTGCTGTAAGCAGAACTTGAGCAGCATGGACCACTCGATGTGTGTCAGAATCTATTATGCTACCATACTGGCTTCCAAACAAATATATAAGAAAAATCCTTTAAAATTGGAGATTCTTTCATCCAGACGCTATTTTTTAACCTCGGCAAAGGTTACTGCATTTTAATTTAGTTGACTTCTGTTGGTTTCGGGGAGCCAAAAGACACTATGGCCCCCCGTTTAAGCGCTTCGTGGGGTGGGGTGGGGGGCATGGCCGGAATGGCCCCTCCCTGGATCCGCCAGTGCTTCCCCCACCCGCAATAATTTCAACTTCTAACATGGGAGCCTATGGAATGTGCCCCCCCTATTCATTTTGGTCTGCCTGTTGCTTTCATGAACTTCGCCCCCTCCGATCATTTTAAGAAATCAACATCGGTGGGCCGACCCTTTCGGCGAAATGGGCTCCCCCTCACAGATGCCCTCACTTCGCATCACGACAACTTTGGAACGGAGCGTAATACATCGATAAAGAAAGAACGGTAAGGTTCCTTGATCAATTATGTATCATGAAATGCAGATGCAATTATCCTGGGGTGGCTTAATCAATTGGAAAAAATGTCAATACGAAATGCGTACCCCGAACTCCCTTAGGCGCACGGCCTGAAACTGGGCGCGTTTCCGTGTTTTTACTTACCCTCCGCTAGGTGGCAGGTTAGTGCAGCTGATAAGCGCAGATGAAAGGCGCCGACGCGGAGTTTCCAATCCAGGCGTACATCATCCATGGTTATAGCACGTTGTCATGGCAACCGGTTCACCTCAATTTCGCGACACACATCCAGCTGTTGCTAGGAGACACGCGCCGGAAGTCGAATGTTCAGGAGTGATTTGACAGGCGGTGGTTTAATGTCTAATGGGTCAATTTTCAGTGAACTAGACAACAGTGACCGTGTGTTCATCTCCGGGGTGAATATCAGAAGCAAGTATGATTGTATGCACTGGGGGTGGGGGGGGGACGTCAGGACATGGGTGTCCATTTCATACATGTCATGGCAATTGGCATAAGCTCCAGTGATTTTTTGGAAGGGCTAAAATTGCACAACCATCATCATCAGTTTCAAATAAACTGAATTTGAAATTAATTTTGAAATTTTGATTGAAAAAGCAAATAGTGATTTGTACGGAATTGGAGAAAATAATGACTGTTAACTCGGCAGTCACTGGGGTGTTTGCACTCACACGAGTGACTGGGAAGGGGGCCCTTTCCCCTTGTATCTTGTACAATCTTGTATCCCCCTTGTATCCCAACCATTCAGTCGATTATGCCGATTCAAACTGCATTCGATAACTTAATATCAATATTAAAATATTTTGTATTTACCCGAAGGTCACTAGTGAGGTCATGTCAAGTAAAAAATTACTTCCAAAGCTCATATTTTACCGCCAACCAGGGCATTAGGGCAATATAAAATATCAGCTGCGGTTGAATACATACAGTGTGTACCTACAATTAACCATGTAAACACTTTCTGTCCTCTGGTCCAGTAAGGTCACTCGAGGGAGTCAATTTGCCATTTTGATTCAGCATACAATGCAATTCATTTTATAGGGCACATTTTTGCAAGGAATATTTGTTTATATTTGTAAGGCTAACAAATATTCGTATATGCTGCGGATTTTTAAATAGGTACATTTTACACCTAATTGCACAGATTATGTGGAAATGCCAAGAGGACGCAATAACCCTGCTCGCATCCAAGCAACGAGCAGTAATGAAAACCTATGGGTGCCGTACCAACAATCGTGGTTGTATCAAGCACGCCTGAGCTGTGCTTATAAACGTATCAGATTCGGGGCCCTATTCAATGTGCAAGGGGTACCCGGCCTGCGAAGTAGGGCTGGTCAAAAAAACCAACTGATGCCAAATAAATGTGGAAATGCATATGTATAACGCCTACTGAAGATTAATTTTCTATGACTATTGTAGGAGATTCTTCTGCCTCCGCAGAAACCGACCCCTCGACCGGGGAATCATGGCCTTTGACTTTGGGAGCCGAGGCCGCAGATGGCGCCACTTGCGCGCTACATTGCCGGCAGATGTCTCTGCTCAGTGCTGACACGCCTGTCACTGATATGGCCGCAACTAGTTTTTGCACAGTACACGGAACCGGAATTGGACCCGGACCTTGCTGACCAAGCTTCGAATGCCTCCGAGTTATAACTATGGATTCCTAATGTTCAGTTCCAATAAACTGATCATTGGCTCAGCTAGGAGAGGGCACGAGAGCACTGACCCCGAAATTTCAGTAACTTCTTCAACTATGTTGAAGGAGCAAGATTGCAATATTTTTATAAACACCCCTGCAGTCTGCATAGACGGGTACCCCAGCCGTTGTAGGAGTACATTCGCAGTCTGCGGATGATGGGCGCTACATAACCGGTAGCAGTTGATGTGCCCATAAGCCCAAATAATCAATCTATCGCAGTCTGCAGATGAATATCCCAGACGATGTAGGGCATCTCTGTAGTTTGCATAGGTTGTACGGCACACCAACCGTTGAAGAAGCACCCCGCAGTCTGCAGGGGTCGGGGGACCCCAGCAGTGTTACAGGTATACCCAAGGGTTGTAGATACACCCCGGAATTTGTAGGGGCACTCGGGCGCCCCACCTTTTGTTCAGGCACCCATGAAGAGAAGAGCAGCGTCAGCAGCAGTGCGCCGCCTGCCGTCCTAACCGTCGGCGGAGCACATGGACGCCGTTACATTCCACCTCCTTGTATACCGCATGCGACGGAATTGATGAACTTAAGTATGACCTGTCGCTCGCACCTTCATACTGGGTGGGAGGAAAGAGGGAAGCAGTTGAGGGTGGGTGGTGGAGCTAGGGCTTTGGCTGCCTATAGCACAATCGTCTGCTCCTGCAGTTCGGCACACATAACGTGGTGCCGCGCCAATCTGAAAAGCTACATATGCGAGCCAATTGGTACAGTCAGGGGAGGGAAACATTAGGAAATGTCGTTCTCTTGAGGCCCCACACTCTTTATTTTCTAATTAAGTTCTACTCGGAGCCAGACTTAGCCTCTTCCTGAAGCATTGGCCTGCCCCGCCCTCTTTCGGAAATCATGGCTGCACGCCTGTGATCATCGCATTCTTGTGGGCCCTTTCATGCCAGCACGATATCCGAGTGATGTGTTGGTTGGTTATTTGAGTTTTAGGGCGCATCGACCAGGTTTGGTCATGTAGCGCCCGCCGAGTGATGCGTGCGGGCGGGCGGTGAACCAGCAGACCAATTTCGCTGTTGGGTGGCACGCTCGTCTCACACGTCTAAAGAACAGAGATGACACACTCCCGAGTGTATACAGTTTATTACGGGTAACGTCGCATATCGCATTACATGTGCCGACACTATATTCAGTGTCCCAGGTGGCATGGACCGGGCCGAGTATATGGCTAGCTCACCAACAGGCGGCACCAACCAGCACGTGCCAGTGAAGTGGCACCGCTCGGTGGCCCGGTGCGGTCCTCCTCGACAGTCCTCTGCGACGCCCAACACGAGGCGGCGGCCACAGATGGGGCGGGCCGCGTGCCACGGAGACAGCGCACCGCCGATACAGAGAGAGACATAGAGACGGAGAGACAGAGAGAGAGAGAGACATAGTCAGAGCCAGAGCCAGAGCCAGAGCCAGAGCCAGAGCCAGAGCCAGAGCCAGAGCCAGAGCCAGAGCCAGAGCCAGAGCCAGAGCCAGAGCCAGAGCCAGAGCCAGAGCCAGAGCCAGAGCCAGAGCCAGAGCCAGAGCCAGAGCCAGAGCCAGAGCCAGAGCCAGAGCCAGAGCCAGAGCCAGAGCCAGAGCCAGAGCCAGAGCCAGAGCCAGAGCCAGAGCCAGAGCCAGAGCCAGAGCCAGAGAGAGAGAGAGAGAGAGAGAGAGAGAGAGAGAGAGAGAGAGAGAGAGAGAGAGAGAGAGAGAGAGAGAGAGAGAGAGAGAGAGAGAGAGAGAGAGAGAGAGAGAGAGAGGAGCGGCCGTCGCCAGCGTTACCGCAACAGTCCAACACAGAGCCTTGTGACTGGGCTGAGCGTCACACCGGGCAGGGCACACTGCCCTGCCGCTGTGTGCCGGGTAGGGCAGGGCACACACCGCCAGTACACAGGCAGACTCGGGACGCTGTTACACGTTGCAGACTCGCAGCAGCTGCCTGTATGAGGTAAATTTCCGCAGCCAGCGAGTGCGCATACCGGCTAAGCTTCATGCTAGGACGCCTCGCTGTTTGGGATATATGGCGTACGTTGGTATCCGCGACAGTCAGCTGCGTTCAGCCGCGACACCGACCGGTGGAGCGATAACGGAGACATTATTGTCAGAGAAAAACCGACACATGTCGGTCGAGGATACGCATCCACCAGATACAAACTGACGATCGAAGGCCCGAGGGGCATAACAGTCATACAGAAAACAGGAACATACCGCTTCTTCCACAAGAACATTAACATCTGTTTTGTCCCCCAGAAAGAAAATGTTGAACAGCAGCAAGTGAGAACAAATGAATGCCTCAAAACACCACGTGCCCAACGCCTAACTTCAGAGAAAGATCTTCGGGGTCCTTATATTGTTGTCTTGCACTGCCATAGCCCTGGATGACGATCTACGTAATAGCTCTTAATTGAACCATGATTTGCTGAGAACTCAGGCTTGTGACTAAGTGATAGACATACTCCACCATAAGATATGACACCAAAGGAAGCATTGAAAGCAAGGTGGCGCCATAATTTCTCAAAATATCACACCACGTATTGATCGTGGTATGATGTCGAGAGCATGACGCATTCTTGGTACGAATATAGCCGACGGGAGGGGAGTCACACATTTCGCACAGGTACCCCGGGGTACGGCCGACTCGCCACCGAATCGATGAGTCGTGCTCTTCTCGTCGCGCACGCCGGCCGCTTCGACAAGCCAGCCAGGCAGGTGTGCATGGAGACGCGCTCGAACGCCACGACTGGCGGCACGCTGACTGCCAAATTATCGCCAGCCAACACGCGGACAGGTGGCACAGGGTGTGAGTCACACGGAGCGACATTGACCAGCCTGGGCAACGGCCAAATAATACTCATGCAGAAAAGGGGACGATTATACTTTCAGAAAAATGTACAGCTGCTGCTGTCGACAATCGAAAATGTTGAACAGTGTCGACTGAGCATAATTTAATGATTTCGAACATGAAATGTTAGATAAGGGTCTCAATTAAAGGTGGGTCGATTTCGATAAGCCACGCAAGTCTAATAACGTAAATGTGAAACATGCACTTGCTCCCATGTTTCCTGAATCGCCTCGAATATAGCCAGTCAGATAAGAGCATCAATGCAATTTTATCCGAGCCGTGCGACATGCCTGCTAAAGTCTCGCCAGAACCCAGTCATTGACTCAATCAAGTCGCATGAGCTAGTGCAAAAACAATTCACCAATCGGCCATCAGCACAGAGAATCGAGACGTTGTGGACGCCCACACTGCACGATCAGCTGTACATGGCGCGGCGCCTCCTCAACCAGACACGGTTTGACCGGTTGAGATCAGGCTAATCTCTTCTTTTTTTTTGTAGATTCCGCAGAGGCGCGTAGGCTACATGATTGAAGGCCATCACTTCCCCTCCCCCGAGATAGAAAACTCCTCCCACGGGCAATACAAGCCCACCCCACATTCCTGGAGGTCCTAGGAGGTGGAGAGAGGAGAGGTGAACGCAGACAGAGGAAGTCACAAAACCCTCGACTACATGGAAGCCGGCAGCCTCTATTGACAGACTGGTGGCGCGGGCTGCGATTACTGGGCTCGGTCTTTGAGAGCAATAAGCACGCTTGCATGTGGGACACGAGCGCAACGAATTCACAATCAGCCAGCCGGTGGCAGTGCTTGTCATTCAGGACACGCGCCATGCGCAGAGACAGAGAGGCAGAGAGAGGCAGAGGCAGAGGCAGAGGCAGAGGCAGAGGCAGAGGCAGAGGCAGAGGCAGAGGCAGAGGCAGAGGCAGAGGCAGAGGCAGAGGCAGAGGCAGAGGCAGAGGCAGAGGCAGAGGCAGAGGCAGAGGCAGAGCAGAGGCAGAGGCAGAGAGGCAGAGGCAGAGGCAGAGGCAGAGGCAGAGGCAGAGCAGAGGCAGAGGCAGAGCAGAGAGAGCCAGAGCGAGAGCGAGAGCAGAGCGAGAGCGAGAGAGAGAGAGAGAGCGAGAGAGAGCGAGAGCGAGGCGAGAGCGAGAGCGAGAGCGAGAGCGAGAGCGAGCGAGAGCGAGAGCGAGAGCGAGAGCGAGAGCGAGAGCGAGAGCGAGAGCGAGAGCGAGAGCGAGAGCGAGAGCGAGAGCGAGAGCGAGAGCGAGAGCGAGAGAGAGAGAGAGAGAGAGAGAGAGAGAGAGCGAGAGCGAGAGCGAGAGCGAGAGCGAGAGCGAGAGCGAGAGCGAGAGCGAGAGCGAGAGCGAGAGCGGAAAGCCGCCGGCTGAAAATCCCGGCAGATTATGGCTAGTGTCGTAAATCGCCGCTGGCCAATACGGCCGATCGCGTTATGGTTTTCTGTGCCAATGGGTGGGCCACGCCGCGGCGGCGACACGTACGACGGCCATCCGCGCCCCATATTGCACGGTCCATCTCCGGCGCCCACGTCGCGCGCAAAACAGCCCAATCTGTGCGTCCGATTGGGCGGCGAGAGGACGTCGGCGCGAGCCACAAATCACAAGGCACGCAAAACCGGCTGCCACCTCGCAGCTCCACGTGCACATAGCCGGACCGATAGCCGACCGCTGCGAAGGCGGCAGCGGGGGCACCGGGCGCGCCGGACAGCGGACGCTGCACAGTGCACACAGAGCGGGCGCGCCGGGCAGCGGCGAGCATGTACTGGGCGCCGGTGGCAGCGACAGGGGCGAGCTGGACATGCCGGACGGCAGCCGCCATCGGCACACAGCGCAGATCAGACGGCACGTCAGCACCAGCTGCGGCGCACCAGCCAACAGCCTTGGCGTCAGAGGTGCTCCACTCCGGCTCCGGGCTCCACTCCACCCACAGCGCCCTCCAACTGCAATCAGCAGAGTGAACTTACGATAGGTCTGTACACTCGTGCAGTGTCATGCCTTAGTATGTTCTGGTGTAGCACACGGGGCAGAATGAGCAGACCGATATAGGCGGCCTTAGTATTGTCTGGTGTAGCACAGCCGACAGCTGGGGTACAGCAGACCGACATAGGCGGCCTCAGTGTTATCTGGTGTAGCACAGCCGACAGCTGGGGTACAGCAGACCGACATAGGCGGCCTCAGTGTTGTCTGGTGTAGCACAGCCGATAGCAGGGGTACAGCAGACCGACATAGGCGGCCTCAGTGCTGTCTGGTGTAGCACAGCCGACAGCAGGGGTACAACACCGCTTATCATATGAAAAACGACGCTTTAATTACATGTAAGCGTACATACATGATCAGCTACATGTGAGCCCCGCGCTAACATGGCAATTTAAACAGCCAAAGCTTCAGATGGGTTGCAGAGCCCAACAGGCACGCATCAGAATAGTCGATCGCGGTGCCTTTGCTGAACTTCAATATAAAAAGGGCAATTTCCATAAGTGAATTTTCTTGCATATCAGATTCAAATAGTTCACGAACAAATAATTTGCGTGGCCTTCTGACGATCTACCACTCAGAAATTATAAAGAAAAACTCGTCTCGTGTTGAGAGGATAGGGCTTTCGTGCTTTTTTGACTCACTTGAATCAGCTGTTTTTCAGATTTCACGAATTCTCAATGTAGGACGATTTCAAGGTCTCCACTTTCTGCGTACGCTTAAATGGCCGGATGATAACGGCTCCGGCAGGATGGGCAGTGTATGAGCTTGATCTGAGTTGAGTATCAGAGATAACAATTTTGAGGAGACTGGTTAGAAACCAACATGCACTAGAAATAGCCATCTGCAACTGGTTTAAAATAGTCGAAATTAAATCCGTTACACAAAAGTGGAATCACTGCAATATGTCACTTATTTTGCAAGTAAGCAGGCGATTGATTCTAAATCCCTGTTGATATCGTAAGTGACACATGCTGCGATATGTAAGCATTAGCAGTGGATTCAATTCAAGACCAATTTACGCGGAACAAAATGAGGAACAATTGTGTGAGCAATCATATTAAGATCCAACTTATATTTCACATAATAATAATCAAACCATGGACCACTGGGTGTCCAATGACAAAACCACGGATCATTGGGCAACCAGTGGGTAAACAATAACGAAATGAGAGGTCATTTGGCAACCAATAACGAAATGGAATGTTAGGGGCCAGTTGGTTATAAACAACGAACGTAGTGATCAGTGGGTAACCAACAACAAAATGAGACTGAGGGAAGTGGGTGACCAATGGCCATATATATCACCAGGTCACTAACCAATCATTAAGCAGCCAACCAGGGAGTGATCAATGAACCAACTATGTAGATTAATCAATCCAAACCGACCAATATGCCAAATAGACGTATGACAATAATAGGCATGATGTTGCACTATGCAATGCTACTGACAGAAGAACACTACACAACACTACGAGACAGAGTCATACAAGCTTAGGGTGATTATACAAGCCATACAAGCTTAGGGTTGTACAGGGTTATGCGGAGCTGTCGGTAAGCATCCGGTTGGATTCACATCTTGTAATTCCGTATCTCGAGAGCAAGTACTTTGGGGCCACTAAATACGCACATTATATTTGTTGGTTTTTGTTTCTACACGAAGAATAATGGAGTTAATAACACTGCATGTAAGCGGAACAAAAGTCGAAAATGTGAGATCGAGCTCTAGTTTTCCCATAACGAATACGGTGGAGCACAAACTTTATTCATATTAACGTTTGTGACTACGGCGTATGAATTGCGATCACGGTTACTTGAAGCGCGTAGTCAAATTTGTTAATCTTACTGAAGTAAAATGAACTGATAACGATCCCGAGACGGGATTGAAACCGGTTTTCCTCAAACCGCCACAAACTTTATGTTTTCATAAAGCATGCAGTGCAATATTCCTGAAATGAAAGCCTGGGCTTAAGAACCTACAGGTTGGGATATTTTCATCTCAAAGAGCAATAAGTACGCACGCTTTTTGATCATGAGGTAGTTTTAGCCCAATTAAACCATGGTTCCAACCAGTTGGTGGAAACTAGCTTTAGCCACCTGATGATCTAAACCGGCTAGTACTTATTCCATTTTCCTAGTTGCAGCCACTTTGTTGCGAAGGTACACCAGCATCTGCACCAGTCACATAAGCCTGCACCGGCGTGGAAGGTTTTTGTCATGCGGTAGTTTTGGCCTAATTAAACCATGGTTCAAACCAGCTGGTTTAACTGGCTTCAGCCACCTGGAGGTTTAAACCGGCTACAACCCATTCCACGTTTCTCGTTATAGCCACTTTGTTGCGAAGGTACATTACCGAACCGCTGAATACATACTACTGACATTTCCTAATGGATTGCTGGGAGGAATCATCTACCTCATGAATGGCATTCACCATGAAGAATTTCGCCGTTTTCATTATAGTCAAAATGCATGCTCTCCGGACAACAATGCAAAACATATTTAGTTGCATATATTTCCCCTGGCCACACATTTCTGACCAAATCCAGCATAAGTGCTCAAGCTGTGGGCCAACAGAATTTGTGACAGCTTGATATACTTAGTCCGGAGGGAGGTGCTCTGCGTTATTACTGGCTGCCAACTTTGTTTTAGCTTGCAGTTAAGCTGAACGTGACAGGTCTCAGTGTTCATTAACCTTAACTGTACCACACAAAAATCAAGAAATTTCAACCTCCCGGAGCCCAATGACATTGATTGAGTCTCTTCCAGGTTGCAACTCATTCTAACAATGTCAAAAAGGAGCACTTGGCTCTTCGATGTCATACCAAAATTACATACACGGACAAGTCTAGTGTGGGACACTAAAATAAATAAAGGAAATACCAAAAACAATATGCTACAAAAACAAACTCGCACCAACAAACACCAACAAAACAGCAGCTGAAATAGAAAAAGCACACGAAACATCGAATACTTAGTGTTGAGATGACAGACACAACACGATCTCGTTGAGATTATAATATTTCGCGGTCTTGAGTCTGTGTAGATACTTCTCATGTATGCCTAGGTGGTGCTCAACATGAACGAAATTTCTGCTCCATTTTTACACTGAAGCAAATAATAAAACAAAAACGTTATTTGCATTCGGATGTTAGCTACCCGGCATTGGAGGCCGACGTGGGCAGTTACTGCATACATGAAATGTTATGTAAAGGCACGTTCTGGTGTAATTTAATGTGATTATGCACATTATGCAAATTGCTGCATTTATTTCCTCCGCCAGCATTTTGGGTTTTAGTAAGCTCTCGCCGATTTTAACAGGTTGAACCCAGCTTTAGCCACTGCCATGGCTAAAACTAGGCTTAACCGGCTTTTGCCAACCGACCTTGATGGTCTTTGGAATGATGATCTACATTTGAATGGATCCCAAAACAATCCGTCGAATACTGAAGTGAAAAATATCTGAAATATATTATGAATCATTTATAATTCTGCCACATTAATCGACAGCCCTCATGTACAGTCGGAAAAACAGACCCAAGGAAATAGTTGCCCAAGAAATTATTATCTCAGTCATCCAAGAGATAGCTTTGATATAATGTTCAGGGTATTGCTTATAGGGTGATTCACGACGCACTTCATGCACATTTACGGCTAATGGCGCTGCCCACATTGTTTCGCCGATGGGTCGCGGGATTGGGAAATGTCCCAAGCGGTGGGAGTGCTGAACCCGGGACCTTTGATACCCAGAGCTTAACAACTTAACCACTCGGCCATCCCCGCCCCTAATGTTCAGGGTAAAGTAAGACAAATTCCACCACGCATGGCGCATTAGGAGGGGAGGGGAGGAGGAGACGCTTTTTACGGATGGAAAAGAAGAAGAATGCACTCAGACATACACAAAATATATCTTGCCACTACAAATTATCAGTACAAGTGCCCTATTTTTTTTAAATTCAGGTACCTACGTCAATGCTGGAAATGGTGGGACTAGATTATTAAGATGTTTGTCCGACATGCAATGAGGCCCATGAAACGTTGATGCATACATTTTTTGTTTATCAATGCGTTCAGAATATTCGTGAAACGTGCATCAATGGGTAAAAATAAATGGATTGATTTTGCATATATGCTTGTTTCTTATACCTGGTTGGTGAGTACCTAGTTGATTTATTCAAACATGAGGAAATGCAGTAAACCGCGATTACAGGCAGCGATAGAGATACACATCAGTTCATACTTGCGTTCCAGGATTCTTTTGCATATGTTTATGAAATGATGAAGAAAAGGTAGGCAAGGATTGAGAGGAAGGTGTGCCAGATGTGAAATATTTAGATGTGATGCTTCAATGAGAAGTCATGTGTGGAAGACATGACATAGACCGCATGCAATAATACGGCGCTTAAATACTCAACATCTTATAAGCATTTAATTGTTTCTTTCTTTGCTGTAAACAACTTTAAGGAACTAAACAAATTGTACTCTACCGATCACATTGTCAAATTATACCAGTTCCAGCCAATTTTAATCGGGGAAAACCAGCTTAAGCTACCCGCACGACTAAAACT
Source organism: Ashinkailepas kermadecensis (assembly GCA_034440615.1). Classification (NCBI taxonomy): domain Eukaryota; kingdom Metazoa; phylum Arthropoda; class Thecostraca; family Neolepadidae; genus Ashinkailepas; species Ashinkailepas kermadecensis. Next base: position 70,908 of record JAOTOM010004280.1, on the reverse strand, counting down.
AGCTGAGCTGGATTCTGGCCAACCCTGCAACAGATCGAGAGAAGTGGATTCCGTACCACAGACTTAACACACCGGCCCGGACTACACACGTGGAAATAACACTCATGGCACACTGTAGTGTTTTCCAAATACAACACAAACAGTATGTTAACAAAACATGGATGCATAGCAGTTCATAGGCTGGTGTGGCGCAACTCAGGCGTCTCGGGTGGTGGTACAGACCTAGCTCAGACGAGAGAGCGGCAGCTGCACGGTGCCCACCTCCATGTAGGAGGCGGGGACGGTACAGAGTCGAGAGCCCAGGTACGGTGGTCAGGACGGCCAGGGCCTCTTCAGGATGGAGGTCGGGACGGTACAGACATTCATCACGGGGGAAATCATGATGGTACAGACCTCCACCAGGAGAGAGATCGGGACGGTACAGACCCCTCACCAGGAGAGAGGTCGGGACGGTACAGACCTCCACCACGAGAGAGGTCGGGACGGTACAGACCTCCACCAGGAGAGAGGTCGGGACGGTGCAGACCTCCACCAGGAGAGAGATCGGAGGTACAGACCCCCCAGGAGAGAGGTCGGGACGGTACAGACCTCCACCAGGAGAGAGGTCGGGACGGTACAGACCTCCACCAGGAGAGAGGTCGGGACGGTACAGACCTCCACCAGGAGAGAGGTCGGGACGGTACAGACCTCCACCAGGAGAGAGGTCGGGACGGTACAGACCTCCACCAGGAGAGAGGTCGGGACGGTACAGACCTCCACCAGGAGAGAGGTCGGGACGGTACAGACCTCCACCAGGAGAGAGGGGAGGACAGACAAGAGAGGTCGGGACGGTACAGACCCCCACCAGGAAGAAGTCGGGACGGTACAGACCTCCACCAGGAGAGAGGTCGGGACGGTACAGACCTCCACCAGGAGAGAGAGTCGGGACGGTACAGACCCCCACCAGGAGAGAGGTCGGGACGGTACAGACCCCCACCAGGAGAGAGGTCGGGACGGTACAGACCTCCACCAGGAGAGAGGTCGGGACGGTACAGACCTCCACCAGGAGAGAGGTCGGGACGGTACAGACCTCCACCAGGAGAGAGAGTCGGGACAGCACCTCCACCAGGAGAGAGGTCGGGGGTACAGACCTCCACCAGGAGAGAGTCGGGACGGTACAGACCTCCACCAGGAGAGAGGTCGGGACGGTACAGACCTCCACCAGGAGAGAGGTCGGGAAGGTCGGGACGGTACAGACCTCCACCAGGAGAGAGGTCGGGACGGCATAGACCTTCACCAGGAGAGAGGTCGGGACGGTACAGACCTCCACCAGGAGAGAGGTCGGGACGGAGAGGTACAGACCTCCACCAGGAGAGAGGTCGGGACGGTACAGACCTCCACCAGGAGAGAGGTCGGGACGGTACAGACCTCCACCAGGAGAGAGGTCGGGACGGTACAGACCTCCACCAGGAGAGAGGTCGGGACGGCATAGACCTCCACCAGGAGAGAGGTCGGGACGGTACAGACCTCCACCAGGAGAGAGGTCAGGACGGTACAGACCTCCACCAGGAGAGAGGTCGGGACGGTATAGACCTCCACCAGGAGAGAGATCGGGACGGCACAGACCCCCACCAGGAGAGAGGTCGGGACGGTACAGACCTCCACCAGGAGAGAGGTCGGGACGGTACAGACCTCCACCAGGAGAGAGCGCGGACGGTACAGACCTCCACCAGGAGAGAGGTCGGGACAAGGACCTCCACCAGGAGAGAGGTCGGGACAGACCTCCACCAGGAGAGAGGTCGGGACGGACCTACAGACCTCCACCAGGAGAGAGGTCGGGACGGTATAGACCTCCACCAGGAGAGAGGTCGGGACGGTACAGACCTCCACCAGGAGAGAGGTCGGGACGGTACAGACCTCCACCAGGAGAGAGGTCGGGACGGTACAGACCTCCACCAGGAGAAGAGGTCGGGACGGTACAGACCTCCACCAGGAGAGAGGTCGGGACGGTACAGACCTCCACCAGGAGAGAGGTCGGGACGGTACAGACCTCCACCAGGAAAGAGGTCGGGAGACGGTACAGACCTCCACCAGGAGAGAGGTCGGGACGGTACAGACCTCCACCAGGAGAGAGGTCGGGACGACGTACAGACCTCCACCAGGAGAGAGGTCGGGACGGCATAGACCTCCACCAGGAGAGAGGTCGGGACGGTACAGACACCTCCACCAGGAGAGAGGTCGGGACGGTACAGACCTCCACCAGGAGAGAGGTCGGGACAAAGGTCGGACAGACCTCCACCAGGAGAGAGGTCGGGACGGTACAGACCTCCACCAGGAGAGAGGTCGGGGACAGGCCCCCACCAGGGGAGAGGTCGGGACGGTACAGACCTCCACCAGGAGAGAGGTCGGGACGGTACAGACTCCCACCAGGAGAGAGGTCGGGACGGTACAGACCTCCACCAGGAGAGAGATCGGGAAGGTACAGACTCCCACCAGGAGAGAGGTCGGGACGGTACAGACCTCCACCAGGAGAGAGATCGGGACGGTACAGACCTCCGCCAGGAGAGAGGTCGGGACGGCATAGATCTCCACCAGGAGAGAGATCGGGACGGTACAGACCCCCACCAGGAGAGAGGTCGGGACGGTACAGACCTCCACCAGGAGAGAGGTCGGGACGGTACAGCCCTCCACCAGGAGAGAGGTCGGGACGGCATAGACCTCCACCAGGAGAGAGGCTGGGACGGTACAGACCTCATCCAGGATGGAGGGTACATACTTCCACCATTAAGGAGGCTGCGCCAGTACAGACTACAGGCCTCCTCCAGGATGGAGGTCAGGACGATACAGACATCCTTAAGGGGCGCGTCTGCTAAAACGGTACGTTGGCCGACATGGTGACTCGATACTCTTGGCTTTGTGATATGTACTTAATTGGCAATATTCATCCAATTCAACTTCTTGGCATTAGGCATATCGGATTAGGCTGTAAAATGGCCGTTTAGAAGTGGAGAGTCCTATGGAGTGTCGGTGAGCAGAACTGCCTCTGATTCTGTTCGAGAAATGTTCTAATTTCGCAACTTGATTCAAAACTTTCTCAACTTGTTCCCGGACACGGCTTTGTGGGTTTTGTAGGCCTTGCATTATGCGTTGAGTTGAGTTGGATTGCTTTATGTTGGTTCACCTGCTGTGGATTTCATTGAACTTTCATTGAACGAGACTTTGTATTTAAATAGACAACAACAGAGTGACAGCAAAAGCGATTTTAAGTGGAATGGAAGGAGTACGGCGAAGATGGTGGGGCAGACTGATACATTGGAATCAGTGACGTGAGAAGCGAGATGACAGATCAGTGGTTTGGAGGACATACATTTACAGTGGTGGCAAGCGACTTGGAAAGTAATTACAATGAAAGGTCATTCTGGTCAAATAGGGTCAGATCACACGAGTTCATGTCATATCAGGTCATTCGTTGACCATCCAATGTCATGTCGCACAATCTAGGCGGCACTGAAACCAAATTCAAATATCACTTCGCGAAAAACAGCAGCATGCTGTATAAGATGTCATGGTGTATAACATACACGATAGGTTACCTGACCACACGTCATTGGCCTTTCATACACAAAATATCTCAGAATGCTTATTGCAGCTTGATATCATTTTTGGCGTCAACAATTACCACAAATTAAATTTTGTCCTACACAAGGTGGTAAAAAACACGGAATTTGACATAACCTCAGGTTAGTGACCTTTGCCTTCAGCAAAATGCCCAGGCAGGGGGTCGTTCGTCTCGATGAAAGGACAGCATGATCTAAGTTTGGTGCATATCTGTTGCACCTGTTCCGAATGGCGGCACTCAGGATTTTGGAACATCACTCACTTTGATCCGCCCCAGGTCAATGACCTTTGATAACTTGGCTCTGAAATGTTTAAGACATGTGCAGAACAGATGCATAAGAAGCTATTGAAAATTTCGTGTCTCCATGTCTACCAATTCGGTCGCTATCACGGAAAGACCTGAGGGGCGGGGGTTTGAGAGAGCCCCCGGCCCGGCGATGGTTAAACATGGATGGCTGAAAAAGGCAGCATAGCAACAGCTAATGGCATGCGATAGTCAGCGGATCAAGGCCTTCATTGTGCATGATGAAATCTTCGTACTCTTTTATTACGTGGCTTATGTACGTGTGAAATGAAATTATTTAGATACGATTTGAGTTCCTCTATGTCTATATAAGTATAAACCTGGCAAGCTACCTTCAACGTTGTAAAATTATATTTCCTGTTCTTTCATTTCATGATGCGACATACATATGGATATCGCACATGGCAGCGCACAAGCTAATGGCAAAGATTGAAGCTTGGAATACGGTCCCAATTAGCTTGGCCATTGTTGGCGCACTAATTACAAATCGCGGAAGGTTTTGTGGGTGCTCTGTGAACGGTAGCCGACATCTCCCCAAAATAGATTATTTCGAATAATGCAGGTTTATATGAAAAAATTACTTTTCATAGTGCTGTTTTAACTACATTTTTTCCCTACAACTTCGACTTTCGAAATTACAGCCAGCATGATTACAGTTTACCAGCTGCAATACCATATCGATGACGCCACTTATAAATAGCTACAACACAGAGAAGATCATGGCATGGGCACGTCGAATTTGATGGCCTCTAATTTTGTAAGCAAAGCCACGCTGCCGAAACGCGTGAAGTTCTCGTACCGCGAGACATTATTTACGAACTACCGCCAATTTGTGGCGCTGCCCTAAAGCAGGCTGTTTTTACTACAAATATATTCATTGATGATCCATTAGTTTAGTTTTTGTGCTAGGCAGCTGACAACCAACACCAAATCTTCTCACAAACAAGAAGCATAGTTTGAAGACAGAAGCGACCACCAACGGTTATAGGATAATTTCACCATACACAACATGGACTTGATAGGACCTAATATGAAGCTTGAGAATCAACGAATATTGCAACTTTCTCTTATGAATATCATGGTGGTATAATTTAATTATTAGACATGGTGTACATTTACAGGTTATTCAAGATGACTGAATGAAAACTTGCTCATGGTCACACTTTCGTCGGAGGTAAGCATTAAACTCTGTGTTTTAATAGTGTTTCTACTTCATAATTTTGCTATTGACTATTGAAACCTACCAATACAATACTAATTACTTTCGAAGAGAAAGCTTGCTTTGCTTGAATATTTGTTGATTTTTTTAACGAAAGTGATATAGATTGCTGATAACACCACAAATAAAACAACGGCACTGCTACATCATTTTAAAGCATGTGCTACAATACTAGTGTTTTTAGTTTTACTATGAATTGTATATGTTAACCCAGCTGGAGCTATTTTTATTGTTTGAAGTGGGGAAATCAATTCAAACATTTCTTGCCTTGATTGCAATTGCAAGTCTCGCTTTTCAAAAATATGTGTCGGTGACATGCTTGAGCCATTAACCAATATTTTTGATGATCTGCTGCTTGGACGCAATATGACCATATTAGTCGGGGCGCCCAAAAGCCTAAATAACTAACGATGGTGTGCTGCTTTCAACAATTAGCATGCGACATAATGTGGAATTGCTTGAGGATGCATATTCCGATTGTTGAATGCGTAGGGCAACGCTACTCGATGGTATGTTGAAATAAACCTGATAACGTATATGACCATTCGGTTTTTGAAAACGTGCATGATGAATTTTTAAAAATAAATATTTCACAATGAAACTACAGGGGATCGGATGAAAGCACTGTACATACCTTACAGACTGGAAAAAGCTCGCCGATCCTGACCGGGCTCTCACACGTTGCATTTGCCACGTATAGTACAGACCTCCACCAGTAGCGAGGCTGGGACGGTACAGACCTCCACCAGGAGGGAGGATATAAACCTCTACCAGTAGCGAGGTTGGGATGGTACGGACCTCCACCAGTATCGAGGTCAGGACAGTACAGACATCGACCAGGAGGGAGGGTACAGACCTCCACCAGTACAAGGTCAGGACGGCATAGACTTGGACCAGGACAGAGGGTACAGACCTCCGCCAGCAGCAAGGCCGGGATTGGTACAGACCTCGACACCAGGAGGAAGGGTACAGACCTCAGTAGCGAGGTCAGGACAATGCAGGCCTCGACCAGGAGGGAAGGTGCAGACCATCAGTAGCGAGGTCGGGAGGGTTCACACATCGACCAGGAAAGAGGGTACATACCTCCGCCAGTGGCAAGGTCGGGAGGGTTCACGCCTCGACCAGGAGGAAGGGTACATATCTCCACCAGTATCGAGGTCAAGACGGTACAAACATCGACCAGGAGGGAGGGTGCAGACCTTCAGTAGCGAGGTCGGGACGGTTCAGACCTCGACCAGGAGGGAGGGTGCAAACCTTCAGTAGCGAGATCGGGAGGGCTCAGACCTCGACCAGAAGGAAGGGTACAGTAGCGAGGTCAGGACAATACAGGTCTCGACCAGGAGGGAGGGTACAGACCTCCACCAGTATCGAGGTCGGGAGGGTACAAACCTCGACCAGGAGGGAGGGTGCAGACCTTCAGTAGCGAGGTCGAGACGGTTCAGACCTCGACCAGGAGGGAGGGTGCAAACCTTCAGTAGCGAGGTCGGGAGAGCTCAGACCTCGACCAGGAGGGAGGTGGGGACGGTACAGACCTCATCCAGGTTTGCTGGCGGCTCGTGGACATGCGGCGGCGGCTCGGCACGAACGGCACCCTCTGCTGCCTCGGCCGGACGATCTATCGGTGGGTCGGCAGTAGCCTCGGCCAGGTCCGTCACTGACTTGGACTTGAAACACTGCAACCAGGCCATGAGCTCGTCAGTCCGGGAAGACACACTTGGGAGAATCGCTGGGTGAGTTACACGGACGGTAACACATACAGGAGTCTCCGGGCGGATTAGACGGGCGGAAACACAGCAGTATCTCTGGGTGGGCTAGACGAACTGAAACACAGAGAAGCTACCGGGTGGGTTAGGCACACGGAAACACAGAGTGAGGCCTAAGAACGTGGGCAGATCATATGAACAACTGGGTACATATGAAGGTTGGTTGGTTGGTTATTGGTTTTACGACACGTCGACCGTTGAGTCATGTAGCGTCGCCAATCTCTCACGCCGATTGGTCGCGGGCGAAGAGTAGCGACAGGTGAGACTCGAACCTACAACCTTTCGATTGTGAGACGAGCATCTTACCCCTAGACCACTCGTCCCCGGGTACATATGAAGAGAAAACACGCATGAGCTAGCTTCAAGCTACGCTGAAATTGATCAGCGGAACATTGAGCCATCACTACTTGTTGTTATTCAACTCTAAGAACACGTTGCCAAGGTGTCACGCGCAAGCAGTCATGTGGCATGGAAGCTGATTTTCACTTCACTTTTGTTTTGTAACGTCGACCCGTGTTTCGGATGCAGTAGTGTACCCCGTTTCGCTGCAAGCACTATTGTAGGTTCAATTTATGTTGAGTTTTCCTGTCGCGAACTGTCCAAGAATCAGAACAGCCAGCTCAGGAATGCCTCGCTCTTTTGCCGATAGGCCACCACCAGGCATTGGTAAAAGGAGCCACACTTGTACACACGCGCACACATACTTGCGCACGCAAGCACGCACACATACATACATGCAAATAGTTACATAAAGCAATAAAACAATATATATATATATATATACATACATATATATATATATATATATATATATATATATATATATATATATATATATATATATATATATATATATATATATATATATATATGCACAGTTTTATGCACTATCATTTAAAACATCCAGCTAATCAACGAGACATCAGTCGAGCTAACACGCCAGTCAGTCCGTCCAGTTAATATGCTGTTTTTAATTAAATGCTTTAAAAAATGTGAACTCCAGGCCATACGGCAAAGCTGACATGAAAGGGACCAGAAGTGCTTCTATTATATTTAAGCATTATGATTAAGTATATTAAGATAAAATGGAAAAGTCTTACTATAATTCGTATCCTGCTTTGGAGGTAGAATAATGATTTGTCAGATGAAGATAAAAGTGAAGAGAAGAAGGATGAAATTAGACAGTTCGTTAAAGGAGTTCAGCCACATAAAACAGTGCGGAAAACAGAATCCGCTATCAGGAAACTAATGCTCTTCATCGAAAAGAAAGAGACAGGAACGAGACCAGAATATGCCCCCAAAGAATCTGAATATCTGCTAATCTGTTTATCTATGCAGGAGGTCAAACCCACAATGAGCATTACGATCCCAACACTTTAGGTTTCCAATATCCCATCAGAAGATGGGAGTGTAGTTTGGGGTCCGTGGAAGTCACGAACACCACCAGCTACTTTCGGAAGACATAGTACTGCGATCAGAAAAAAGCGAAGAATCAGGCGACGAGGAATATCAGGAATTTCATGAGACTATCGAAAACCAGACGTGGTCTAACCAATGGTAGAACTGATATGTCACACCCAATACATTCGCAACTGGAGAAAACTTGCGGTTCCCCATCCGTGCGCATAAAGCGTACGCCTCAAGAAGGCCTATGGGGAACGGCAAGTTTAATTTATTCTGGTCAGCAAATTACACTGCTTTTAAGATAATTGGCCGGCTTGGTTCAAGAAATCGCCTCTCGGAAGAAATTGGCTCGGCTCGATAAGGAATAAAATGGCACCAACGGCGTGGATTAACGAGCGACTAGTTAACCGCAGTGGTCGAGAAGCAGCCGTAAAACGGCTCTTCGGGACAACGGGTGCTCGCAATTACACGTGAACCAGCATATACCGGTTACTCATGGTCGGCAAGCCTGGTCAATTATTCGGAGGTAAGTGGATGTCCAGCGAGAATGGCGAGCCTCAACAGCCTGGCGTCTGCGGACGATCGGAGTTATGTGCTGCATCTTCAGTGCCAACCAAATCAGCTATGTTGTGAGTGGTTAGAGAATGGCCTAGAGCTGAACCCGTCAACGTGCAACGTGCTCACACTGACACTTCGTCACTCGCCGACACTCGACACCGACACTCGTCACTCGTCGACACTCGACACCGACACTCGCCGACACTCGGTCACTCGCCGACATTCCACACCTCGACCACCGACACTCGTCCCCACACTCGCCCCCGACACTCGACACCGACACTCGCCGACACTCGGTCACTCGCCGACATTCGACACGGACACTCGTCACTCACCGACACTCGTCACTCGCCGACACTCGGTCACTCGTCGACATTCGACACGGACACTCGTCACTCACCGACACTCGTCACTCGCCGACACTCGACACCGACACTCGTAACGTGATCGACTCGTATCTTCTAGGCCAGGGCCTACATTAGGGGAAATGCCTGGGGTGGACTTCAACGAGTCAGTGACCCCTAGAAAACTCCTGGGATTTTGGTACCTATTTTCCCATTCCCAAAACAAAAAATATATTCTTGGACCAAGGCCCTGAAGCCAAACTCCATAACCTGACGGAACGTAACCAGCGAAAAAAGAACCATGAATCTCGGTCACCAATTTTGAAACCTTCGAAGCATAAGAGATGTAGGTGTAGACACTGGAGACATAGGTGACGAGACATAGGTGACGTAGATAGAGGTAACGAGACATAGGTGACGAGACATAGGTGACGAGACATTGGTGACGAGACATTGGTGACGTAGATAGAGGTGCAGGTGGCGCTCTTTGATATGTGTTCAGATGAGCTTCCAACCGAAGGTAAATTAACTTCCAGTTCTGTTCCTACCTATGGAAAATATGACGCTCACCAATTGCTAGGTACCTATTGCGAGATACCCAAGCTGAATGTCGTATCTTGCATTTACTTACAACGCATATTTCGTAGTTTTTTTTCACAATACCTACCAATTTCACAGGTCTACATCCCTGCCTAGACACCCAAAACATATTTTTCAGACAGATATTGAAAGTGTGATTACCATTTGTACTTTAATTGGACAAGTAGGGCTATTGATTTAAAGAAAAAACATGTAAGTGGGTACTCGATGCTGAAAGGTTAAACACAATTGCCATGCTCTTGTTTAGTTATCCGCCTATATGCACTGTGTTAACGTTAAAAAATATGAGCAGTGCTCCTCTCCAGAGAGCAGTGCTAAACAAACATGTAAATTAGCACCAATATGAATGATTTGAGGTGTGTTCCCGTATACGTATGTGACCACCCAACTAATTATCTTGGTAGGCAACTACTTGCTGGATCACCTTTAATTTCACAATCATACTTTAAAATCACACTTTAATGTGGACACTACAACGACGTTTCCATTTACACATGGTAATGTACTCAACAGTTGTGATTAAAAGGCAGCATATCAATGTTGGTACTATACCTACGTTTTCATCTACACATGGTAATGTACTCAACAGTTGTGATAAAAGGCAGCATGTCGATACTGCATCGACGTTTCTATTTCCACATAGTAATGTACCCAACAGTTGTGATAAAAAGCAACACAAGAATGATGGGGAGGCCAAAAATAGGTGTGTTGATGGAGGCCGAAGCACCTCGCCATGAGCAATAAACAATATACAAAGCCATCTCTTGAGACATCTGAACGCTTTGCGTGAAGAAAAGACAAAGCAGCCAAATGCATCCAAAATTTTCGCATAGAGTTCAGGAGAGGCGCGTGAACTGAGAGGCGTACCGAAGCGGAGATTCAGCCAGACCAGACATGCCAGACCAGACAGCCAGACAGCCAGACCAGACATGTCCAGTTGGACAGACAGCTGACAGCCCGGTCAGACAGCAGCTATCACCGGCTGCGATGCGATTATGTGACAATAATGTATACTGATGCTGCATCCGAGTTTCACGGCATTTAGACGTTCAAATAACCGTAAGGACATCGTCTGCACCAGAAGTCTAAGACTCCAAGCATACCCTGTCGTATGCTTTGCATACCAATTTGAGCAAATGTGTGGAATTCGGTCGGTGATGTCATTACAATAACGAGCTCTGTTGGGCTCCGTCCAGTTCCCGATGCGGCTGTTCGCTCTAGCACTACTCGGCGAAGAACACAATTAAGCCCACGTCTACAGAGGACAATTGGTGACTAAAACGCGACGACGACCCCACTTGACGCATTTGTGCAACGTTCTGCTACAGCTGCATATGCTACAAGGGGTACGGGAATAATGACGACGACGATAGGGCTGAAACATATTTGCTTAGTATTGGCTACAGATCATATAATTGTAGAGCCATTAGGTTGTGGGACCAGGTACCATATACTCTGAAATTCCCCATAAATCAAGCGTTTTCAAGAGTCCTAGGATGGTTCAATTGTGGATCCCAATGGTAGAAAATGACAGCTTCTATTTACTGCATCGAAATATTGTATGCACTTGCATATATTTTTCTTCAAAATCACTCCACAAAAATTGGCCTTTTTGGTACATAACCATGCATGAAACATTGGGTTATCAAACAAAGTATCCAACAAGCTTCCAATCACAATATCTAATCGTCACCAGCGGCGCCAAGGACTTCGGGTAAGGGGAACATGATCGATTTTGGGTCCATGCTTTCCATGCAACGCCCATGGGCGTAATGTTAAACTTCACGACACTTGGGGTGGGGGGTGGGGGTGGGGGCACGTCCCCTCTCCTTGGCGCCAGACATACCAATCACAATATCCGATCTAATAAAAATCACAATAGCCAATACATGCGGCACAAGCCGAGACGACGAAATGTTCCGAACCCCGCCGAACTCTCAGCATCACGACCGGTACACCGATAACGCCTGCCCCACACCAACCAACGCCGACTCCCCACGCTTCGCTACGCTTCGCTACGCTTCGCTACGCTTCGCTACGCTTCGCTACGCTCCGCCCGCCCCCTCCCCGATCAGATCCGCGCTGGCCACAACTACTCCGCCCCGGCGACTAACACGAAAAGTTGTCACTGGCGTCACCTACAACCTTGCACAGCGGCCGGCGCCGGCTACCCAAGACGGCGGCATGTGTGCCACTGACTACACCGAAGCCTGACGTTTTCTTTCCAAAATACCCCACTAGTTTTGCAGTTGTATTGTACATCCACTGTCTATGGTTAAACATTCTGTTTCCATGCACCCTGCAAATCATATTTAAAGTATTCCAGGTTTAATCTGCACAATTTTTTTTAATTATTCCCTTCGCTAACATACCGGTATGCTTCACTAATTTTAGTTTGACACCCCCATTAGGACAGTTTACACTCATATCAGATCTACTTCATGAAACACGATTTAATTTCTCCTCAGAATACTTGCACAGATGGACAGCTAACACATATGTGCTCATTGTTGTCGACATACGAGCTGCACCTGGAACATAATGGACCTGAAGTTGTATTTATTATATACAAAACTGAATTGGTAGCACGTATCGATGGTAATATTATAAAATGGAGAGATCTGTAATAAGCATATTACAGATACCACTCAGCGCGAAATATATGCGAGGTCATTCAGTGCCAGGGATAAACGCATTCAGTTGTGCCTCGAAGTGGTTTTCTGTTTTATTTGCGCATCAGAATTAGAATACCTTTGTATGCTGCTCTCTTTTTATTGGATAACGCGAACTGTATTAATAGGTGCATAATTGGGTTAGACATTTTTCCCTACCGTTGGTTCATTCCATCTGGCCATCGTAGGATTGTCTAAATCTGCATCCCAACAATGCCAATGCATCATTTCGTTCCCGACAGTTACATGGTGTTCCATCTTTACGTAATATATTAATTTGCGTATGCTATACCACGCCTATTTCATTGCATAATTTTTGATGATTTAAGATCTGACTTGGTTACAAAGATATGCATGCACAACTGATGGAACTCCAGCGTCGGAGGTGCGATCACTTGTGACACGGAACCAGAAACGTGACCGACTAAACACAACAACAAAACACACAACAACTACACAACTAAAAATATATCAGCACGCAGAGTTAATGGATGGAATGTGTACATAATATGTTTATGTTTTAGTACACAGCATTAACAATCGTATCGAAATCGTATCGTAATAAAAAAATCGATATCTTAAGTAATATCAATACACTGTAGACACACTAACGGCGGATGATTTGTAAAAGGCACGGTACCACATGTGGCCAGGGTAGCATTGGGTGAGTGCTGGAATGGCCGGATAGTCGTCTCGGCAGGGGGCGGACGGGTGCAGTCAGTAAGGCACGGTACCACATGTGGCCAGGGTAGCATTGGGTGAGTGCTGGAATGGCCGGATAGTCGTCTCGGCAGGGGGCGGACGGGTGCAGTCAGTAAGGCACGGTACCACATGTGGCCAGGGTAGCATTGGGTGAGTGCTGGAATGGCCGGATAGTCCTCTCGGCAGGGGGCGGACGGGTGCAGTCAGTAAGGCACGGTACCACATGTGGCCAGGGTAGCATTGGGTGAGTGCTGGAATGGCCGGATAGTCGTCTCGGCAGGGGGCGGACGGGTGCAGTCAGTAAGGCACGGTACCACATGTGGCCAGGGTAGCGTTGGGTGAGTGCTGGAATGGCCGGATAGTCGTCTCGGCAGGGGGCGGACGGGTGCAGTCAGTAAGGCACGGTACCACATGTGGCCAGGGTAGCATTGGGTGAGTGCTGGAATGGCCGGATAGTCGTCTCGGCAGGGGGCGGACGGGTGCAGTCAGTAAGGCACGGTACCACATGTGGCCAGGGTAGCATTGGGTGAGTGCTGGAATGGCCGGATAGTCGTCTCGGCAGGGGGCGGACGGGTGCAGTCAGTAAGGCACGGTACCACATGTGGCCAGGGTAGCGTTGGGTGAGTGCTGGAATGGCCGGATAGTCCTCTCGGCAGGGGGCGGACGGGTGCAGTCAGTAAGGCACGGTACCACATGTGGCCAGGGTAGCGTTGGGTGAGTGCGGGGGATTCCCCCGGGGGGGGGGGGGGGGGTGGAGTCAGTAAGGGTACCACATGTGGCCAGGGTAGCGTTGGGTGAGTGCTGGAATGGCCGGATAGTCCTCTCGGCAGGGGCGGACGGGTGCAGTCGGTAAGGCACGGTACCACATGTGGCCAGGGTAGCGTTGGGTGAGTGCTGGAATGGCCGGATAGTCGTCTCGGCAGGGGGCGGACGGTGCAGTCAGTAAGGCACGGTACCACATGTGGCCAGGGTAGCATTGGGTGAGTGCTGGAATGGCCGGATAGTCCTCTCGGCAGGGGGCGGACGGGTGCAGTCGGTAAGGCACGGTACCACATGTGGCCAGGGTAGCGTTGGGTGAGTGCTGGAATGGCCGGATAGTCGTCTCGGCAGGGGGGAGGGTAGTTACGGTACCACATGTGGCCAGGGTAGCGTTGGGTGAGTGCTGGAATGGCCGGATAGTTGCAGGGGGGGACGGGTGAGTAGTAGGAGGTACAATGTGGCAGGGTAGCGTGGTGGTCGGGGGGGGGGGGGGGGGTAGAAACCCTGGGGGCATTGGGTGCTGAATGGCCGGATAGTCTCGGCAGGGGCGGACGGGTGAGTAGTAAGGCACGGTACATTGGCCAGGGTAGCATTGGGTGAGTGCTGGAATGGCCGGATAGTCCTCTCGGCAGGGGGCGGACGGGTGCAGTCAGTAAGGCACGGTACCAATTGGCCAGGGTAGCGTTGGGTGAGTGCTGGAATGGCCGGATAGTCGTCTCGGCAGGGGGCGGACGGGTGCAGTGGTAAGGCACGGTACCACATGTGGCCAGGGTAGCATTGGGTGAGTGCTGGAATGGCCGGATAGTCGTCTCGGCAGGGGGCGGACGGGTGCAGTCAGTAAGGCACGGTACCACATGTGGCCAGGGTAGCATTGGGTGAGTGCTGGAATGGCCGGATAGTCCTCTCGGCAGGGGGCGGACGGGTGCAGTCAGTAAGGCACGGTACCACATGTGGCCAGGGTAGCGTTGGGTGAGTGCTGGAATGGCCGGATAGTCGTCTCGGCAGGGGGCGGACGGGTGCAGTCAGTAAGCCATTTGGCCACGGCCCATAACTCCTGCTGACCATTAGTTGCGGAACCCCCCCCACTCCTCTCCCAACGCGACCAGACACAGTGCCAAAACAGCCGCCTGATGAAGTGGCATGCTAGCAGCGCTGCCACCATTTCAGACGTGGAACAACAGGAGAGCAGCAGTCATGCGGTTACACAGCGGGACCAGAGACCCCGCAGAGCCAGACCAGTGGCCACACTGCGGGACCGGAGACTCGGCAGAGCCAGACCAGTGGCCACATTGTGGGGCCGGAGACTCGGCAGAGCCAGACCAGTGGCCACTTTGTGGGGCCGGAGGCTCGGCAGAGCCAGACCAGTGGCCACACTGTGGGACCGGAGACCCCGCAGAGCCAGACCAGTGGTCGCACTGTGGGACCGGAGATTCGGCAGAGCCAGACCAGTGGCCACATTGTGGGGCCGGAGACTCGGCAGAGCCAGACCAGTGGTCGCACTGTGGGACCGGAGACTCGGCAGAGCCAGACCAGTGGTCGCACTGTGGGACCGGAGACTCGGCAGAGCCAGACCAGTGGCCCACTGTAGGATTGGAGACTCGGCCCACATACACCGGGTACCACAGAGAGAACAGACAAAGACATTACAAGACATTCTAACCTGTAAAGTCATCATAGGCCAAACATACAGATGCCTGTATTCAGGTATAATGCCAGGTTATATTATAACGGCATCACAAGCTTAATCGCAGGTGCTGCTGTTACCGCCTGAAACGGTTGCTTGCTGTCATCCAAAACAAGATAACAAAATTACACTGGCAGGTCAATCCAGTTATAATTATTATAAAGATGTCAGTGTCTACCGCTTGACCTCAAGTAGGACATACTAGGTACGACAGAACGAGAAAGAGAGTATTCTGCAATATATACGATGTGTAGGTCAGTTTTTGGAGCTCCTCGTAGAAATGTAGCCAAGACATGTAACGCATTTCATACTAAACCAAAACGGCAATTTGTATCTTCTCACCAGAACTCCCTTGGCCCGAGGACAAGTCCATATTGTATAATTATTTGCATCTAATGCATGCATCGACCAACACCTAAGTTTTACATTACTCTAATGTCCTTGATTACAGTTAAAAAGGTGCACTCTCGTCTGAATCTGAATTATCTGAATGAAAAAGTGCAAATAATTCGAATATTTCCACTTGACATGACCTGTGGTCTCCTGGGAGTCATGCCAGCTTATGGTGATATGCAGAATTTAGAAAGTTTTTTTGCAAGATCCCTGCGAAAATGTGTCCGTTTTGATTCAGCATTGCGTGCTGAATCAAAACGGCAAGTTGACCTCCTCCCCTTAAGTTGACGTTTTGATTCAGCATTGCGTGCTGAATCAAAACGGCAAGTTGACCTCCTCCCCTTAAGTTGACGTTTTGATTCAGCATTGCGTGCTGAATCAAAACGGCAAGTTGACCTCCTCCCCTTAAGTTGACGTTTTGATTCAGCATTGCGTGCTGAATCAAAACGGCAGTGACCTCCCCTTAAGTTGACGTTTTGATTCAGCATTGCGTGCTGAATCAAAACGGCAAGTTGACCTCCTCCCCTTAAGTGACCATACCTGACCCGAGACCAGACAGTGTCTATACGGGGAATTTTAGTACACAGTACATGTATTCAACCACAGCTGGAAATTTCTATTATCCTGATGCCATGGTTTGTGCTAAAAATATGAGCTCTCGAAAGCAGTCAAATATTTTTACTTGACACTGGCGACCTCCAGGTAAACATAAATATTACATCTATATTAAAGTTATGGGGCTATCGAATCCCGATTGAATCGGCGTATTCGGTTCGGTTGGATATTTGGGTTTAGGGGCGGATCGACTGCGTTGGTCATATAGCGCCCATGGCGTATTCGGTTCATTGGTTGCAAAGACACAAGGGGGGGGCGAAAAGCCCTCCCCAGTGACTCGTATGAATGCAAATACTGCAGTGAGTGCCGAGTTAAGAGACAGCCCAATTTCACTGTGAAATCCGCTACTGACTGCCCTTATTGAAGCCATCCTGGTGTGCACTTCTGCTAGGAATATTACAGATGGGGAGGTAAGAAAAGACACCAGAAAGGACGGAAACGGACCACTGGATAATGGTTGGTAATACAAAAATCATGGCAAATCGAAAGGCACGCGAGGGAGAGGAACTTTTCTCCACCTCCCGTCCCGTTAAGCATTTCGCTCTTTCTTCGAGACTAGTCCCATAGGAGTCTTCCTGCCATTCGCCTCCAACAGCGATTTAAGCAGATACACGGGAAAACAACAGGCAGCGACGTGCCATTGTTGCAACATCGCACCTCGACTCCGAAGCTCCCAGTGGTGTTGTAAGAGATGACTCGAGTAAGGGCAGGCTTGGGCCTGTTTCTCAGACTAGGATTGATGATCGGACAACCTCTTGCTGACTGATTGTCTCTGACTGCACAGTTCGGGCCCTGTGATGATGTTCCTCCAGCTGCACCAAGGACGAAATGTTCGAACATATTTCGGCAATAAGTTCTTCATGTTGTGTAAATTACTCCTCAAGTTTGTTCGCGAATGGAAATTCGGGAAGAACTTATAAACTGCAGGCCAATATATATAAAACGGAACCATCCTGAAAACATATTACGTAAATCGCTGCACCAGGACATTGCAATATCATCACAGGGAACATTTCTTTGGTTTCTTCTTTAACGAACAATTTAGCGACAGTACAATGCTTCTTGAAAACACAGCACACATTTTAGGATCGGCCACAAACGTTGACACATCCTGCAAACAAGTTGCGAAAAACATTCGTTTCACTGGACATCAACTGAAAAATGAACAGTCAAATACAGACTAACAAAAATAGGCATGAACAAAAACAGGCAGAAGGCAGAGGTACAACACTAAGAGGCAGAAGGAAGAGGCACAACATTAACACGCGCCTGCAGGCCTGGAGGGCCTCTGAATATTACGCGCACTGGAGGGGTGTGGGGGTGGCAGGGCGGATTCCGCCCCCTCCCCTAAGATCTCGGCTCCTATTCAAGTTGGAGTAACGAAAATATCAGGGTGGATGGGTACGGTAATGAACTCTATTGTGTACAAATTTCATGACCTTAGGTCAATATCTTCAAGGTTAAATGAGGTCACATATGTCACAATCTGCTTGTTTTGCGTGGCTTGGCTTGTCCTTGTTATGGATCGCTGGGATTGTGTTTAAATGCTCCAAAATTGGCATAACTGATGTTTCGGACATGACTAATGATGCAATACAGATGCTAGACCCGGTATTTCACCTCAGGTCACCTATATAGCAGCACTTTATCAGGTCAGTTACCTGTTCCAGTTATTTCCAGTTCTGTATCCGCCCGCCCGACTGTTCCGTCGGGCGGCTCGGCGCAATCGGCTTCGCGAAGAAAGGAGTGAAGTACATGAATGAAGTATGGAAGCGCTTAGGCACACGATGACAAACAGTAGTTTTCAGGATGTGTAGGGAGTAACATACAAAATGACATCAATCGCATGACAGTCATGTGCATTTATGACAACATTCCAGTTGACCAAGTTTGGTTCCATTAACCTGTCATGAACTTGATCTGACTTGACTCGGTGACCTAATATGACCTTTAAACTATATGGCATAACAATATACATCAAACAAGTCGCTAGTGTTGCCAAGAACACTTCCCTTTTACCGATATACGGGAAGCGCATCAGCGCCGATTTTTGTGGTCTGGCGCTAAGAAATGTTTTGACTTTAACGGCCTCTAACTCGGAAAAAAAAATCCCGTCGGTTTCGGTTTTTCTTGCTTTAAACGACGGGTCAGACATTTCTAAGCAGGTACGCAAAAAAATTGCGTATATAGACCGGTAAAATCGGGAGTTATGTACGAAAAACCGGAGGGGTGGGCGGAGGATTCCCCCCCCCTCCAGTGCGCGTGTTAACAGGCAGAAGGCAGAGGTGCAATACAAACAGACCGAAGGCAGAGACCGCTTCACCATACTAGACCAAAACAAACAAAACAAACAAACACCGGGACGCAATCGCAGTTAGGGGTGGGGTGGGGTATGTCAGCTGCATTTCCTTCCAAGAGCACGCTACCTTGGGTGACAGATCGTTGCCTGGGCGCCACCGCCCACGGCCGCCGCATTAGTGGCGCCCCGGGGTTCACAACTTTCGCATCAGCACGAGCACAGGCACGGCAAACTTCCAGACTTTCAGCGAGGCACTTCTTATAGTTAGATCGAAGCCGCTGGCGGCCGGGACTGGCTGTGTGGGCCGGGTAAGTTGTGTGCGGGTCAGGCAGGCTATACGGGTCAGGTAGGTTGTGTGGGTCTGGTAGGCCGTAGGGATTGACACTGTCTGTCCAGGTCAGGAATGGTTGTGTGGGTCGGTACTGCCTGTGTAGGTCAGCAACGATGTGAGGGTCGAGACTGGCTGCGTGAGGTACTGAATGGGCCGGGTATGCTGTATGAGTCGACAATGCCTGTGTGGGTCAGAAACGGTAGTGTGAGTCGACAATGCCTGTGTGGGTCAGAAACGGTTGTGTGGGTCGACAATGCCTGTGTGGGTCAGAAACGGTTGTGTGGGTCGGCACTGCCTGCGTGGGTCAGCAACGGTTGTGTGGGTCGGAACTGCCTGCGTGGGTCAGCAACGGTAGAAGTGTGCCCCGTGGGTCAGCAACGGTTGTGTGGGTCGGCACTGCCTGCGTGGGTCAGCAACGGTTGTGGGTCGGACTGCCTGCGTGGGTCAGCAACGGTTGTGTGGGTCGGCACTGCCTGCGTGGGTCAGCAACGGTTGTGTGGGTCGGCACTGCCTGCGTGGGTCAGCAACGGTTGTGTGGGTCGGAACTGCCTGCGTGGGTCAGCAACGGTTGTGTGGGTCGGCACGGGTCAGCAACGGTTGCCCTGCGTGGGTCAGCAACGGTTGTGTGGGTCGGCACTGCCTGCGTGGGTCAGAAATTGCGGCTGCCTGCGTGGGTCAGCAACGTGCGGGGGTCAGCAACGGTTGTGGGTCGGCACTGCCTGCGTGGGTCAGCAACGGTTGTGGGTCGGAACTGCCTGCGTGGGTCAGCAACGGTTGTGTGGGTCGGAACTGCCTGCGTGGGTCAGCAACGCCGGGCAGGCTGTTGGGTTGGGTAGGCTGTATGGGTCTGGTAGACTGTAGGGGTTGACACTGCCTGTGTGGGTACGGTAGACTGTGTGTGTCAAGTGTACCCGTGTGGAATGGAGGCCTTTGTATATTCTGGCAGACCGATGGTAGCACCTCAGTTAAAGGTAAAACTCCGTCTTGCAGTCTCACAATATGCTAGCAGGCTATCAGCTGAATGTATCCGTCCAAGCCCAATATGCTGGCAGATGTCAACTGAATGTAGCTACCCAAGCCCAATATGCTGGCCGGATGTCAGCTGAATAGCCGCCCGAGCCCAATATGCTGGCCGGATGTCAGCTGAATAGGCGCCCGAGCCCAATATGCTAGCTCTGCAATAGGGGCACTTAGCAGTTGAAACAGGCATACACATTTATGTAATATTATTCGAGAACTGAATTAGCTTAGAGCACCACGGCCATTCAGATATCACCGAGCGTCACTGGCGCACACAGTAATCTCAGTCGGTCTGGAGCTTGGCATGCAAGCCTGGACTGCGGCCAAATACCGTCACTCAAAATAAAGCAACACCTCGCCAAATCCGAGTTCCGTCTATTACGGTCGAAACTGGTAGATGATACAAACAACTGGCATACAGCGGAGTACGGACTATCACAGTCGACACCGGTAGGTGGCGTTTGCTTATCTTTATGGGTGCAACGAAACGCACCAGAGGGAGTTTTCTCTTCTTTTTTTTCGTTTTTGTTGACGTGTTAGTCTTGCATATTTGCCCATCAGGGCTAAAATCTCAAATTCGGGCTAAAGTAAGCATTTTTATTAGGGCAAATTGATTTCGAACAGCGTTTTGCGGTCTGCTCTACCCATTATAAAAATAACAATTAAAGAAAATGGGAACCTCAAACTCTTGAAAATTTTGAAAACGTAAAATGTTGATTTGTTCGTGCGCAAAAACGTTAGGCTCATGGTCGATTTTGCCTTCCTTTTCCGATGCCAAATAAGTAGTTTTTAAAATCTTCCCAAAATGAATTCCCCACAGCTAAAACATAATGTCAGTCGTGATAACATAGACTCCCCCCCCCCTAGTGATGCCACTTTGGGGAATACAATTTTGGGGGTGGTGTCGGACCCTACTCGTCGAACGCTTTCCGGTGACACCTCCTTCGTTTTCGTGCGACATTTAGTTTGGAGATTAGAGGGGGGGCATTTATCGACCCCCAAGATGGGGTGTGAGGATCTGACCGGAAAGACGAGTTAATTTTGAGCGGGTTAACGCGGGATAACGAGTTCATTTTGAAATTGCATATGCATTCAGAAATTTGTATAGCTTTGAATATGGCATATTTCAGGGACTTCTCAATAGGTCCAGATAACCAGCAGCCAACGGAACATATTTTATTTGCTGGAAAGTCAATTTTGAGTCCCAGCATTTCCGCAAAATGAATTTGACATATTTGTCGATTTTGCCATGTTTTGATGTTCTAAGCATGTCAGAGTTCTGAATTGTGTTCGCATCAAATATCCCTTCGGTGTATTTATTTTAATTTCTGACGCTTATTGTGAAAATATATATAAAAAATCGGAGACATTTAGAAAGATATTTCGAAACTTTTCAAATTGGACATTTCACACAGAAAGCCATATATATCTCTGGTAATCTCAGGATCGCTCACGTTTCCAGTGGGGCTTTGATACTTCAGCAACATTTTTATATTCGCTTTGTATGGCGACCTTGGGATTCTTTTACGACGTATTCAACCGCTCATAAGGATCGACCCATTGACAATCATGATTACTTGTAGCGTTTATGCATGTAAAAACAAATAACCACGTCCTCTTTCCACCAGGCGTTTTCGAAAACTGATTCGTACACTACTCCGGCTCTGCTAAGCCTGTTATCGTTTCCTCCTCGATGTCAACCCCTCTGTTGTCCGCCGTCATCAACGCCGGCGCCTATATCTCCCTCGGAACCGCCACCAGGCTGGAGAGTATTGAGCTACGTACGGATGGGGAGTACGGATACATGTACGAAGTACGGATGGGATGGGAGGGAAGACATACGCGAGACAAACACCTTGGCTTTTGCCTGCCTTTAATACATGTATTCATCAGCAGTCCACAGAGATGCAATGCTTTTTCTTCAGCATAGAATGATAAACCTACCTAACACGTGATCGCTGACACAAAGTGATCCTCATGTTTGTTATAGGTACCTACCTACCGCACCAGATTCAGTATGTAGGTAATAGAACCTGACTTAATAGGGTCGGGTTACGTTTTTCCATGTTGCATGTTATTCAATACATATCAGCCGTTCCCAAGTACAATTGTGTCGCTACGCGTAAATAAACCAGTGGGTGACCTCTCGGTAATTAGTGATCTTGAAATTCGTGATGGTTTTAAGGGAAACCATAAGATCTACATTAAAAAGGTACAAATGTTTTTTTTTCTTAGACAAACTTTTTCAAACCATATGTCCGTATGTCATTTTTCTACCTCATGTAGCTTTTCAACGGAAGAAAGCTTACACAAAATCCGTCCTATCCGGAAAATGCGCAGTCGCAAAAAGTCGTGAAGAGCGGACGACCATATCGGATATATATAAGAACACATTTTTGTCTTGTTTGGTCAGCGAAATCATGCCCACTTTTATTTCCACGTCAAATTTCCCAATTTTGATGGGCTAGGGGTCACGGGAAATCACGAGGTCATGAGGTCGCGAGGTCAAATGTAGGAAATATTGATATTATATTTCGGGAATGTTTCAGTTGATCCGTTTTCTTCTGAATTATGTATCACTTGCCACCCCTTCCGCTTCTTATTGATGAGATATCCATCGTCAAACCAACACATTTTATTTTACCGAAAAATAATGCCGGAGGCTTTAGCTCCAAAACCGTTGACAGAATCGAACGGAACTCGCACAGTCGTGTTTAGAGCCAAAGACTACCCTGTGAGCAAATTCTAGTCTCAATCAAAAGTTATGGGGTGAATTACATTGGTCGATCTGTCGTGGAACGCACCAGGTGGTACAAACAACTGGCATACAGTAGAGTACGGCCTATCACGGTCGACACTGGTAGGTGGTACAAACAACTGCCATACAGCACAGTACGGACTACCAAGGTCGACACTGGTAGGTGGTACAAACAACTGCCATACAGCACAGTACGGACTACCAAGGTCGACACTGGTAGGTGGTACAAACAACTGGCAAACAGCGGAGTACGGACAATCACGATGGACACCGGCAGGTGGTACAAACAACTGGCACACAGCGGAGTACGGACTGTAGGCAAGTTCACCAGGTCATGCTCAGAAGTGTGAGGATTTGTGCTACCTTTAGGGTAGCACTACGTAAGACATTGTAAACAGAACCAAACGGAGTGAATTTCGGTGATTACCTGTTCACGTGTGTGACGTGTGCGATACCCGTGATATGAAAAGGTGCGAGTTAGCTCTAAAAGTAAATTACTTCCGCGTTATAAACAGCATATATTAAGCATATTTGCTCTTAGCGGATTTGTGTCACCACGATTCGCAATTCCAACCTACCTATATATGGGGCATAGAAACGAAATACCTCGGAAATTTATGCGAAATGAATAATCGTGCACACACTTAGGGTGGCCCATATTTTAACAACGCCATGAAGTTATGGCTCCCATCCTTCAATTGAATCTACTTGACCTAAAACACGCACTGTGAAATGTGAAGGAGACCGATTAATAATTCGAGGTTTCCCAAGGGCTTTGAACTTCGGCCCACGAGGCACGTTTTGGCGTTGAGGTTTCCATTTTGAAAACATGCTCGAAAAGCAGACAACTTGACCTTATGATGAACTGACCTTTTGAAGGTTTGAAAACAGCATTGAGCATTGCATACTTTGAGCATTGCCATGTTCCCCTTAGAGCCTATTCCACTTTGAGGGGCGCCATCGGCTGAAAAAGGCCCGTCTGGCGGGGAGTGAGGTGCACTTCAGCGGCCTGTAGGGGCGCCACGTACCTATCGGGGGACGCTCCCCCCCCCCCAGTTGCCCATAGATCCGTCAGTACAGGCTGTCTAAACCTGAGGCGATTTTTGAAATAGGATTTTTGCATTCCCCAAACAAAAACAGTCGAAAACCAGTCTTCCGGAACCGCCATTGTCAACGGAAAACCTGTAAATATTGATCGATTTCCTCAAACTTCATATAGCAATTTTTCAGTGAAATGCAACCATTCGGAGGGGTGATAGCTGCAAATTTCTCACATTTCTCACATCAAATATGAGCCACCCTAACACACATTCCCAAGGTTTAAGTGTCACCACAGATCTCTCGAGGCCATCACCAAACGCAAATCAAGGTTCTCAAGGTTGAAAGATTCCACCCCAGCTCCCCGAGGACACCACCAGGCGCAGACCGGCCAGAGTTCAACGGTGTCACTCTAGCTCTCTCGAGGACTCAGAGTTTTACGCTCTTTCGTACCGAAATTCTAGGGCGAAAACCTGGACAGACGTTCGGCGTTTCCTGCTGGCATCTAAGAAACCTGAGCCAAGAATGGACACACTAGCACACAGCGACCCTGCCTGGGCGGAAAGGCTGAACCGACATTTCGTCAGTGCTGGTGCAGATGTCGCCACTGCGCTGGCCGCTGCTCCGCAGGGGGAGCCACTGTTCCCACGGCCGCCTCGCGTGTGCAGTAGTGCATTTAGAGTTAGGACTGTGACGCTTCCCGAACTTTCATTTGCGCTTAAGGCCATGGGGAATTCACGTGCTTGTAGCAATGATGGAATAACTATCGAAATGCTGAGGATGACTTCTAGCGTAATAGGGCCACATTTGCTGCACATAGTGAATAGTTCATTGCGCACTGGTGATGTTCCAGCCGGATGGAAGGAGGCGAGCGTTTTGCCACTGTATAAGAAGGGCGATCGTAGCGACCCAGGTAATTTTAGACCCATATCAACATTGAGCGTTGTTGGCAAGATTTGCGAAAAATTGGTTTGTCTCCAGCTTTCCAAGTATTTAGAAGAGAATCATATTTTGTGCCCAAATCAGCACGGTTTTCGAAGTAGGCATTCTACGGAGACAGCAATGTTAGAGACCGTAAATTTTCTGTTAACAAGTATGGACTGTGGTCGTGTGGCGACCGTCCTGGCAGCGGATACGTCTCGTGCGTTTGACACTGTGGAACACGGTCGGCTGTTAGACAAGATGGGCTGGTACGGCATTGATGATCATTGGTTTCGGGATTGACTGCATGATCGAACTCAGACAATTCAGGGCAGCTCTGTTGGGGCGCTACCAGTGACCCACGGTGTGATTCAAGGCTCTCTATGTGGCCCAAAATTATATTTGATTTTCACCAACGACCTTGGATCTCATCTCCCAGACGGAAAACAGGTCGCCTACGCTGATGACGTGCAATTTCTGGACTCAGACACTCCAGCAAATTTGGAAGCATTAAAACAACGAGTAGAGCACACCTTGAGTATGGCTCTAACCTGGTTTACCCAAAATCGGCTCAAAATCAACCCTAGCAAAACGGAACTAATAGTTATAAAATCTCGGCGTCTGAAACTGGGCGAAAACTTCTCTATCACATTTGGGGAAAACGAAATCAAGCCCTCACCTCACACCAAAATTCTCGGCATCTATGTAGATTCGGGTTTGTCATGGGAAAAACAGATATCTCAAGTAACTCGCCGCTGCTACTGTGTTCTCGTCGGGCTGTCAAAATTACGGCACAAAATTTCCCCCAAAACGAAAAAGTTACTGGCTCAGGCACTGGTTTTTCCCCACATCTATTACAATATGACTGTTTGGGGAGCTGCAACACAACTCAGAAACTCCGAATTCAAAAGGTCATCAATTTCGGCGCACGTATCGTCTCTGGCTTAAGTCGACGAGAGCACATTACAGCGACGCTAGAGACCCTGGATTGGCTGAAGTTCGACAACATGCTTCGAGAGCGCGATTTGGCCATGGTTGGAAGACTGCTTGCAACATCTGACCCCCTTACATTGGCTAACAGTATTAAGTTCCGCTCCGAAATCTCCAG
This sequence comes from Ashinkailepas kermadecensis, assembly GCA_034440615.1. Classification (NCBI taxonomy): domain Eukaryota; kingdom Metazoa; phylum Arthropoda; class Thecostraca; family Neolepadidae; genus Ashinkailepas; species Ashinkailepas kermadecensis. Next base: position 44,819 of record JAOTOM010004280.1, on the reverse strand, counting down.
TAGGAGCACTCGAGGAACTGACGCAAATAAATTAGAGCTGCCCTGCATTAATACAGAAGCTGCGAGGCGCAGCTTTCTGTATCGGGCGGTCAGCACTTGGAATAATAGGGTTCATGCTCAGTAGCGTATTTGATGGCATGTTTTATCATTTTATCTTTTCCCATTTACGTTTTGCATTATTTAGTGTTTTTCAAGATTCGTGTTTTTCTTTTATCACTGAACCATGTATTGACGCGAGTGCTGAAAAGCCATGAATATGGAGAACTCAATATACTACCAGGCGCAGATTTGCCAGTGTTCAAACGTGCCACCCCAGCTCTCTGAGGACACCAACAGGCGCAGATAGGCCAGAGCTCAAAGCAGTAGCGTACCTAAGACTTGCACTAGGGGGGGGGATAACGGATTTGGAAGGGGCCCACCTACCCCCACTTTTTAAAAAGTCCCCGGATTTCGACCACTATTTTTCTTCATCAAATTTTTTTCTTCAACTTTTTTCTTCAAAGTTCATAATTTTCTTAAATAAAGTAATCAGTGACCAACTTAATTGTACTGTGGAGTGGGCCCAATCTACCACCGTCGTTTCTGAGTCACCGGATTTAAATCCTAACTCCCCCATCCTGTTCGAAGGTTTTTCTTTTGGCATCGCTTGATAAGTCACCTCACACGACTGAAATTATACATGTACAAATCACTCAAAAAAAGTACACTGTTCCAATTTCAGGCATTCCAGTTAATGACGCCAGTTCGCCAAAACTCCAACGCTCGTGCACGTGTACACCCGCCTTGCGAATTCGGAGCATTCGCCACACTACCGACGATATTTTTAAGGCATTGACGCGTTTTCGAAGACCCCGATGCATTTATTTAGTGTTCGGTCTTTTTGTTCCTTCTTTAGGACCATGTCACTTTTTAGGGTCCCCGTCTGATTTTTAGGCCCCATGAGGTCTCGTGGACCCGGTGTGCCTTGAGGGTCTCCGTTTTTTTTTTAAAAGAGCACAGCGTGTTTATTTGGAGCTGCAACGCATGCTTCTTAGGCCTTGATGCTTTTGTGAGACTAAGTACGCTTTGAAAGGCCTGGAGCATTTTCGGCCTCCCGTTGTGCTCTTAGGGTCCCGCTGTGTTTATTTGGGGCCCCTGATCGCACATTTGTAACCCCAGCACGAATTTGGAAGATCCGGTAAAAATTATCGGGGTTCCGACACGACTTTTCCCTGCCCAGGCGCGTGATTCCGGGGGGACCCGAAGCCAGTTTTCTGGGCTCGACATAATTTTTTGTGACTTATTTTTAATTACTCAAAGTCCAGGTCCCGGCTTGATTTTTCGAGCACTGGCGCCATATTTTAAGTCCCGCGGCAATTTTTCGAGCTCCGGTATGTTTTTCTGAGCCGTACGCGATTTTTGAAGGCATCTGGGGCATGTTTGGGCTCCGGAGCGATTTTCCTGGCTCGGGCATATATTTTTAAGAATCTCTCCATATTTTGGAGGGCCTCGGCTTGATTTTTGTCTTATCCCGATGCGATTTTTGGAGCCACGCTATGCTTGTAGAGGGGAATATTTGATGCCCGAACTCGGACTTTTGGGGCTACCGACAGGAATTTTGGGTCTCGAGCACGATATTCGGGGGCTCGACACGAGTTCGCAGGGCGCGTTGCACTTAGCTGGCCCCAGCGCGGTTTTGGCGGGCCCTGGCGCAAATCTTCGGGGGCCAAGCACGAGTTTTTTTGTGCCCGCTGTATTCACACACCCTACGCGAATTCAGGATGGGGGATTTTCTTCTTTGGTACGCCACTGCGGCTGCTCAAGGAGTTTTTTGCTCAGCTGATGGCACCCTCCGGGGTAGAAAGGCCCTTCCGATAATTTTCTTTCGGAACCTGTTCTGAATTATCCAGCGCTCGGGTCGAATCGATAGAGTCCCTTGTGATTTTTGGTGTCGAGTTCTGTTTTTCTATGCGCGATTTTTTTGGGCCTCGGTACGATTCTTCGGGCTCCCGGTACAAGTGACATTCCGAGCAGGAATTGATTTTTGGGAAGCCAGCTGCGACATGTGGGGATCCGGCGCTACTTTTTGCCGCCCAGTGAGATTTTCAAGGGCAGCGGCGTGATGTTTTTTTGCTCCAAGTGCGATTTTTTTTGGCCCCGTGGTCACTTGTTGGGATTCCTCGCGTTAATTTTTCCCAGGCGCGACTTTTTGCGGACCCTAGCGGTATTTTCAGGGGCCCCGGTCGCATTTTTTGGATACCCAACGTCATTCTTGGGGATTTTGGGGCCAATGCGATTTTCAGGGGCCTTGGTGGGATTTTGTAGGCCCCAGCATCATTTTCACGGCCCCTGCGCGACTTTTTGGGCCCACAATGTGATTTCTAGGGGCCCTGTGCGCTTTTTTTGGGGTGGGGACGTTAATTTCAGAGGTCCACATTTTTTGGGCCCTCGTGTCACTTTTTAGGGGCTATGGAACGATTTTTTGGTCCCCAATGTGATTTTCAGGCGCCTTGGTGCGATTTGTGGGGCCCCAGTGTGATTTTTAGGGCCCCTGTGCGATTTTTCGGACCCCCAACGTGATTTTTAGAGGCCCGGTGCGATTTTTGGGCTCCAGCGTCGTTTTCATGGGCCCCTGCGCGGCTTTTTGGCCCCCAATGTGATTTTTGGGGCCCCGTGCGATTCTTGAGGGCCCAACGTCATTTTTTAGGGGCACCCGCGCGACTTTTTGGCCCCCTATGCGATCTTTAGGGGCCCGGTGGGATGTGTAGGGCCCCAATGTGATCTTCAGGGGCCTTGGTGTGATCTTCGGAGCACCCAGCGTCATCTTCGGGGGCCCCTGTTCGACTTTTGTGGCCCCAATGGGACTTCTAGGGCCCCAGTGAGATTTTCGGAGGCCCCAGCGAAATTCTTAGGGCATCTAGCGCAATTTTTCCGCACCCCAGCACGATTCTTGGGGGCCCCACCTCCCAAGGGGTATGGCCCGCTTAGCCCCCCTTCGGTACGCCACTGACTCAAAGGTCTCGAGGACATCACCATGCACCAATTGGCCCGGGCTGAAAGCGGACCACATTCCGGACACCCAATCAACATAACTGCAGCGCCCGGCTTCCTCGCCGGCTCATATTAAAACCAATTCTACCATTACGCAATCCAACAGCACCGCAATTCAATACCGTACAACCCAGCCGCACCGCGCTGCAATACCATACAAGACAAACGGTACCGCACTTCAATACCGTACAACCCAGCCGCACCGCGCTGCAATACCATACAAGACAAACGGTACCGCACTTCAATACCGTACAACATAATCCCACCAAACTGTCGTTTCCAGGCGCCATATGCTTTGATGATGATGAATTGGAGTTTAGGGGCGCGTCGACATCCAGGACCATTTTGCGCCCACAATTCAGGAATTAAGAGGAGTCCACGGAATAAAGTCACCCAACTTCGCTGACGAAAGAAACCTGTCTTACCTCCGATCAGTGTTCTGGGTAATCAGTAACAATGAGAACACCTTCGCAAGAAATACGATGCTGAACATGGCAGGACCATGCGTACAACACATACTCCTGCAACGAAGAAGCTACGGATCTCCAGGAAGAGCCAGGAAGAGCAGACAAGCTTGCGATATACTTCGAGGGAAACACCAAGGAACAATGATATATTCCTGTATCGAGTTGAGAAAATAAACACGCTGCAGGAACAAAAGAGCACATACCGTTAGGTACACACACACACACACACACACACACACACAACGGGCTCGGGTGACATAGAAAAACAGCGTCAAGTAGAGTAAGTCGTTGAAGAAAAGCAGGCAAGAAATAGGAACATATTGAAGGAAAATACTTCTAGTTGAAGATTGGAGAGAGCTCGACAAAGTTTTCCACAGCAGCGAGATGTTCTAAGCGCATCCCATATGTCACGTTCACAGTTCCAAGTTCGCGATATCCACGCAGCTTAAGGCCACTACTTGTTTCAATTTGGCCCTTGATATTCGCCATCAACAATGGACAATCGAGCGAATGTCGGCGGTTGTCAGTTATATAGCTGCTCGTCTGCTGATCAGCATCACCCATCTTCGAAGAACGCCCGCTATACCAGCAGCATCTGCAGCGAACACAGCCCATCAGCTATCCGCCACCAGCCGGGGAACACACCAGCTGTTTCAGAGCAGCCGACAGCTCGTTGTCATCCATTTATCAGCTGTCTGCCAGCTGGCAGAGCAGCCTGTAGCTGACAGCTCGTAGTCATATCATCCATTTATCAGCTGTCTGCCAGCTGGCAGTCATCCATTTATGAGCTGTCTGCCAGCTGGTAGTCATCCATTTGTCAGCTGTCTGCCAACTGGTAGTCATCCACTTGTGAGCTGTCTGCCAGCTGGTAGTCATCCACTTGTGAGCTGTCTGCCAGCTGGCAGTCATCCATTTATCAGCTGTCTGCCAGCTGGTAGTCATCCATTTGTGAGCTGTCTGCCAGCTGGTAGTCATCCATTTGTCAGCTGTCTGCCAGCTGGTAGTCATCCATTTATCAGCTGTCTGCCAGCTGGTAGTCATCCATTTGTGAGCTGTCTGCCAGCTGGTAGTCATCCATTTGTCAGCTGTCTGCCAGCTGGTAGTCATCCATTTGTCAGCTGTGCGTCAGAGGCGGCGCCGGTGAGCGTGGCATGGGCCAACAGTTGGGAGCCAGCGCCGACCTGTGCCATCAGTCAGTCGTTGGACGGCTGGTGGGTGGACCCTGGCACAGTGCCAGCGCCGGTGGTCATACTTCCTGCGGCGGGCACTTCCAGCCACCGACAGCCAGACGACGCGAGAAATCGAAACCGCAGCCAATCACGCGGAGGACGGAGATCAGAGCCGGCTAACTAAATAGAGAAGCTGGGGGTGAGAGCAGGACCCGACTCCACACAGGACGAAGATCAGAGCGGACGCCTCAGAGACGACCGGAGATCAGAGCAGACTCTTCAGAAGCGTAGCCAGCGTTCAGAGCTGAATTGAATGGCCGGGAGGGGGCTTGCCGATGTCACCTGAAGACTCCAGGCGATACGGAAAGCCACGTAGAGTTCAATGGCACAGATTAGCGCGGCTTGGCACACGACATCGCGCCGAGAATACGAGCATACAATGACGCCAGTCGGGCCCGACGGAGGCCATCAGCAGACTGTGATGGTCATGATGGAACATCGACCTCACAGGCAGACTCTGCCATAAGGCTGTGTAACCAGCTCTGGAGCTCCAATGACCTGCACCTGTCGGCGGCCGACGATCGCACGGAACAGACACATACGCTGAAAATATCTGCCAGCAATATATATTATTATTAATAAATGACAGCGTGTCTCCTTCGGTGGCTGAAATGCATCACCGACACCAGCGGATCTGCCTCCACACTGACGGGTCAATATAGCTGGACACAATTGAGTCCTGACTGGAACATGTGCTCGTCGCATGAACTGATAATACAACATACAAACCAGATAATACTGCATACAAACCAGGCGTGACATGAAATCCGACCGGCCAGTCCCATTCTCTGTGAGAGGAAATGTACTGCTGAACAACAACTCGCAGTGTCTGGTAGCTGCCGTGAAACACCGAAGCTCGTTCTGTCAGCGCTTCCGTTCACCGCATAGCTTCTAACAGGAATAACGTCGCTGGGTAGTCCATCGCTGCGGTAATGAAATACCGAACACCGAACGTCCGAGAAATTGACTGTCAAGGAGTTCCGACGAGGAGGACGTGCCGGCTGCTGACCGCCGACCACGGACCATCCCTCGGCCGACCATCCCGCTGCCGACCACCGACCACGGACCATCCCTCGGACGACCATCCCGCTGCCGACCACCGACCATGGACCATCCCGCTATCGCCCACCGACCATGGCCACCCCACCGCCAAGCATAGAACGCCGACCACGGACCATTCCGCTACTGACCACCGACCATCCGGCTGCCGACCACCGATCACTGACTATCCGGCTGCGACCACCGCACGATGGAGGAAGTGGCCACCTTGAAGCACGACCTTGAACTTTCATTGAAGTTTCAAGTCATTAACCCCCACAGCTTTAAACTTTAACTTCAAATGCCATTGAAAATCCATGCAAATACCAGATGACAATGCAAAAAATACAAAAAGATGTTGACTTATATCTGCTCACGCATTTAGGGTGCGTCATACTGACACTTTTTACTGCAAAAAAAAAACGGTGACGAGCCAATATTTTCATGCACTGGTTCTTGAAAACACTAAATATGCCCCCCACAAAATACGCATGAAATTGCGCCACCCTCGGCCAAGGAGACATTGAACAATATGAGCATATTTTCGTAATCGACACTAGCGCCCCTAGCGGTCGCCATGATAAATAAGGGATCTAAGCATAAAGCAGTCTGCGTAATAAAGCAGGGATGCGTCTGTAGGTCGAGATCAAGGGTGTCCAAGGCTAACTGACGCCTAAGAGCCTTGTTCTGCCTCGTGTTTTCACTGCAGGTTTTATTTGTGGCTAAGGAAACACCGACAATGAGATAGATGTGCTACCAATTAGGACGGAACCAGCAATCTTTGTTCATAAATTCACGCCAATGGATCACTTGTACATGCAACGATATTCATCCAGTGCCGAGGATAGCTTAAGCGGACACATCGGCCTGACCTGACCCCCCGGTCAGCCACCTCGCTGCTGCCGTGGCCGGAGTGCGTTGGCTGGTCATTGGTTTTACGACACATCGACCGTCCAGTCACGTAGCGTCGCCAATCTCTCACGCCGATTGGCCGCGGACGAAGAGTAGCGACAGGTGAGACTTGAACCCACAGCCTTTCGATTGAGAGACGGGCAACTTACCCCTAGACTACTCGTCCCCGCCGGAGTGCGTTAGTCCAGCTCCAGTCTCCCGAGCTACCATTGATTATTTGGGTTTAAGGGCGCGTCGACAACATTGTCATTTGGCGCCCAATCCCGAGCTCATCTTGCTACGGGGTCAGCGCCGTTTCCCACCGAACCCTCCGTTGGTCGCGAGCAAGACCTGGTCGGGTGCATCGCAAGACGCGTAGGATGGAGATGAAACATAAATCGAAACATTTCCTTTCGGGAAGCGCCGCACCCTTGCAAGAGTCAACTCACGACCAGGAAGGATGTGATTAATCATGTGAGTATGCCTGACCAGCAAGGCGAACGTAGAGGCCTCGAAAAAATGTGACTGCGCAGCATATGCAGCAACTTGTCACCAAGCCTGTGACATCAGAGATAGCAGAAATATGGAAAAGTGACCGTATACAATCACAAACCAGAGAACAGAAGGTAAAACGAAAAATTAAAGAAATTGAACACGGCAGTAACTAATAAGGGGCATGGAACAAGAGGAGAGAGAAGAGGTAGTTTTCATACCACTCTTTGGTATTGTTCGATGTCAGTGCAATACACGCGAATGCAGCTGTCCTGGGAATGATAACGTGCCTCAGAAGGAGGTCGAATTTCTTCCAGGCCAAACAGGTTCGCGCAAAATGTTCCTCAGAAAGGTGGATGAACAGGAGAAGACTCGCAGAGCAAAACTTGATGAAAGGAGGCTGAACAAATACTTCCTGCGCTTAATTTTTTTCTGACAGCAGCATTGTGCTTGATATTGGGAGTGATTTATATGCTGGACTTACCCGAGAAGACCAAGCCACATTATCGGCATGCCCACAAGGCCACACGGCCAGTGGGAGAGGGAAGAAGCATCACACAGTCGAAACTACGAGCAGTTGGGTAACACTGCTCTGGCTGTGGATCGATTTGGCGTCGCCAACCTGGCTACAGCTGCCATAATTACCACCTTTCAGTCAGATACAGGGCGTGTACATCCGCACAACACGAACAACTTGGTCGACGCAGAGAGCTCGGGCGCGAAAGTGAAGCCGTCAGACGGCGCGATGCAAGCAAAAGTTCTGATCGGCTCCATCAACAAGAAGTCAGGGCTCTTTTCTCTGATGGGAGAAAGGATAGCACAGCCATCAGCAGAACGACAATGGCATCAGCGGATGAGCATGTGACAGTGTTGGCAGAGCCAGAATCTGAATATATTTGCCACTTTACGCCACATTCAGGAAGAGCAATGGATGACTTAAATGAGCTGATTCGAATCACCAGCGAGTACGGCAATAGCGTTGTCGCTCTAGCCTGTGACGGAGCAGCGTTGAATACGGGAAGACAGGATGGCATATGCCAGCTGTTTTGCTTCTACATCGCCACACACATGCCCAGTTAGGCTCTGCGCGAGCCCGTCACTTCCATCATGCGGCACTACACTCCTATGCAGTTCACAATAAGGAGGTTAGTTATTTTGGCTTTTGGGCGCTTCGACCAGACTTGATCATTTGCGCCCATAATTTGTATTCTAGTACTTCACTGTTGGTGAGAACTATTATATTGGTGTGTACGTGGTTTGAAATCCAATCGCTGACAGGTAACGGAACAATTTTCCAGAATGCACAAGTTTCGAGTTGTTCTCCAGAATGTCTTCATATGTCAAACGGTCCGCGTTTCTTCCATAAAACAATATGCGCTCTGGTGTAGTGCTGACACGTGAGTCGTAGGTGGCGCACAGTCAGGGTTTCAGGACCGCGGGGGCACCGATGTCTCTCCTTCCTACACAGGAGACAGCGATGGGTAGAGTAGGTGAGCCTGATGCGCATTCTGCAAAGTATAACCTCTTGTCTGGGCCTACGCAGGCATGACGCCCAAGGTCCTAGATGTGGTTCAAATGCATGTAGCTTATTGTTGCTTTCTCTATCACATGCCCTTTACCACTTAGAAAGTATGACATTTGCAATCCTAGAGAAGTGGTCACTAGCAGGAAGTGGACATATGCGTGGACGGGAATTCTGTTCTGCCCACTTCGCCGCATAGTGCCTGCGCTAGTTTCTCCACACCCCGATATGGCTTGGGATTCAGCACAAGCGGAAAGGTTTTCCATCTCCATCCAACTTAGTAATTTGTATGATAATGCAAGTAGTAGAGGGTCTGGTGGATAAAATGCAGCCAGTGCCAACAGGCTGCTAAGGGAATCAGATAGAATCACACATAGTGCGTCCGGATAAATATCTATAAATGACAGTGTCTTCACGTTAGTTAGTTATTAGGGCTTTAGGGCGCATCGACTACATCGGCCACGTAGCGCCCAACAGTGCCTTCACGATACGCAATGAGTTCGCAATAAACCGGAACATACTCAGGCAAACTAAGCGAACGTACAGTAGCACCGGACACAAAGGCACACTCTGCTCCAGTGGTGCTCTTGAAATCATCAGTAAAATTCCTTGTGTCCGCGATAAGAATACAGGTGCTTATCGTTCTTGACATGAACAAATCCGACGAGACGTCTCCTTTGTGCATGGCTGACAAAGATACGCCAATTGAAGGTGAAACCAGGTTCCAGGGTGGTATCGGTAGTTGTTATACTCGTATCGCTCGGCGCACTCTAGCTCTAATATTTCTTAAAAGGGTCTGCATCCGCGTACAGAATGGTAATGCTTTCTCACTCCGCCCATTGGAGAAAAGTGCCAACATGCGGCGCGAGAAAACTGCTTGGCAAGTTCGGTGCGTGGAAAACGTCCGCAGCTCACAATAAGGAGGCATCCTTATCGTCAGCTTCGATGCTGCATCACCAAGCGTGGACACATGCTCGTCGGTCGGAAGCACATCAATACACGTGCAACGACCACACAGACGCCGAGTCCCTGGCTGTCAGCTAGCACGCAACGATAGTGCCTCAGACTCGCAAAGGTAAAAATCAGATGGAAGGGCTCTCATTGGCTTCCTAAACAACAGTCTACAGTTTGTGAAGTTTGCTCAAAAGTAGTCGCTTTTGTACTGCACATTTCGCGCCTTCTGAATCTCGTACGGTAGTCACATCCTGCCTCCCAGGGCACAACCTACTAATGTCTTCGGACTCGTAAAACTAAACCACTTTCATGTTCAATTCCTGCTCAGGGACGTGCGTGGCTGCTGCAGCTTCCACCAACTTCTCCGAAAAACGTCAAAATGGTGACGACCGAAGATAACGCGTCAACCGGGCGTCAACCGGCCCCAGCGACGCATGAGGACCACACCGTCACGAAATAATGCAGGGCACCGTGTACCGTGCTATCGTAATAAACGAAGCATCCAAATGAAACCACTGTGACCTTCAACAAGGCCACAGACGTTCACTGTTTTCTCACAAAAAGGTGCTCCCAAACGACACCTATATGGAATATCTTCCATAAGGCATAACTCAAATGTCCGCTTGAGAACAGGTCGCTGACACAGTGTGACCACCGTGACGTCTGGTGTAATTCAATATCATATGATTTAAAGGCCTCCAAATTGCAACTTGTAAAGGACATTGAGACGAGACCCATATCGACCACTTCTACAATATACACAAATCCATATATCGAGGTCAGGTCACTGACCTACATGTGTTTATTTTTACTTCTGGCGTATGATCATCGCGATATATGGGCACGTAGCTTTTATACGGCATCCATACCGGCAATGCTCCCAGTAACGTAAAATAACACCATCTGCAGCTCATGTCAGGCACTGATATGTCACCCCTGTGACACATCATGGATTCAGCTTTACACAAAAAGATGCATCAGACAAGGAATTAATTTCACACCCACAAGCTGACACTGAAAATATTAAAATAACTTTTTTTTATTGTCACGAGATCCATGAAACGTTACGAGATCCCGAGGCCAAAAGTTATTTATATTTCACTGGACAGGTCTTCCGCATTCAGATTATATATACTTTGATAAGCTAATTGCTAACATTATTTTTTTAAATTACCCTTCAACTTCCTCCGTGATGTCAAAATAATAATGACCGGCATCTCGTGACCTCTTTGACCTATAAACCCGAAAACTCAGAATCGTTCTCTGGGCCATAGATAATCAGAATCTGAGGGGGTGCGGTGAACAATTTGGGGTCCACCTGGGTGATTTGTCCTGGAATCGCCACAGCGCGCACCGTCACGTGAAGTCACAGTCGGTCGGTCACGTCGGCCGCCGGTGGAGCGTACACGCATGACGTGTGAACCGGCATTTGTTTAGTTATTTGGACTTTAGCGCGCCTCGGCTACTACGGTCATGCTACGCCCAGATCAGAAAGACCTGGGTCACGAGCAGCCGAGCAGGAGATACTTTTCTAGACTTCTGGAACCAAGTGTCTTTTCCCAGGGTGCACCGGCATTTATTTGGTCATAAGTTTATTTTTACGGTTTATGCGGCACCGGTACAGATGAGAGAAAGAGATGAACGTGATCGGCACCAACAAGCGTCTGTTGGCAGGATAACGAACAACACACAAATCTGATATTATGTTTCTAATCAGACTGACTGTTCTGTATGCTAGAGGTGTACGAATTGCTTGATGTCCCACTACACACGAAGCAAGGCGAAACACAGCAAGGCAGACCAACAAGATTCTAGCACGAATAGACGAGTGGTCGCACACTGAGCAGGCGGACAGCGGTGAGTGGGCCACAGCAGAAGATCAGACCAGCCAGAGTGAAATCACAGCTACCAGGAGCACAGTTTTAGAGTATGGATAGTAATAGATCACGCCATAATGACGGCACAAGATCAACCGCAGATGCCTATTTTGTGGTTCAATACGTCTTCTTGTAATAGTGTTAAGCAGAAGGCATAGCAATGACCATACCTTACGAAGTTTTTGTAGGCAACGGCATGGAACTCGTCACATATTTATATCTTAATTGCAATGCTTTTATCCACTACCATCTCCGTCCACATCAATTGCATGCCAGAGCTCCAGGCCTATGAGACAGAACTAACATCAATCCCCTACGCTTTCAGATTTGACTGGGATTGTTGAACGCAGCCTAGATAAAAACGTACCTCGCACACTCGCACGCAAAAGTTGCATACATAATTTCACATCTTATTCATATTTTTATGCGGGCACTGGAAGTCTTCATCTACATCTGATAGCTAATTGGAGATATAGTTGGGGACACACTGGGGTATATCAACATTGATGAACTTCCTGAAGGCTTCCTGAAGATATCGTTAGTCTGAAAATTATTATGAAAGCGTTGACAGCCAGGGCTAAGAGTTTGCTAGACGATACGGCTGTGCATGCAGTGGGAGCCAACAGTCAAGCCCCGAGGGCAATGCTAACTTTACTTCATAATTACTGCTTTAGTTCGTGTAAGTGGACTGAAGTGCGCAGCACTGGATATATGTGCCGAATAACATAACGTGAAAAATAAAAAGCGTCAGATGTTAACGAGAAGTTGGTACGCATGCGAGTCAGCATGGGTTTCGAAGGTACATACTTATTCCTTAGCAGCTTGATTGGCGTAGCGGATGTGGATACGCTACAAATACCAGAGAGTAGAAATGGTGCCACTCAAGATGCCGCCGTGGCAGAATACACGATACAGGTACACGGAGGGATGCCTCTACAGCGAATACATCATCCGTGCCTTGTCTAAGTGTCGGCTAAAAGCCGATAAGCGACCGTCAGCCACTGATGCTGACATATCCTGCCATTGATTGACATGCCGTCTCACATACTACGCTTTTCCCCACGCACTAATCCGCCATCCCCAGCTGATCTAGTCGATCCAATGCGGTGTGCCTACCTGGAAGTCGACGTGTCGGCTTTTAGCTTCTTCCTTCTCCCAGGACATGTGTATAAACGGCCGCTGGACGTAGTTGTAGATGACTTCCGCCCTTCCGCCCGGCCTAGTGCGCACCTTCTCTTTGTGTGTGGGGTAGCCTTCGATACCCAGTCGGATCTTCTTCAGGCCACGCTCTTTCAGCACCTGTAGAGGGAGAGAAGGTTTGAACACACTGATGCTTCCGACGACATCACAGACAGCCGTCAACTGTCACAGGGTCCCCGCATCCCGCCCCACCAGCCACCTGGACCTGCCGCTCACAGCTGGAATCACTGATGCTACCGAAATCACAGACAGCCGTCAACTGTCACAGGGCCCCCGCATCCCGCCCCACCAGCCACCCGGACCTGCCGCCCACAGCTGGAATCACTGATGCTACCGACGACATCACAGACACCGTCAAGGGTCCCCCATCCCACCAACCTGGACCTGGCGCTCAACAGCTGGAACACTGATGCTACCGACATCACAGAACCTCAACCACGGGCCCCGCATCCCGCCCCACCAGCCACCTGGACCTGCCGCTCACAGCTGGATCACATTGGCGTGCTGGCATCACCCAGTGTGACTCGCTTATTACCAGTCGTGTGGCATTGACGAGAATCAGCAAGGCCGTCACATGTTGCCACACAGGCAGCGCGACAACCTGACCCCCACCTGATCCATGCCTCTTCACTTCACTCGGCGCATTCAGAGCTGAAAAACAGGCTGCTCCTGGATTCTTAGCATACTGAACATAATCGTTTTCAGAGAATTATCCGCTCATTTTTCTCATTTGGAAGTTGGATGGTGCTGTTTGACAATGCACTGCTTTGTGATACAGTGCTCAAGATTCACTGGAAAGTGCAAACTGAAATTCTAATCTCACAGGCTTGAAGAAATATCATCTCTATATTTGATTACACCAAAAATGTCATCCCCACACCAAGCACAAATCCAACCGTGGCGACATCTCTGATCCATCATGCAACTTCTTGTATTGCCTACATTGGAAGGGTATTGCATGGGGGTACGTAAGCCTAACTTCAATTTACATGGATCAGCAGGTATGAGATATAGACATAGGATCTACGAACTACGCACATCAAGCTGCAAAATGGTCAAACTTTAGACAACGTACGTGGCGGTGCGGGGCATTACGCGAGCAAATCCCATTTCAACATGAGTTAGGGAAGAGCAGAATATTGGATGACTGGTGGAGCCCGTTCAGTCAGTAGGTCCCCGTTGCAGACCACTCTGCGTAGAGCATGACGAATCCGTTATGGGGGTGGCAGCCAGCCACGGCGTATACTAGGCAGTTCAGGAGGGACACCGGACAAGAGGCCACTGCCTCTTGTCCGGTGTCCCTCCTGAACTGGGGGCAACAGTTCATGTGGGGAGAAGGAGAAGAGTCGAAATGGCAACCATCCATGTGTACGGGAGAGGGAGGAGGAGGAGGAGGAGGAAAATAGCCATAACGGGCGAGGAGGAAATCCATGGGGGAATGGACGAGACAGTCGAGGGGGACTGCAGTTGCAGACATAGTGTAGGTTCGCGTGCGGAAGAAGACGGGAGAGCTAAAGCAGACATGGCAGTCGAGGAGTGATTGCCAGAGCAGACGGCAACCTGGGCCGGGATGTGACGACGTAGCGCAGGGCACACCAGAACTGTACAGAGCTGGTGAACAGCACACCACATCTACACTTGGTAGTCAGCGGCACACACAGACATCGCGTATGCGTCTGGCACTGTCTATGATTACAGTACAACTCAGTGCACATCACGATGGCATCAAAACGAGCACGAGATGAAACAAAACAAAGATTGCATCTTTTTGCTTAGCAGGACCGCGTCCGTCGTGCCTGAACTGTCGTAATTAATATACGGCGTTAGTCTGGATCTGAGTATTCAGCGATTGCCAAGATATCGAAAGTGTCACAAGCAGCCCTCGGAGTCTAAGCGAGCGAACAACTTCCGAACACAAACAACTAATCACAAATGCAGTGATATGCAAATCAGCCCTGTATGTAAGTTGTCACAGATCACAGTGAATTAGGGAGACACCCTTCAAGGCTGACCCCTAATGGCAAACAATAATACCAGCCCAACTGTTTAGCATAAAGCGTGCCACAAACATTGAGCGCTGGCATCAATGAGCCAGGGCCATTGAGCCCACCGAACACCGAGATGTCGACACCAAGCAACGCCACGCCACACCACACCACGCCACACGAAGCCACGCCACACCACACCACACGACGCGACGCCACACGACGTCACGCCGCGCCACACACCACACCACATCACACATCACACATCACACCACGCCACGCCACGCCACGCCACACCACACCACACCACACGACGTCACGCCACGCCACACACCACACCACATCACACACCACGCCACGCCACGCCACGCCACCACACCACACCACACATCACACATCACACCACGCCACGCCACACCACGCCACACCACACCACATCACACATCACACATCACACCACGCCACGCCACGCCACACCACACCACACGACGTCACGCCACGCCACACACCACACCACATCACACATCACACATCACACCACGCCACGCCACGCCACGCCACACCACACCACATCACACATCACACATCACGCCACGCCACGCCACACCACACCACACGACGTCACGCCACGCCACACACCACACCACATCACACATCACACCACACCACGCCACACCACACCACACCACATCACATATTACACCACGCCACGCCACACCACACCACACGACGCCACGCGACGTCACGCCACGCCACACACCACACCACATCACACATCACACCACTCCATGCCATGCCATGCCATGTCACGCCGGAGCCGGTCGTGCCATTAGCCGCTGCAGCGGCAGCCATCTGCACCCTGCCGTCCATCACCTGACGGCTGCACTCAACACCTGGCCACGTGCGAAGGGTCCAATACCAACCGACGCCGAGTCATGCGACGTCAGTACACAGGCGTCGCGACACGACACAGGACCGGCGCAGTGGCTGTGGCAGGACGCCCGCCCAGCGGGCACGCGACGGCGACGGCCGATACAAACAAGTCAAACAGCACATCGATCCACAACGACCTAATGAGCAGGACGTGCCGCTACTGTTTCTCACCGTCACAACCAGCCGCACAGCTGCTGTCACCCGCCACCACCACAATCACAACCAGCCGCACAGCTGCTGTCACCCACCACCACCGCAACCACAACCAGCCGCACAGCTGCTGTCACCCACCACCACCGCAACCACACCAGCCGCACAGCTGCTGTCACCCACCACCACCGCAACCACAACCAGCCGCACAGCTGCTGTCACCCACCACCACCGCAACCACAACCAGCCGCACAGCTGCTGTCACCCACCATCACCACAACCACAACCAGCCGCACAGCTGCTGTCACCCACCATCACCACACAAAAACCACAACCAGCCGCACCCACCAAAGCCGCAAGCTGCTGTCACCCACCACACCAAACCAAACCAGCAAGCTGCTGTCACCCACCACACCACAACCAGCCGCACAGCTGCTGTCACCCACCACCACCACCAACGCCAACCACACACGAGCCGCAACCACACAGCCGCACAGCTGCTGTCACCCACCATCACCACAACCACAACCAGCCGCACAGCTGCTGTCACCCACCATCACCACAACCACAACCAGCCGCACAGCTGCTGTCACCCACCATCACCACACCCACAACAGCCGCACAGCTGCTGTCACCCACCATCACCACACCCACAACAGCCGCACAGCTGCTGTCACCCATCACCACCGCAACCACAACCAGCCACACAGCTGCTGTCACCACCATCACCACAACCAAAACCAGCCTCAGACAGAATCATGCCAGTTCCTGAAGCTCGCATGTCTCCCCCCCCCCCCAGATAATTTCCTGTTTGAGTCCATATTTAACTGGGTTCCTGAAGATCAAACCGACCTAGTGCTAACGATAACTGGTCTTCCCTAGGTTGTGTGAGGCGACTTCCAATTATTTTTGTTTTGTCGAGTGAGGAAAATTGGGGGTGGGGGATCACAAACATTACCTATGGTAATGTTTGTGTTTGCATTTGGGTACATCATGCATTCAGACTTCAGAACATAGAAATAAGGAAAATAGGAGTTCGTTGAAATCGTTGACAATTCGGTTCGGTAAGGTGAAAAGACCTGATCCGTGCCCTATGCATCACAATCATCCGAATGACGTGAGTGAAAATAATTAAACCTGCGTGTAAACGAGAACAATCTGGTGCTGGTGTCCATGCTAGATCCATTACATATTGCCTCAGAGCAAACTGATGCGCAACTTGTCAGATTTAGGTTACTTCTTTACTTTTGAATTAATCGACCTGGGAGCATTAGCCGGCGCCAAAGAGGGAGGACCGGCCTCCCTCAAAGTCCGTCAGGCTCAACATAACGACTATGTCACATGCAAAAAAGGAACCAAAATCCCTTCAGCGCCCCATGGAAAACAAACACCGGTTGTCACTATTCTACACATCACGGAGCGGCCGGTGGAGCTGGGCATTTTGTGAAATGTGCAGGCAAACCAAGTCTGCCTTCTAATGCATTCAGCTTACCTCATCTGTCTCTTCATGGCAGGGCGTTGCAAGCACTGCATGCAATCAGCATGGCCATGACATAATAAGACCTGTCGCTTGACCGTTCGTTACGTCACTTGTTGGATATACATGCGATGCCTAGACATTGCATCATAGTTCGACATTACATGAACCGGCATTATATTACAACTCCATGTAATGCAGGACTTCAACAAACACCTACAATTCCCATCCCATAATTCTGGCAATCGACTTCGAACATCCTCCAACAACCGTTGTGATGCTCACCATACCATCCATGTCGCACGTTCTTACGTTATTTCACATGTATCACATGTTTAACCCTTCCCGTCTTTCCGGTTATATCCTCACACACCGTCTCGGGGGGGGTGTTAGTACAACCCCCTCTCTAATCTCCAAACTAAGCGTCGCACGAAAACGAAAGAGGTGCCGTCGGAAAGCGCTCGACGAGTGGGCCAGACACCACCCCAAAAATTGTATCCCCCCACAAGTGACGTCACTAGGGGGCCTAAGTTTTCACGACTTACATCATGTTTTTGGCTCTGGGGAGTTCATATTGAAGGAGATTTGAAGGAAAAAAATTATTTGGTATCAGAAAAGGAAGACGAAATCGACCATGGCCCTAAAATTTTTACCCACCCCAATTTTTTTCTTCAAAATTTTGAGTTTTTCATTTTCTTTAATTGTTATTTTTATAATGGATAGAGAGAGTGGACCGACAGATGTTGTTCGAAGTCAACTTGCTCTCATAAAAAAATGCTTACTTTAGCCAGAAGCTTCGATTCTAGCTCTTATGGGCAAATATGCAAAACTAATAAGTAATAAAAAAATGGGAGAAAAAAATATGGTGCGTCTTGTTTCGTCCCTAAAGATAAGCAAACGCTGAAAGTTTCATTAAAATATCTCTATCCAATAAAACGTAACGACTGGTTGACCATTTCTGGAGGTGACCTCATTTGACCTTGACTAACTCGTTGACCCTAGATGACCTGACCTCACAATTTTGACACAACATGCCACATTGATGTGGGAAAAGGTATGCCAAAATTCGACGCGCTACCGCGCGCCATTCTTCCACTATATACGAAAAAAATATACGGGGTGGGGTGGGCGGTTAACAACCCGCCCCCGAGACGACACGGGTTAATAACCGCTTGCTTAAACGTAGATTTGTACCATGAGATGGGTTTTTAATACATAATCAGACGACCATTTCAAGACGAGGAGAGCAGCCATGTCAGACTGTGCCTGGTGTGAGTTGGGACATACCAAACCTGGTCAACACTTTAGAGTTGTTAAAACAAAACTGCGAGTTGTACTTATCTGTGAATAAAATCGGGGAAGATAATCAAAATCAAAACTCTATATTCGCTAGCGAACACATTAAGGTCTACACCTCATGGGGAATGACGGAGGATGAAGTTAGTTGTTAGGGTTTTTGAGTTACTAGGAAAAGACGAAAAATAGTTGGGACAAATTCCAAACACGACTGAAGCAAAAGAGGAACTTCCGTGCCGCCGGGTTGCACTTACAGAAATACACGCTGTTGTCACCCATAATCCAGCGATGATCTTGGATCTCGATGCAAACGACAGGCATCTAAATGCAACTTCAGAGATGATGAAGAATACGATGAGCATGTGATAGAGCAGGTAATAGCCGGAGCATGCCATAAAGAGGTGTAAAAATGCCTGCTGGGGAAGGATGGCACTCTCACTGAACTTAGAACTCGTGAATGGGAAAAAAGGCAGCATACTGTTTCAATGCTGCATCAGTCGTTCGAACGCAGCCTCTATTGGTATTTGAGGCGGTTGCAATGCACACAAACCCATTATCCCCCCCCCCAGGGTCCTTTTGTTGATTATCTGAAGAGACCTCCACCCGGTGAGTCATGCCATATGTGCAAGAAAAAGTGATACGTGGATAATATCTAGCTATGGGAAGGAAGTCTCTAAATGTGACACGATGAACCACTAGAGCGAGTCATGTCGATCCAAGACGAGCATTACCAGCCACAAAGGGCTAAGCAATTTTCCCCAACATAAGACGCAACAGTCGAGCGAAACGAGAAGTTCCGCAAGCTAAAATGTTTATGCAGTCAAGGAAAAAAGAAGAGGAGAAAAGCCCAGGTGGTGAGTTGAACGGAACCGCCCATTTCTCAGCACCGCGTCAGTGAGAAAACATAAATGAAGCCTTCGTGAATCGCAGTCAAGATAATGAACTAAAACCACACACTGAAACTTGTAGTGAAAGTAGACACGAGTGTACAGGGAAACAGTACAGATCGAGATGTAGGTACCAACAATATTAACACAGTAATTGATCAAAGATGGACTGGTGCAAAGTGCGAAATATTAGCAGAGCTGGTACTGTGTTCACAGCATGCATCGGAACATATGTTCGTCATTTTGGGCCAGCGGATCCGTCATACGGTTACACTTTGGGCCAGTGGACCTGTCATACGGCTACATTTTTGGAAAGTGGACCTGTCTTACGGCTACACTTTGGGCTAGTGGACATGTCATACGGCTACACTTTGGGTCAGCGGACATGTCATACGGCTACACTTTGGGAAAGTGTACCTGTCTTACGGCTACACTTTGGGCCAGTGGACCTGTCATACGGCTACATTTTGGGCAAGTGGACCTGTCTTACGGCTACACTTTGGGCTAGTGGACATGTCATACGGCTACACTTTGGGCCAGTGGACCTGTCATACGGCTACACTTTGGGAAAGTGTACCTGTCATACGGCTACACTTTGGGCCAGTGGACCTGTCATACGGCTACACTTTGGGAAAGTGTGCCTGTCATAAGGCTACAGTGATGTCGCATGTATGCCTACTAGCTTTTACGTAGTAGACACTCGGTGTCATTGTGCCATTATGGGGCTCCCAAGCTGCCGAAAGCTAGCGGTGATTTCTCTATAATTTCTAATTTGCAGTCAGAGCGAGATGCGGTGCACACCAGGCGATAATTTGCTGACTCCCAAGACGCCCCTCCGCAGTAATTCCAGATACCTTCTTGCTCTGCAGGAATTACTCCACACATATGACGTTCTCTTTCTCCGCACACGCCCCACAAGTCTTTCAGACACCCCTGCTACGCAGACAATACTTCATAGGTGTGCACAAGGAGTTGGATCTCCCACACCTGTCTGGGCACGAGCACACAGGGACACGGCTTCATTTATACTTTAAGCCAGTGGATTTTTGAGTATAATTATCCAACCATTGAGATGGAAAGCAGGCCTTATATTTTCTAACGGGAAGAAATTTGTTATACCTCGATAGTTTATAGGGTCGTATTTCGCAGAAATGCAGCAATAAAGCAAAGGAGAAAAATATAAGCATTCCAGGTATAGTTTTAGTGCATCCCAAAGCTACACCGCATAAAGTATTTTTTTTTAGCACTGGAACTGGTTGCTATCGGAACCGTGACGTCATTGAACGTCGAACCTTATGAAGACCGAATAAGCCGCCTTAGTTTCTTGTCGAAAAGCCTATTTCCAACCACATGCCGGAAAAATGAGGTGAGAATTTCCGATGAGCATATGCTGCATGAAAAATTCAGGACAGGATGTTCTTCCAATCCTGCACAGTGCACAGGAATGACCTTATCATGTCCAATCAGTTCGAAACGCCCACAGCCGATCAATTGGGGTGTGATATTCATAAGATGCAAAAGGAAGCTTTATTCCTTCAAAAATCGATGTTCAGCCTGCATCAACCTAAACAGCTGATTTTCATTGAACACATTGATGCCACATAGCGGAATCGTTTGCAAGAGGAAGAGTGGGTAGACAATTATAAAATAGAGCATTCTTGGAATCCTCGGAACGAGATGGATTGGTAAATGCTTCGTCATTGTATGTCCAACTATTGGTTTTATGGTAGCCTAAGGTATGGCAGGATAATAAATGACTATGTGTGTACCATAGATATGTATGTATGTGACTATATTGTGTACCATTTGCAATATATAGACACCCTGTGCTCCAGGAATGGAACGTCATCTGTATTTACTCATCGCCATACGGAGTAACTCACACCATCAACACACGCAAGAACAATCGAATATGTCCTCCCCATCCTTTCCTCACTGCCTTTCTCCTCCCGCCCTCGTTGCGCTCTGACGCGTTCGTTATGCGTGAGGTTATCCATGCAGTGCCCATGCCGAATGCGAGTGCTCATCTGGAGCTGCCACACTGGCCTTGAAGTCAGCTTGATTTCGCCACTCTGCATTGTCCGTCTGTGGTTGAGTCGTGTGCAGATGAAACCGTGGCGCAATTTTACCGACCACCAGATCCGTAGGGTCCGTGACCACTTCATAGCCCGCTCTACGACTTGTCTGCGGGAGGGATACCTACCCACCAGCCGCGTGTGACTCAGCTGTAGCAGATTCTAGTCACTCATGCCCCCTGTCAGAGGTAGCTTGGTGACCGCCTCCGGGCCTCAGCTGGTGGTTATTGGCTTTTACGACACGTCGACCGTTGAGTCATGTAGCGTCGACAATCTCTCACGCCGATTGGCCGCGGGCGAAGGGTAGCCACTGGTGAGATTCGAACCCACAACATTTCGATTGTGAGACGGGCAACTCACCCCTAGACTACTGGTCCCCCGGGCCTCAGCTGGTCAGCTGTCCAGGCTCACTGCTGGCAGGTGGCAATGGCCGAGTCTCCTCTGTCGGCTGGCGTCGGCAAGCCATCCTGTGGCCGACAGCTTCCCCGTATGGCCAACTCATCCTCGGTTCGTTGTGGCTTTACGACGCACTCAGCCGCAAGTCATATGACGTCGCCTGCCTCTCGCCCTGGCAGGAATGGCGAGCACCGCGGGTAATCTAATCCCGTACCTCTGGCGTGCTACTCTGCTTAATCACTGAGCTACCGACGCCCCGGCGCTTAATCTTCAGCGATCAGCGTGAGGACTGACTCCGGGTGGCACCAGCATGCATTGTACCGCACCGTCTACCGCCTGTCTGTCACCACGCGCGCCATTTTCCTGGGCCCTCGCTGGTCGGAAGGGAGGCGAACTCCTCTGACGGTACAGTACTACTTCTCGGACAGCGGCAACTTCTAGTGCTTTTGCATTTACACAGACAGTTGTTGAGGAGCTCTGTGAGATATTGTGGCATGCTTCATTTTGACTTGTTGTTCTCACGTCCTGGCGGATCTTGTTTGCAGCTTGGTGCTTTCAATGCCAGTACACCTTTTTCAATAATGACAGCTTCATAGTAGGTACTCCCTCTCTCTGATCCACATCTTCAGTATTTCCTTGGCTAGAGGCTGAATGACACACATCCACATTCCATCAGCTCGCTTCTGACCTTTAACAGCCAGTTGGCTGCTGACTGACCAATAGCCGAATAAAAGCCATCGGTGGACGCCGCACTGAAGTGGGCATGTTGCGTTTGCCACTGGCAGGCCTCGGCCACGTAAACTGGCTCAGGGTATTTCATTTAATGTGCCTGTGGTCGAACAGGGATGAAATAGATACCAATCGAATCTTCTAAATAAAAGGACTACAAAAATGGTATAACTTTTGAGATTTTGACGATTGGTAGCGACCTGCTATATTTTCCTGCTAGGTAACAGCAGTTTCCCATAGGGATTTCGTTTGTCGGCTGACGCTATCTGAATTTTTTTCCCACAAAAAAATCTTCACCATGCTTTTTTGTGCTCTATTGGCACCATAATTTCGCTGGAAGTTCATGCTTTGCCACAAAAATGTTGAGGTTGGCACGCTCAGACCATGCTACACCTCCACGAGACACAACCTGACCATGCCACACCTCCGCGAGACACCACCTGACCAAGTCACACCTCCGCGAGACACAACCTGACCAAGTCACACCTCCGCGAGATACGTCCTGGCCATGCAACATCACCACGAGACACGCCCAGACCATGCCACACCTCCGCGAGACACAACCTGACCATGCCACACCTCCGCGAGACACAACCTGACCATGTCACACCTCCGCGAGACACAACCTGACCATGTCACACCCCCACGAGACACGCCCAGACCATGCCACACCTCCGCGAGACACAACCTGACCATGTCACACCTCCGCGAGACACGCCCAGACCATGCCACACCTCCGCGAGACACAACCTGACCATGTCACACCTCCGCGAGACACGCACAGACCATGCCTCACCTCCGCGAGACACAACCTGACCATGTCACACCTCCACGAGACACGCACAGACCATGCCTCACCTCCGCGAGACACAACCAGACCATGCCACACCTCCGCGAGACACAACCTGACCATGTCACACCTCCGCGAGACACACATAACAACCGAACTGAGGAGCTGCGCCGCCACCTCGCCCGACATAGTCGTCTCGCAGCATCCCGACATAACGACCGAACTGAGGAGCTGCGCCGCCGCCTCGCCCGACATAGTCGTCTCGCAGCATCCCGACATAACGACCGGACTGAGGAACCGCGCCGCCGCCCCACGCCTCGCCCGACATAGTCGTCTCGCAGCAGCTCCACATAACGACCGAACTGAGGAGCTGCACCGCCGCCCCACGCCTCGCCCGAAATAGTCGTCTCGCAGCAGCTCCACATAACGACCGAACTGAGGAGCTGCACCGCCGCCCCACGCCTCGCCCGAAATAGTCGTCTCGCAGCATCCCGACATAACGACCGGACTGAGGAGCTGCACCGCCGCCCACGCCTCGCCCGGAATAGTCGTCTCGCAGCATCCCGACATAACGACCGGACTGAGGAGCTGCGCCGCCGCCCCACGCCTCGCCCGACATAGTCGTCTCGCAGCATCCCGACATAACGACCGGACTGAGGAGCTGCGCCGCCGCCCCACGCCTCGCCCGACATAGTCGTCTCGCAGCATCCCGACATAACGACCGGACTGAGGAGCTGCACCGCCGCCCCACGCCTGGCCCGACATAGTCGTCTCGCAGCATCCCGACATAACGACCGAACTGAGGAGCTGCACCGCCGCCCCACGCCTCGCCCGGAATAGTCGTCTCGCAGCATCCCGACATAACGACCGGACTGAGGAGCTGCACCGCCGCCCCACGCCTCGCCCGACATAGTCGTCTCGCAGCATCCCGACATAACGACCGGACTGAGGAGCTGCGCCGCCGCCCAGCGCCTCGCCGGCAGCCACACAGCGCGGCCGATTTATGCGCCACGAGAATGCATCGATCGCGGTCGCTAGTGATGAGACGGAGCGACGCTTCGCTGTTCACTTCGGCAGCCACCAACCAGAGCGTTCTGCTTCGGCCAGCCAGGCCCATAGTGCTTTCAGCAAAACAGAAGCAAGAGCACCGCTGCCAAGAGCACCACTGCCACCGGCGCATAGCATGCCACTGTAGAACAGCAGTGCTACGGCAGGTGGTACATCATTGCCGCAGCCGAAAACAAGTTACAGGGACACAGGTGATAATTGATAGGGTATTAAGGAACAGTGGAATGCAATACGCAAAATACGTCGGAATGTCAGTATGATCGGTAGAACGTTACTACAGCTGGAAGTGTTCCAGTAGTATCTAGATAACGGCATCTCCACAGTCAAGAAAGCGGTACTGGTGAGTGGCTGTTCTTTACATAGCGTCTCGGACGGCCAGGTAAGTGATCCGCTGCGCTGCCCGTTGGACCTCAGCAGTTCTCACCTGTTTCACAACGTCCCTGTTCTCAATGTACTTGAAGAAGCGATACAGAGCCGTCGACTTCAACGCTGCAACACGTGAGAGTAAGATGGTGAGTCGGCTAACCACGTGGCGGCCCAGCCCTGTCACTGGTCTCACTGACATGAGACATGACAGGTTCACTGTCATGAGGCAGTGTTCACTGGTCTCACTAGTATCCGAATACGTGAACACCCGCCATATGCGCAACCTCGACACGATGCTAGAATTACCGCCTGCACATTCACGAGTACGCCAACACGAGTACGGCACTTTGGTTGGTTATTGGTTTTACGACACGTCGACCGTTGAGTCATGTAGCGTCGCCAATCTCTCACGCCGATTGGTCGCGGGCGAAGAGTAGCGACTTCATGATAGATACACCAATAAACTACAAATACAAATGTGTGCAAAGTGGAGCTGCAGAAAAACACGACCATGCATTAAAAATTACACCCCATCCAGACGAATACCACTAACCTCACTTTCTGCTGTCTTACAGCCTCACTCCGCGCTGTTCCTCAACTGAACCTCCCGCAGTTCCCTCAACATCATTACGAGCTGTGCTCCGTCCGCTTTCAGTTTCCTCCGCTCTGTCATTGTCACCACCAACCAGTCCCCCTCCCCACTCTCTGTCGTTGCTGCCCGTCGACACCACTCACTCTGGCTCTCCCCCCCCCGCCCATCTGCCGCGGGAAGTTGCAGTCCTCCTCCCCATGTTCTTTGTTGTTGCCGGCCGTCGACGCTACTCACTCTGGCTCTCCCCCCCCCCGCCCATCTGCCGCGGGAAGTTGCCGTCCTCCTCCCCACGTTCTTTGTTGTTGCCGGCAGTCGACGCCACTCACTCTAGCTCCCCCCCGCCCATCTACCGCGGGAAGATGCCGCCCTTCTCCCCCCCGCTTTCTGCTGTTGCCGGCCGTCGACGCTACTCACTCTGGCTCTCCCCCGCCCATCTGCCGCGGGAAGTTGCCGCCCTCCCCCCACGTTCTTTGTTGTTGCCGGCAGTCGACGCCACTCACTCTAGCTCCCCCGCCCATCTGCCGCGGGAAGTTGCCGCCCCCTCCCCACGTTCTTTGTTGTTGCCGGCAGTCGACGCCACTCACTCTAGCTCCCCCGCCCATCTGCCGCGGGAAGTTGCCGCCCTCCTCCCCACGTTCTTTGTTGTTGCCGGCCGTCGACGCTACTCACTCTGGCTCTCCCCCGCCCATCTGCCGCGGGAAGTTGCCGCCCTCCCCCCACGTTCTTTGTTGTTGCCGGCAGTCGACGCCACTCACTCTAGCTCCCCCGCCCATCTGCCGCGGGAAGTTGCCGCCCTCCTCCCCACGTTCTTTGTTGTTGCCGGCCGTCGACGCTACTCACTCTAGCTCCCCCCGCCCATCTGCCGCGGGAAGTTGCCGCCCTCCCCCCACGTTCTTTGTTGTTGCCGGCAGTCGACGCCACTCACTCTAGCTCCCCCCGCCCATCTACCGCGGGAAGATGCCGCCCTTCTCCCCCCCGCTTTCTGCTGTTGCCGGCAGTCGACACCCAATCACTCTGGCTGGTCTCCTCGCCTATCTGCGGCGGAGAATTGCCGCTCTCCTGACCCTCCCCCCTCTCTCTCTCTCTGTGTCGCCGGCACCCGTCGACACCACTCACTCTGGCTGGTCTCCTCACCCATCTGCGGCGGAGAGTTGCCGCTCTCCTGACCCTCCCCCTCTCTCTGTCGCCGCCACCCATCGACACCACTCACTCTGGCTGGCCTCCTCGCCCATCTGCGGCGGGAAGTTGCCGTCCCAGTCCACTACATCATCGTCGAGAAGCACCACCAGGTGACATTCGCGGTCGCCGGACGTTGCCGCCCGCACCATAAGCGGCAGCAGCAGCGACTCGAGAAACTCCTCAAACTGCTGGCGCGCGCCGTCGTTACTCAGCTCGTGGAGAAGCCCTCCTGTCGGCACAGGTCACCTCCGGTCACGGCACGACACACCGGGCCATCTCCGATCACACTAGGTCACACCACACGAGGTCTTCAGTCACGGCACGACACACTGGACCATCTCCGATCACACTAGGTCACACCACACGAGGTCTTCAGTCACGGCACGACACACTGGGCCATCTCCGATCACACCAGGTCACACCACACGAGGTCTCATCCGGTCACGGCACGACACATTGGGCCATCTCCGATCACACTAGGTCACACCACACGAGGTCTCATCCGGTCACGGCACGACACACTGGGCCATCTCCGATCACACTAGGTCACACCACACGAGGTCTCATCCGGTCACGGCACGACACACTGGGCCATCTCCGATCACACTAGGTCACACCACACGAGGTCTTCAGTCACGGCACGACACACTGGGCCATCTCCGATCACACCAGGTCACACCACACGAGGTCTCATCCGGTCACGGCACGACACATTGGGCCATCTCATATCACACTAGGTCACACCACACGAGGTCTTCAGTCACGGCACGACACACTGGGCCATCTCCGATCACACCAGGTCACACCACACGAGGTCTCATCCGGTCACGGCACGACACATTGGGCCATCTCATATCACACTAGGTCACACCACACGAGGTCTTCAGTCACGGCACGACACATTGGGCCATCTCCGATCACACCAGGTCACACCACACGAGGTCTCATCCGGTCACGGCACGACACACTGGGCCATCTCCGATCACACTAGGTCACACCACACGAGGTCTTCAGTCACGGCACGACACACCGGGCCATCTCCGATCACACTAGGTCACACCACACGAGGTCTTCAGTCACGGCACGACACACCGGGCCATCTCATATCACACTAGGTCACACCACACGAGGTCTTCAGTCACGGCACGACACACCGGGCCATCTCCGATCACACTAGGTCACACCACACGAGGTCTTCAGTCACGGCACGACACACCGGGCCATCTCCGATCACACTAGGTCACACCACACGAGGTCTTCAGTCACGGCACGACACACCGGGCCATCTCCGATCACACTAGGTCACACCACACGACGTCTTCAGCCACGGCACGACACACTGGGCCATCTCCGATCACACTAGGTCACACCACACGACGTCTTCAGCCACGGCACGACACACTGGGCCATCTCCGATCACACCAGGTCACACCACACGAGGCCACCTCCGGTTACGCCACGACACACTGGACCATTTCAGATGATATCAGGACACACCACAACAGTTCACCTCCAGTCACAGGTTATCTCCGGTCACGCTACACCAAGTGACGTCAGGTCAGGTAAGCTGTGGCAAAGTGAAGTTGCGTCCGTGATAGGTCACATGAAGTCATGTGCGGTGAGGTCCAGTCAAGTGGGACTTGGGTGCCAAGTTAAAGTATACTGAGTCAGGTCAGAGATAGATATAGATATAGATATAGATATAGAGATAGAGATAGAGATAGAGATAGAGATAGAGATAGAGATAGAGATAGAGATAGAGATAGAGATAGAGATAGAGATAGAGATAGAGATAGAGATAGAGATAGAGATAGAGATAGAGATAGAGATAGAGATAGAGATAGAGATAGAGATAGAGATAGAGATAGAGATAGAGATAGAGATAGAGATAGAGAGAGAGAGAGAGAGAGAGAGAGAGAGAGAGAGAGAGAGAGAGAGAGAGAGAGAGAGAGAGAGAGAGAGAGAGAGAGAGAGAGAGAGAGAGAGAGAGAGAGAGAGAGAGAGAGAGAGAGAGAGAGAGAGAGAGAGAGAGCACATCGGGTCTAGCCACGTAAAACGCGGTCCCGTTTCCTGCAAGGGCACACGTCATGTCAGGTGTAACATCAGACCGATTCAAGTGAGGTCACGCTGGTTCCAAGACCCATAAATTGACTCGGGCAGCTGCAGTATTCTGTCGACCAATGGATCTACCAAATAATTCAGCCGATACCACTCCCACTCTCCGACGGAGCATAATTGGAGCTGTGTGCAGAGCCTAACGACGCTGACGAGGACTTGCGTGCCTCGTAGGCAGCCGGTATTGACGTGGAACACGACCTGTCGGCCTCGGGGGAGGGGGGTCGCAACGTGATTCAAACGCACAGTGAAACTGGCAGGGCCAATAGGCTGGGCATCTGCAGATGAAACATCCAGTGCAACACCGCATGTCTGAAACTCATGTCCGACGCTACAATTGGTTCCCGATCCAGTCCAGGGACTGACAGATGAAAAAGGGGAGATCTATTGTGTCTGGTGGCGCTGGTGCGGCATCTCGGCTCTGCTCTGCCCGCCCTCTACTCCGCACCACAATCCAGCAACAACCAACCGGGATCACCAACACAAGCGATTAGATCACGCGCCGCGACACCGCCCCCATCTCCATCAGATGATAGATTAGGTCGCACGAGACAGCAGCCAAAGCGCAGAGCGGGGAGGAAGGAGGACGAGGCCAAGGAGAGAGTGACATGCAGTGAATGGACGCAGCAAAACAGCAAAGGCATGACTACAAACGAGAAGCTGAGTGCGAACGGACGGGAACTTATGAAATCACCGTATATACGGCGAAAAATCCAAACGTAAGCTATCAGCATCTTGATATCGCGCACAAATATAACGGTCATTGCGCTACTGTCCTAAAACAGGGCATCACGTCCCACGTGTTCATAGATGTCGTGCAATGGCACCGTCGTACAGACATCGAATGGCTGCAGCGCACACGCCGCCGCAGCGCAGCGGGCAGGCTGGCGTGCGTGGGTCGACATGGGTGTGCATCTGGCAGAGTTGGCAGTGCTGCAGCACGATCCAGCAGCCGAGCGCTCTCGGTCCCGGATCAATTGCGATTTTAACGGCCGCTCTGATATTGGACAGCACAAACGGGCGGGTCGGACAAACAACACATCGGCCAGAGAACAAACGGCGTCGGCAACAACTTCCAGCGGCCAAATGCCGCCGACAGCAGGTGGCGCACGGCCGTCACTCATACACGACACACGGCCCTCACCCAAACACGACCCCCACCCACATACGGCACACGGCTCTCACCCACACACGGCACACGGCCCTCACCCACACACGGCACACGGCCCTCACCCAAACACGACCCCCACCCACATACGGCACACGGCCCTCACCCACACTCGGCACACGACACACGGCCCTCACCCACACACGGCACACGGCCCTCACCCACACACGACACACGGCCCTCACCCACACACGACACACGGCCCTCACCCACATACGGCACACGGCCCTCACCCACACACGGCACACGGCCCTCACCCACACACGACACACGGCCCTCACCCAAACACGACCCCCACCCACATACGGCACACGGCCCTCACCCACACTCGGCACACGACACACGGCCCTCACCCACACACGGCACACGGCCCTCACCCACACACGACACACGGCCCTCACCCACACACGACACACGGCCCTCACCCACACACGACCCCCCACCCAAACACGGCACACGACCCCCACCCAAACACGGCTCTCACCCAAACACGACCCCCACCCACATACGGCACACGGCTCTCACCCACACACGGCACACGGCCCTCACCCACACACGGCTCTCACCCAAACACGACCCCCACCCACATACGGCACACGGCCCTCACCCACACTCGGCACACGACACACGGCCCTCACCCACACACGGCACACGGCCCTCACCCACACACGGCACACGGCCCTCACCCACACACGGCACACGGCCCTCACCCACACACGGCACACGGCCCTCACCCACACACGGCACACGGCCCTCACCCACACACGACCCCCACCCAAACACGGCACACGGCCCTCACCCAAACACGGCACACGGCCCTCACCCACACACGGCACACGGCCCCACCCACTCACGGCACACGGCCCTCACCCACACACGGCACACAGCCCTCACCCAAACACGGCACACGACCCTCACCCACACACGACCCCCACCCAAACACGGCACACGGCCCTCACCCACACACGGCACACGGCCCCACCCACACACGGCACACGGCCCTCACCCACACACGGCACACGGCACACGACCCCCACCCACCCACGGCACACGGGCCCCACCCACACACGGCACACGGCCCCCATCCACACACGGCACACGGCCCTCACCCACACACGGCACACGGCACACGACCCTCACCCAAACACGGCACACGGCACACGACCCTCACCCACACACGGCACACGGCCCTCACCCACACACGGCACACGGCCCTCACCCACACACGGCACACGGCCCTCACCCACACACGACCCTCACCCAAACACGGCACACGACTCTCACCCAAACACGGCACACGGCCCTCACCCACACACGGAGCACGGTCCCCACCCAAACCCGACCCATCTTTGGGTTCTTTTACGACGCATTCAACAGCAAGCTCAAATAGCGCCCACAACTTCCCACACCGATTAGTCGCGGGTGGACTCGGTAATCCCGCCGGTTGTAGGATTAGAACCCACAATTATACGATCAAAAGCCCAACGCCTTACCGACTGAGCTATCGCGACGCCCATTTAATTTCATTTCATTTCAGGTCAGGTCAGACCACTTACATATGCATCAGAAGGCCTCAGCCTCCTTCAGTAGGCTTCAGTAAGTTGTAGAAGTACATTCGTTAAAAATCTCAACAACAAAGAAACAACACCAAATGTAGGCAGGGTCCTCCAGGCCACAATCGACCTTTCGGTATTTATGACGCCATAGTCACGTGACCTGAGGTGACCTATAAAGAATGTTCGAGCGGAAGGGTGGAAAATTAATCAGTCTACAGGTATCAAAACTGTGGGCTGCTTCGATTTTTTTTCCGTTTGGAAATTATTGGAACAAAATTAGTTAGCGAATATTTACTCCCAGGAGGTTGAAGTTCATCTGGCGCGGCGCGGCATGATTTTATACCGCGTGCAGTGCGAAGTAGGTGGGGAATTTCACACCCACTGACATGTGTTCTGGATGAGATAGAGAAGAGCGATCAACGCCATCCTACACACCCCTTCAGAAAGCTTAGATACCTTGGTGCATATTTTCCTCCCCTCCCTTACCGTCTGGTCCGACTCCGCCGGCCGCTCCGGCGACTCGGCCGTAGTAAGCATATCTACGGTATATTTCTTGGTCATTTCAGAGACGACTGAAATATATCAGCTTATTTGTGATATGCATATAAATGATACTGTACTTTATCGCATGTGTTCCGGTGTTCTTAAAACTATATTTGGGGTAACTTCGAAATCTGAAAAATTAAATGTCAAATGTAAAAAATGGCCAGAATGATGACAAAATCTTGAACAATTTTAAGTTGGGTTTAAACCTGTCACCTGATCGCGTCATAGGTTACAAGGTGATGTAACTATTTGTGCATTTTTTGTGATAAATTACCTATAGACGCATCTTCAGCATGTGTCCCTATCTATATTAGGTGCTTGCCGAGATATACTTTAAGATAAATGTGAGAATGATCTGCTGCTGCACGCATGACCTGAATTTGAACTGTCTTAACGAACTGGGCAGGATTTCGGGTCGGGTGTGACGCAAAACGAAGTGCCATTTAATTAGTGCATATGTAACAAGGCTCAAGTTACTAGAAGCTACCAGAAAGTACCCCCTGCTGTCGCAACTACCAAGTAGGAGAGCATCCAGAAATTTTGCAATGGGATGGGCCTCAAGGCGCCCCAAAATAAAATATCGCGAGGTTTTAAGATCAAATGGAGAGAAAAAACATGCAACGACCCATTTGCGTCGCAGGGAGCTGCGCAGTCCCAGCAAAACCCTGCACATTCTGCCACGCAAGGACTTTTGGGCTGGATCACTTCACCCTCTTTTTGTCCTCAGGACCACTTTTTGAAGACGCCATCAGCACCGCCGAACGTGCTGGCAATGCTTTCACCGGCTGACACGGCCGCCAGGCAAGGTGGCTCATTCTGGCCGCTCACCAGCACTTTTCGAGACGGGTTGCATATCGACCGCGGGAAGACGGGTTACATATCGACCGCGGGAAGATGGGTTACACATCGACCACGGGAAGACGGGTTACATATCGACCGCGGGAAGCGCATAGGAGAAGCTGAAAGGCAGACACACCCGTGTGGATAGCGATGCGTTACGTATTTACCGATGGCGATGCATAACATGAATCAAGCTTTTTGCCGCACTCAATTGATATTTATCATGATAGCTAAAGATATTGTTAAAGGTAAGTACTCCATTTATTTTTAAAAAAAACATGTTAATGGGTCACATGAAGTGTTCTAACTCGTGAGGTAAATGGTCAATGGAACAGAAATGTTTCCACGTATGCAATATATTTCTGCATTAATGTCAGCATATCAAAAGTGTACGATTATATTTCACCGACAACACTGAAGGGTTTATAACACTGTCAACCACTGAAATATCACCTTTCTGGCGTTTCAAACCCTACATTCTGGAAACGAAAATATTTATCTCATTGACTAATTCATTTTGAACTGTTTGAGAACACATTTGGCGGGAACGCATCCAATGACACATGCTGAGCCTGAAATGAATCGAATTGGATCATGATCCGTCTACATCGGTGTAATCAAATAAAGTAACAGAATTACGCAATGCAATTTAATGCAATAAGCGTTGCAGTACATTGCTATAATGTAAAGCAACGTAATGCTATAGAAATATGCAGATCATCCCATACCTTGTCAGAATCCCAGCTCAGACTGATGATCTGCCACTGCGATAATATCAATCAACATAATCTGTATCAGCGCGCACACTAACACGTCTCACTTCCCCCAGTTACCATTAACACACGCCCCGCATCGGCAGACAGTTCATGAACTATTACGGTGCTGTGGGTCACTGGTGCGAACTTGTGGTACCCTGTGTTCCCTTTACCGTGATGGCTTTCGAGAAGCGCTCGATGAGGTGGGTCGTGACGTCCATTTCCTCCTGCTTTGATACAAATATGAACTTGATGCAGCTGACTAGCTTGTGCGACAGATACTCATACATATCCTCCGCCGTCAGTATCTGGTTGTTAAGCGGGCGCTTGAGGCTCTCTAGCCACGGCACGCTTGGCTGTGTCCCTGATGTCTCGCAGGCGCTCTTGCCATGACATATGAAACACAAAGCCACTCAAAGGGTACCATAAATCTGTCTGACGGTGACACACATTGAGGAAGTTATGCTTATTCGTATACTGTGCAGCCATGCCGTCTGTGAGATAAATACTTTTCTAACTCAGGTACTTCGGTTCGAATTTCTGGGATAAGCCGCTGCAGGAACGCATGCACCATAGCGGTGCTATGCTTTGCGTCGTCGGAGATACAGCAGTAGCTCTGATGACACGGTACCACGTCCTCGCGCCAGTACACTACAAACGGGCGTACGGTACACTGGGACCAATCCCAGTGGAAGCCTTGAGAGCTGCATATTGCACCACAAAGGAATATTTTTCACCGAAATCGCACTGGACAACCACTGCACCCTCCTTGCCAGCAGCCTTTGCGTTGGTGAAGTGCTGACCTTGTTTGTCAGCCAAGTGGTGTCTGGTCAGCTCACGGTTTGCTGACTCAAATATCTCATGTTCCCCTCTTTGACCTATACTATTTCTACGTGTGTACAGCGATGCGCGCTCATCCACTGCTTGTACCTAATATCATCATCCATGTCATCATCTGCGGCTGAATCACATTCACTCTCTTCTTCAGATTTGTCCGCGAAGATAATGCTCGGAAAGTTCGTCTTCGCCAGGGCAGTCCTCACAATTGTGCATCATGGAATCACGGTTTCCGCGCCGCATACAGCGTGATCGAGGAGGTCACGGTATTTGAGGTCGCGGGAAGGCCAAGGGCGGATGAGCAGTTTTTGATTTTGATGATAAGTGCACATGCACACCGAGTGCGTCCCGCTGCTGTCTGCCAAGACGCAATGCTTTGGGCGAAGGGCAGCAAAGGCTAAGAAACCGGTGCGAAGGCTTTCAGGGTTCTGCTTGTATAGATCATAAATCCCACACAGGTTTCTCAGAACATGCCTTTTCTGAACTCTACTTTTCGTTCCATCAGCCTGTCGCACCGTGACGCAGTCGGTCTTGCCGAGACACATCCGGCTGATCTGGTCAGACTCATAAAATAGCTTTACTTTCACCTTGTCTGCGTCCGACGGCCTCAGAAATTTCCTCGCTTCACGGGCAGCACAGTTAGCGAGAGTGAGCAGTGAGCACTGGGCACCCAAACACGGCGCCACCCCTTGTTTGTGCCCTTCCTGATATTTCACTACATTTGCAGCCTATATTTTCGCGACGCAATAAATGGTTGTGCGAATGGTTCCTCGGCCATCAGAATGTGATTGCTATGTTGTAGATGCTTATCTCTCCTTGTAACTCATCGCAAGGTATAATTCATAAATCATCTACTATCAAAATTTGGAGACATTTTGCGAGTTATTTTTTACCTTTGACCCCACGAGTTAGAATACTTCTGCAACACAACACTCAAGATCAGATAACAAACCTTTTCATCCCAGCACGTGCCTCAAACGTCAAAACGCTTGTATTTCAGTAATAGACCGTTTTAAACACATATTAAAACAGGCCACCATAAACTAGCGCAAAAACAACCATGCATGCCTAATTTAGAACCGACATGTAGAGTTTTAGGGTCAAAATCCTATTTATATACTTTTTGTTTGGAAAGATAAAATATCGAACTTCATTTCTGCACTTTTCAAATCGCATTGTAAATGTCCCGAAAGTTAAAGTAGGTCACGTGGCCTTAAGGTCACGATGTCACGATTTCAAATAGCCCATAAACGAAAATTCCGAAAATGCCCAGAGATGCAGTGGATTATTGTGAGTTTACCGACGTATAGGTACTTTTGCACAATTCTTATTGTTCTTCATCGAGCTAAAGACCTCAAAAGACCCCCTTGTTAGGTGATATTTCAAAAATGCCCGAGACCATAACTCATTGACCGTTGATCTGATCTTTCTAAACATTGAACAGCTGGATTCGGTGCATCAGATAACCCCACACAATTATTTTTATCAAAATATGTGATATTTTGGCCCTTTCACTTGTCGATTTGTCGTGCAATGGGTCACCTTCAATATTTTGCTCTCGATATTTATCCACTCGATGCTTTGGGTTTATATAACTTCCCGAAAGCTATCCCCGATAGCAAATCGCAGGAAATAGTGAAAGGGGTCGTATAAAAGCCACGAAAATGCCACCGTATCAAATGCAAAGAAGAAGAAGAAGCCTTGGGTTCTTTTACGACGCATTCAACCGCTAGGTCATATAGCGTCGCCAGCCTCTCACGCCGATTGGTCGCGGGTGGACTCTGTAATGCCGTCGGTTGTGAGATTCGAACCCACAATCTTACGATCAAGAGTCCGACCTCTACCAACCGAGCTACCGCGGCCCCTATCAAACGCAAAGACAAATGGAAAGAGTCGCATAAAGGCCACAGAGCATCGGTGTACCATCATCGCCGTGTTGTTTTTACCCTCCCCCATGGCAAATTTTAACCCGCCACCCCTGGATGCGTGTACAAGTGGTAAGTGTAGTGGACTGTTACGCATAGTACGTGTACGTGTATTGTAGTGGTACGTGTATTGTAGTGGTACGCGTATTACGTGTACGTGTAGTGTAGTGGTACGCGTATTACGTGCACATGTAGTGTAGTTATAGGCGTATTACGTGCATATGTAGTGTAGTTGTAGGCGTATTACGTGTACATGTAGTGTAGTGGTACGCGTATTACGTGTACGTGTAGTGTAGTGGTCCCGCGTATTACGTGTACGTGTAGTGTAGTGGCACGCGTATTCCGTGTACGTGTAGCGTAGTGGTACGAGTATTACGTGCACATGTAGTGCAGTGGTACGCGTATTACGTGCACATGTAGTGTAGTGGTACGCGTATTACGTGTACATGTAGTGTAGTGATACCCGTATTACGTGTACGTGTAGTATAGTCGTAAGCTGACAGTCCACATCACCTTATACCCCAGAACAAAAAGACGAGCGCAATGTCCCAGCACTAACACGGCAGACGGTATGCAGCGCAGCATCCACACCGGATGGCTGCTCATCGCTGCCGCCTGATGATACACTAACGAATAGGTCGTCCCGTTACATCTGTGGCACTGGTGCGTGCGTGCTGTCACTCGGCGTCTTGATGACAGCGAAGATCGGCCGGCGGCCCGGTGCCTCCAGACACGGAAGTGCCGTGAATAACACAATGGTCGGCGACGGACGACGGACAGAGAATAATGGCCGGCCGGCCAGTGCCGAGCACTCCCACGGCGACGATACGGTCGCTGGCCATGCCGCACGACGAGCCTGTCGGCTGCTCGTCACGTGCCAACCAACGCTGCCCCAAACAATCACTGTCATGTGTCATCTTTCTCATGGCGGTGGGGGCCATGTATCATGCTTTGTTTGATATGATGGCCAGCAAATCATTAAATATATCACGCCCACTATACCTCACCGCAATTACTTCGAAGTCATGTAGTGCACCACGCATATAAGGAGGCTTACATTCTTTCGCCGGGAAATTCTCGATTTTGCCAGTCGACAGCGCCGAACGACGTGGGCCGCCACAAGTGATAATTCACACACGATGGCTGGATTTTTGTCTGGAATTAATTTACTATATAATGTAAATTGAAAAGCGAGGAAGAGGACCTGTGAGCCGTCCTCCTTTGGACAAAACGCTCCTGAGTAATGGTAGTGTGTCTAAATTTTGCAGAAAATATATATTCCTGTATATAGTTTGCGTTGGTTGCAATTTTAACTGCGAAAGGGAGCAAGAAACGAACATGTCTGGGGAATTAGCTCAAAATAGAATGTTTATTTGACCGAAAAGACCTGCTGGCCTCTGTGAACCAGGGGCGCAGATGAGCTTCTAGCCCGGTGTGCAAATAGGCTGCTACGAGAGCCGGCATTGCGGTTCGTTGAAAGTCTGGCGCCGGACAGTAGGACAGAGGTAAACACTGCTCGGTAATTAGTCCACCTCCGGTATCTGTACGTGGGGCACGGGTTGTGCAGTTTTTTCCGAGGATGCAAGGACGGGTTTGGCATGCCGTAAGCCCCGGGGCAGAAAGGATAGGATCGGGTAACGCCGGCTAGGGTACATAGACGAGCAGGGGATGTACCCAACATGGTAGGGATCCATGCCCATGCCCGTTGGATACGTAGGGCTGATCGCATGCCTCCAGCGAATAAGGCCCGACGAGGCACTGACTATTATAAGGTGAATGAATGTGTGGCTCTAAGCACCAGTGGAAGCCGTTTGGGGCTCAATACAGGCACCTCGTGCGGTACCATGTCACAAAGTTATAATACTACTCGCGCCAAAAATCCTCAATTGGTGACAAACCACGCAAACCGACGAAAATATAAATATAAATTAACTTCTCGGGTACATTTTGTTCATACTAATTGAGCGAATGGCACTCACTTGTCTATATGGTGTCCCCAAAGCCTTGACCACGCACAACATATAAATACTGTAAGAGAGGGTAGTGAACACCACACCAAATCGGCTGGGGTTGGGGAACGGGCGGTGGAGATAGTGGGGGACCAGAGACAATACCAACACGCTGGAGCTTCAGAGTAAAAAGAGAGATTAGCCCAGTTTGGTTCAGGTTTCTTTTACACAACCCGAGAAACCACAACCAGAGAAACCACAACCCACCGATCTACCTCCCCCCCCCATACAGCCCACACTCCGTCGACGGCAGAGACCCCCTACACGCACAGCGAATCACAACCTGTGTATTACCAATGAATAACAGCTAAGCTTGCCTCTGCCAGCTGGCAGATAGTTCGCGTGATTAAGTGAACTAGCAATTGGCAAGTTCCTAGAAAACTTTCGGCTGAACCATCAAACCGAGGCGACAATGTTGAATTTACATGTCGATGGCGCTTTATTCCTATCTTCACAGGCATTCTCCGCCAGCAGTTCACCCAAAACCCCTTCACAGCGTCCGAACGTCGTCAAGTGAGGCTATGGATGTAACCCGACCTGACCTGACCGTAACCTGACCGTTCCCAGTCTACTACCCAGGGTGGGCACTCCGACGAACGGCTCAGCATCTGCCAAAGGTGGACTCAACACAGAGTTGCTTGCATTGCCCAGGCGAACCATGTTTTGTGGTGAATGTGATAAAGACGGCGTCGCAGCTTGCCACACAGATGAAGGACATATCACGCCAGGGAATACAATAACACATCAAGTTATGTTCTAGCAAAACACACTTCCTCACAATTTGCACCCTGTCACTATGGCGCAACACCATTCTCTCTCAAATCGCACTGCACCATGTAATTACTGACTTAGAGCACCGACTCGTCATCTTCTGCACGCCGTGCTCCGATAGTGCCCTCGGCGGGTAGCACGGTACACTGTGGTAGGCGGCACAACCTACCCAATGAACCCACCGTGCACCGATAGTGCCCTCAGCAGGTAGAACGGTACACTGTGACAGGCGGCACAGCCTACCCAATAAAGCCACCGTGCACCACTAATGCCCTCAGCGGGTAGCACGGTACACTGGCAGGCAGCACAACCTAACCAGCGAAGTGAGCTCAGCCAGCTAGCCGGCACAGTCTTCCTAGCCAGGCCAGTGGTCCAGGCTCAACTGGCATTGATTTCTGTCCGCCGGTTGGCAGACCTCGCCGTCAGTGTTTCAAATGCTAGCATTTGAGAGGAACCAACGCCGTGGGTGGTGCAAACTCTGGCAGGGAAGGTACGATACGCTTACCATAACAGCACACAGGGACCGCACTATCGCACTACCATGACTAACATGCATACACACCAAAGAGGCCAGTGTGCTGGCGGGTGTCCGGCAGGGTTTGAAACAACCTCGGCTCCCACGGGCAACCACACGTACCTCGTACTTCGCTAATCACCAACGACGCGCCGCCATAGGTTCAATTGGCTGGCACACGCAAATAACGCGGACACGTTTAGGCCACAAGCTACACCAGCGTATTGGATTCCGATACGCTTGCTCTCGCCCCCTTACGCAGCACGCGCACATGCAGTGGTGGGGTCGGGCCGACCGGATCCGATCACGAGCACCGAGAACGTCTGAGACGAGGATTACGCCGACTCGGCGCCAGTCAAATCAGATCCAACAATCAGATGCTTCAAACGAGATTTCGAGATGGGAGGCGAGACGAGTGGGTGGGTGAGGGACGAATTCAAGTGAGGTAAGTGACTGGAACTGTTCCAGGCCATGGGCGGCGCTGGACATTGGCTGCTAAGTGTCCACCTCTCCCATGTCGTTCTCATCTGGAGCTGCCGGTGTCCTCGGCCACTAAGACGACGCGCTACACACGAACTCCCAAGTCAGCCGTGTGTCTCAGGCGCACTTTGCAGGTGAAATTCAATATATTTGTTGGCACCAAAACCGACTAGCTATCGAAAGAACAGGCTACCAAGATT
The DNA here is from genome assembly GCA_034440615.1 of Ashinkailepas kermadecensis. NCBI lineage: Eukaryota > Metazoa > Arthropoda > Thecostraca > Neolepadidae > Ashinkailepas > Ashinkailepas kermadecensis. The sequence continues at coordinate 4,480 of JAOTOM010004280.1, read as the reverse complement.
CCTCATCGGTAGATATTTGGAGGAGGGCATTCTGGATCTTGCTCTCAGGAAGTTGAATACGAGGCATAGGGTGAGCGCTGGATATCCTGGACCAAATGTATATTGCGGGGTTCGCCCAAATCTGAGCAGAGGTATCCACCGAAGCTTCCGTCACAGTATTCATTTCACACAAGCATGTTGCGCAACGTGTGTGCGTGACATGGATGGAACCGCAGAACGATACATTGAAAAGAGCAGTTGCAGGTGCTCAACACATTTCAAAACTTGCATGAGATCCGCATCGCTCATTTTTGTTGTTTGCACTTGATATATTGTGATAGCGTATGCAATGAATGCGAGCATAGCACACGGACTGTGAAAATCTGATGTGCAATTTGATCGTAGAACTTTCACATGACTGGTGCTGGGAGTTCTCACAGGAATGTCCGGCATTTAGGAGATTGGGATCTGGCTGTTCGGCAGGTGAGAACTTGTTGTTCGAACAGCCGTACATCATGTCCGGCACTACACCACCGACACATGAAACTCCGTGATATGCTACCAACTCAACGTAAAACTGAATCAGGCGAGACCAACGCCGCCAGTCTCCAGGAGGGCCGCGTGCCGCTGCGGGCCGCTCACACTGCCGGCGACAAGCGATCAATCTCGCCATCCACCCGAGCGCAGCAGGCAAAGAAAGCTGGCCGGCGAGGCGGGGCGGGCGGGTGTGGGCCTGGCCGGCGAGGCGGGGCGGGCTGGTGTGGGCCTGGCCGGCGAGGTGGGCCTGGCCGGCGAGGTGGTGTGGCCGGGTGTGACCCTGGCCGGCGAGGCGGGGCGGGCTGGGCGGGGGGGGTGGCCGGGTGGGCCGGCGAGGCGGGGCGGGCTGGTGTGGGCCTGGCCGGCGAGGTGGTGTGGCCGGGTGGCCTGGCCGGCGAGGTGTGTGGCCGGGTGTGAGCCTGGCCGGCGAGGCGGGGCGGGCTGGTGTGGGCCTGGCCGGCGAGGTGGTGTGGCCGGGTGTGGCCGGGTGTGAGCCTGGCCGGCGAGGCGGGGCGGGCTGGTGTGGGCCTGGCCGGCGAGGTGGTGTGGCCGGGTGTGACCCTGGCCGGCGAGGCGGGGCGGGCTGGTGTGGGCCTGGCCGGCGAGGTGGTGTGGCCGGGTGTGAGCCTGGCCGGCGAGGCGGGGCGGGCTGGTGTGGGCCTGGCCGGCGAGGTGGTGTGGCCGGGTGTGAGCCTGGCCGGCGAGGCGGGGCGGGCTGGTGTGGGCCTGGCCGGCGAGGTGGTGTGGCCGGGTGTGAGCCTGGCCGGCGAGGCGGGGCGGGCTGGTGTGGGCCTGGCCGGCGAGGTGGTGTGGCCGGGTGTGAGCCTGGCCGGCGAGGCGGGGCGGGCTGGTGTGGGCCTGGCCGGCGAGGTGGTGGCCGGGTTGACCCTGGCCGGCGAGGCGGGGCGGGCTGGTGTGGGCCTGGCCGGCGAGGTGGTGTGGCCGGGTGTGAGCCTGGCCGGCGAGGCGGGGCGGGCTGGTGTGGGCCTGGCCGGCGAGGTGGTGGCCGGGTGTGGCCGGGTGTGAGCCTGGCCGGCGAGGCGGGGCGGGCTGGTGTGGGCCTGGCCGGCGAGGTGGTGTGGCCGGGTGGGCCTGGCCGGCGAGGCGGGGCGGGCTGGTGTGGGCCTGGCCGGCGAGGTGGTGTGGCCGGGTGTGAGCCTGGCCGGCGAGGCGGGGCGGGCTGGTGTGGGCCTGGCCGGCGAGGTGGTGTGGCCGGGTGTGAGCCTGGCCGGCGAGGCGGGGCGGGCGGGTGTGGGCCTGGCCGGCGAGGCGGGGCGGGCTGGTGTGGGCCTGGCCGGCGAGGTGGTGTGGCCGGGTGTGACCCTGGCCGGCGAGGCGGGGCGGGCGGGTGTGGGCCTGGCCGGCGAGGCGGGGCGGGCTGGTGTGGGCCTGGCCGGCGAGGCGGCATCGGGCGGGTGTGACCCTGGCCGGCGAGGCGGGGCGGGCTGGTGTGGGCCTGGCCGGCGAGGTGGTGTGGCCGGGTGTGAGCCTGGCCGGCGAGGCGGCGCGGGCGGGTGTGAGCCTGACCAGCGAGGTGGTGTGGCCGGGTGTGACCCTGGCCGGCGAGGCGGGGCGGGCTGGTGTGGGCCTGGCCGGCGAGGCGGGGCGGGCTGGTGTGGGCCTGGCCGGCGAGGTGGTATGGCCGGGTGTGACCCTGGCCGGCGAGGCGGGGCGGGCTGGTGTGGGCCTGGCCGGCGAGGCGGGGCGGGCTGGTGTGAGCCTGGCCGGCGAGGTGGCGCGGGGGGTATGAGCCTGGCCGGCGCACGGTGGGCGCGATCGCCTGCCCAGCCTTTCAAAAATCACGAAAACTAATTTCATGCTACGACAAGGAAGGATATGCCTCTAGAAGTGAAATTGTATGTGGAAGTTTGAATTCGCAATTACTTTGTCATTAATTGGACTATTTTTTCAGTATTCGTTCAGAAACACAGACATGTGGGAAAATGTTCAAAAACCACACGGTCGACCATGAATGAAGTAAAATACGTATCATTACTGCATTACACACGCACATGCACAGAGACACAAACACAGACACACAGACAGACACACAGACAGACACACAGACACACAGACAGACAGACAGACAGACAGACAGACAGACAGACAGACAGACAGACAGACAGACAGACAGACAGACAGACAGACAGACAGACAGACAGACAGACAGACAGACAGACATACAGACATACAGACATACAGACAGACAGACAGACAGACAGACATACAGACATACAGACATACAGACATACAGACATACAGACATACAGACATACAGACATACAGACAGACAGACAGACAGACAGACAGACAGACAGACAGACAGACAGACAGACAGACAGACAGACAGACAGACAGACAGACAGACAGACAGACAGACAGACAGACAGACAGACAGACAGACAGACAGACAGACAGACAGACAGACAGACAGACAGACAGACAGACAGACAGACAGACAGACAGACAGACAGACAGACAGACAGACAGACAGACAGACAGACAGACAGACAGACAGACAGACAGACAGACAGACAGACAGACAGACAGACAGACAGACAGACAGACAGACAGACAGACAGACAGACAGACAGACAGACAGACAGACAGACAGACAGACAGACAGACAGACAGACAGACAGACAGACAGACATACAGACAGACATACAAATCATATTTATGTAGTGTGTGTGTGTGTGTACGTGCGTATGTCGAACTTCACATATATTCCTGCATGTGTATATAGTTAGTTAGTTATTTGGGTTTTAGGGCGCATCAACTGCATTGGTTATACAGCGCCCATGCATGTGTATGTATCACAAACATACCGCATATATGATTTAGAAATCTAACAATATGCGATATATTGCAATAATCTCCAACTTACTATGACCTTGACCTGTGTGACCTAGCCATGTTGATATATCTAAGAGTGTAAGTGTCCCCTCGCTAAATAGCCAGGGAGTGATATCATATAGCATGTACCAAAATGATAGCATGTAGCCGCGACGATGGAACAGTTCATACTGTTCATAGTCGCGGCTACATGATATCGCAGCAAAACGGAGCACATCATCTAAACAAATAATACATTCGTTAGGGCTCATACTAGAGTGGTTGACCTGTTATAACCTTGACCTTCACATAATTGCTATGCTCATCAGTGCACAACGCACACATACACAAGTCGGGAAGCATTACATCAGAAGGCTAAAGGGTCGCAAAACCACTTTCAATAGTAAATCGATGGCTTTGTTGAACTCCGCGACCTGAAATGGTACATCATTAAAATTTTCGAGAATGTATGGAAAGGTAAAAAATAGGCCAATGCAGATTTCTCGAAAATCTGCTGTCGCACTCAAGAGCTAGACACCGAAAACCTTAGTTGGGGCCTGAACCCCGTGATGGCGAGGGTTAATGCTCTACTCCTACCTGCTCCATTTGAAGTTACATATAAAATGCATTGTAAATGTGATAAAGGAATTAATTGTTCCACGTCGTCACCTTCGACCTGTATGCTCCAGCATGGTCAGTATCTCTTTTACATCCTTCCAACCACATCAGTATGTAAAGCACATGCAAAATAGAACCGAATTATTAGAAAGCGACAATAATTTCCAGCAATAATATGCCGTCATGTATGAACTAATGACCGTATGTGGTGGAGAGGTGGGGTGCCAACCAATATACATTGGCAGTGCGATATATTCTTCTCTGGACGGGTGGGGGTTGAGGATGGTATCCCTCATCTACCGTTCCAACCGTGACGTAGCCAGTGGGGCTGGAAGGGCCTTAGCATCGACGGAGGTAGCTTAGTCTCCCACTCTCCAGGCCCAATCATACTCCGACCGAGAAACTTCATGTAAAACGCCAGTTTCACTCGCTTTTCCGCACTTTCCAGCTTTTCCAGCCGAAGCGTGTTGCAGAGCAGGTTTGTAACTCCCCAGAGTACCAAACCTGCCGA
>JAOTOM010004279.1:97500-256042 GCA_034440615.1 Ashinkailepas kermadecensis | reverse complement strand
AGCCACACCGGCCGGCGGTGTAAGGCGACACGCCAGCAGTGACCACTGAGCCAACCCGTCAGCCAGCCAGCCGGCCAGCCGGCCAGCCAGCCACACCGGCCGGCGGTGTAAGGCGACACGCCAGCAGTGGCCACTGAGCCAACCCGTCAGCCGGCCAGCCGGCCAGCCGGCCAGCCAGCCACACCGGCCGGCGGTGTAAGGCGACACGCCAGCAGTGGCCACTGAGCCAACCCGTCAGCCGGCCAGCCAGCCGGCCAGCCAGCCACACCGGCCGGCGGTGTAAGGCGACACGCCAGCAGTGGCCACTGAGCCAACCCGTCAGCCAGCCAGCCAGCCGGCCAGCCGGCCAGCCAGCCACACCGGCCGGCGGTGTAAGGCGACACGCCAGCAGTGGCCACTGAGCCAACCCGTCAGCCAGCCAGCCGGCCAGCCGGCCAGCTCGTCAGCCCGTCAGCCCGTCAGTCCGCCAGTCCGTCAGCCCATCAGCCTGCCAGCCCGCCAGTCCGCCAGTCCGCCAGTCCGCCAGTCCGCCAGTCCGCCAGTCCGCCAGTCCGCCAGTCCGCCAGTCCGCCAGTCCGCCAGTCCGCCAGTCCGCCAGTCCGTCAGCCCGTCAGCCCGTCAGCCCGTCAGCCCGTCAGCCCGTCAGCCCGTCAGCCCGTCAGCCCGTCAGCCCGTCAGCCTGTCAGCCCGCCAGCCGGCTCCGCCATTGAAGTGTGCCCACGCAGCACGATAATGCACTTTTGAGCAGGTATGGAGCGACCGGCTTAACTGTAAGGGTTGCAAGACCTTGGGCTCTTTTACGACACATTCAACTGCTGGGCCATAGAGCGTCGCCAAACTCCTACGCCGATCGGTCGTGGATGGACTCGGTAATCCCGCCGGTTGCGGGATTCGAACCCACGATCTTACGACCAAGAGTCAAACGCCCCACTGACTGAGCTATGACAACACTAAACTGTAAGGATTAGTTGATGTCAAATGTTTGATTATATTACCACACATAAATGGGGCCTATAGCACTCGGTACTCGGTAGAACTTCTCGACCATCTCATAGTTCTCGTCCTTCGTTTTAGCGCTATAAATTCCGGCTGATGAATATGGCGGGCAAATGAATGTGGTTGTGTGCAAGCAGTTAAGGCAATCACTTGGGCCATTGAGTAATTGCTATTTCGCTTTGACTAATCTTAGTCCATATTTATGAATGGTGTACTTCTTACCATCAGGAGATAATCATGACTAATTGCGTCATGCGATTTTGTCTCCATTCCAAGCATGTAAAAACATGTTAGCAACAATGCAGCAGTGTGATTCTGGAGCTGTGAAGGCATTCCTGTCGATGCCGGGGCCTTCTGAGAGACCCAGAAGACCCCGGACAGTTCCAGCACGCACGATTGGCGCTGCCAGGGTGCTTCAAGTTATCAGGGCGCTTGCTGCTACACAAGGGCATCACCACTTTCAGTTTCCAGGTGAGTTCCAGCCCGGGAAGCAGGAGCAATGTTCAGGCCAGGGCCTATGGCGGTGGTGAAGAACAAATACAGGTGGGGTCCGCCCACAGGGACCCACCGGTGGCGACGTCCATGCTACTACGGTTAATAACCGCCACACTCCTAGAAGCATGCGTCAGGCGTTTGGATAGCTCATCCTCCCAGTTTAAACACCACCACTCAATGGCCACAGGTATCACAAAGTCGTAGTTGACACTCCACCATTGTCCCCGAGTATGATGGAGGCAGACGCGCGGTTTCGCAAAATGAGAGAGGGGAGTGGAGAAGAGGTGGAGGCCGCGACTTCTGCACCTCTGTATCCATCGGCACAGTCCTGGGGCGATTCAGTATTGTTGTCGTTGGACGTTGGTGCTGGTGGCCATTATCGGTTTATAATGATGTTCCGATAAGCCTTTTTGCACGAGCTTAGCTTGCCGGGTATCTACGAAGCCTCGCAGATGCCTTGGGCACAGTAAACACTTTGCTGTATTTTTGACAACATTGCACGATCAGAACGGGGCATATCTTCTATCAGTGAGTGAGTGAGGCATGTCCAGACGTGTGCGTGACGCCACCAGAGTGAGGCATGTCCAGGCGTGTGCGTGACGCCACCAGAGTGAGGAATGTCCAGGCGTGTGCGTGACGCCACCAGAGTGAGGCATGTCCAGGCGTGTGCGTGACGCCACCAGTGAGGAATGTCCAGGCGTGTGCGTGACGCCACCAGTGAGGAATGTCCAGGCGTGTGCGTGACGCCACCAGAGTGAGGAATGTCCAGGCGTGTTCGTGACGCCACAGTGAGGTATGTCCAGGCGTGTGCGTGACGCCACCAGAGGGAATGTCCAGGCGTGTGCGTGACGCCACCAGAGTGAGGCATGTCCAGGCGTGTGCGTGACGCCACCAGAGTGAGGCATGTCCAGGCGTGTGCGTGACGCCACCAGAGTGAGGAATGTCCAGGCGTGTGCGTGACGCCACCAGAGTGAGGCATGTCCAGGCGTGTGCGTGACGCCACCAGAGTGAGGAATGTCCAGGCGTGTTCGTGACGCCACCAGAGTGAGGCATGTCCAGGCGTGTGCGTGACGCCACCAGAGAGAGGAATGTCCAGGCGTGTGCGTGACGCCACCAGAGTGAGGCATGTCCAGGCGTGTGCGTGACGCCACCAGAGTGAGGAATGTCCAGGCGTGTGCGTGACGCCACCAGAGTGAGGCATGTCCAGGCGTGTGCGTGACGCCACCAGAGTGAGGCATGTCCAGGCGTGTGCGTGACGCCACCAGAGTGAGGCGTGTCCAGGCGTGTGCGTGACGCCACCAGAGTGCAACTGGCCGGCCGCCGGGACCAAAGGCCGCCAAGTCAACGGAAAATCAGGACAAATGCGGCAGAGAAATAGAAGGCGGTATCTGGAGGTTGCTTACGTTCCTGGGCTCGTCAAAGATTTGTGCTCGCGGAAAAGGAACCACCTCGCGCGATCTATGGCATCTGATATAACATTGTTTTATCTGTGACATATGCGTTTACCATTAAGGTAGCTCCGCTTTAGCGTTGGGCGGAAAACTCGATTTCGTTGCGGGACCCTGCGGTACAACACATCTGTTTGACAACAGCTGCAGCGCTGCTATTTGCATTATGGCCGGTTACGGTCGTACCATCGTGCGCTGGAAATGTCGGGAAACTTCCTTACAGCCCAGCATATCAGCGTCTTGGACTTGGTAATGGAAATCAGGCACGCACGTCCATCGCCAGAAGTCAAGAGCTCGCAAAGCGGGGAAATGGTCAGTGCGGCAAATGTCACCACTGGGAGGGGAGATCCAGCACTCAGTGACAACTTTACCAGAATTGTCGTCAACAATGGACATCTAGATCTGGTATTGGGCAAAAGGATGCTGATGGAGATGGACATTCTGACTTGTTCACTTGTGGGAAGGGATCGTTCGAAAGCTATACAATGATATATCGAAGGTGCAGAAACAAAATGTGGTGTGTACCCAGACGGAGTCAACATGCATCGTACGTTGCTTACGTGTACCAGCTGTACCAAAGAAGCGTCCCCTTTGGCGCATCACAGCTTTTCACACCATCTCTCCACAGGTCCCTCCGATATTTCCACGAACCTCCACCAACACCCAAGCATTCCACGAACTGCCACACTGAGTCTCTTGGTATTCTTTCAGAACACCCACCAAATCCTCTAGCATGACGATAAAGCTTCCCTCCGGCTCCTCTGCCTTTCTCACAAAGTCCCACATGCCGTCTACTTGCAATGATCTATCTAATATTCATCCCTCATCCTCGTCACACGTCACATCATGCAGACTCGCCGTCGGTAGTTCCGAGAATTCCAGACTGATCCATGCGGTATCCTACCAAGCGAGGCATCTGGTACTTCCAAACAACTCACACTGAGTCATCCAGTATTCTAGCGCCCGCTGACTCTTCTGGCGTTCCTCACCCTCCCCGTCCCCTCTCCCCAACCCCCTGCTCCCAGCCGTCATTATCTCTTCTGCCAGTCGTCGCTGACTCTCCTCGTTCTTCCGCAGGATATTCGTGTCATGCGATACCCATTTCCGACGACTACTCTCTGATGCATCCACGCCTGCTGCACTTCAGTCACTGCTGCTTTTGACACTGGCTGCTCCAATCAAACGGTACCGACCAGCAGCACACAGCCAAACAAGTGCATTGTAGCCAGGACACCAGCAGATCGTACCAAGATACCCGGCAAACCAGCCTCAACACAGGCATTCATCATGACATCATTCTTAATCAGCAGCCTTCTACCATCAAGCTAAAAATATGTGAAACTTGGGGAAGTTATTTGGGCCTCCACGTCAATGTACTTTAATTCAAAATTGTAATCCGTAAATCTCGTCCTGTTCACTCTTGTACGTGCTGCACTTGCACGTGTACTTGTACTTGTACTTGCACTTGTTCTTGCACTTAATCCATGTGTACTCATATGAACACAAAAGGAAAACACGTGTTGAAGGGTACTTCCTCTGGTAACTCCGATGTCGATTGGAAGTGTGTTACGGGAATAGGCGAGTGTGAGTGTTGTGAAGACAGCAGACGAAACGTTGAGTTGCGAGGGCAGCGAGTGGGTGCTGTGACGACAGTAGACGAAACGTTGAGTTGCGGGGGCAGCGAGTGGGTGCTGTGACGACAGTAGACGAGACGTTGAGTTGCGGGGGCAGCGAGTGGGTGCTGTGACGACAGTAGACGAAACGTTGAGTTGCGGGTGCAGCGAGTGGGTGCTGTGACGACAGTAGACGAAACGTTGAGTTGCGGGGGCAGCGAGTTTGGGTGTTGTGGAGACAGCAGACGAAACGTTGAGTTGCGGGGGCAGCGAGTGGGTGTTGTGACGACAGTAGACGAGACGTTGAGTTGCGGGGGCAGCGAGTGGGTGTTGTGACGACAGTAGACGAAACGTTGAGTTGCGGGGGCAGCGATTGGGTGCTGTGACGATAGCAGACGAGCCGCTGAGCTGCGGGCCCGGTGGCCGGGCTCAGGTGCGGGCTCAGCAGTTCAGCACCGGCCACGGTTGGCTGCTCGGCGGCTGCTCTCAGTCGGTGCCGAGCGGGCAGAGCTCTTTGTTGGCTGCGCACCCCTGCCTCTCACGTCTACAGTCGTGGTGGACTCCTCTGAATCAGCCGTCGCTGACGCGGCCCGCCGGAAATATGGCGGGCAGATGTCGACATCGGGCGCCGGCACGTACGGCACTGACACGCCGGCAGCAGTGGCACACACACACACACAGCAGTCGCACACGCACAGCAGTGACACACGGACAACGCTGACTCACGGACAGCAGTGACACACGGACAGCAGTGACACACGGACAGCAGTGACGCACGGACAGCAGTGACACACGGACAGCAGTGACACACGGACAACGCTGACTCACGGACAGCAGTGACACACGGACAGCAGTGACACACGGACAGCAGTGACACACGGACAGCAGTGACACACGGACAACGCTGACTCACGGGCAGCAGTGACACACGGACAGCAGTGACTCACGGACAGTAGTAACGCACGGACAGTAGTAACGCACGGACAGCAGTGACTCACGGACAGCAGTGACTCACGGACAGCAGTGACTCACGGACAGTAGTAACGCACGGACAGCAGTGACTCACGGACAGCAGTGACTCACGGACAGCAGTGACACACGGACAGCAGTGACACACGGACAGCAGTAACGCACGGACAGCAGTGACTCACGGACAGCAGTGACACACGGACAACAGTGACACACGGACAACGCTGACTCACTGACAGCAGTGACACACGGACAACGCTGACACACGTGCAGCAGTGACACACGGACAGCAGTGACACACGGACAGCACTGACTCAAGGACAGCAGTGACACACGGGCAGCAGTGACACACGGACAACGCTGACTCAAGGGCAGCAGTGACACACGGACAGCAGTCGCACACACAGAAATGACACATGCGCACAGCGCACCTGCGCGCACAGCGACTGATGACAGGTCACGTTCCAGATACTACCATTACACAGGCGATCGGCCATACCGCAGGTCATAGGTCACAGACAACAGCGGTGCGCCTGCGGTGCACATGACTCGGCGCGCGGCGGGCTAGACGCGGCTGACTCACAGCCAGAGGCTGCAGGGACACCTCGGAACAGATGCCGGTGTTCTGGGCTGACAGAACGCTGCTGCCGGTGAAGGTGGTACGGAGGCTACTGTGTGGACTGCCGCCGTCAGTGGCGGCAGGGGTGGTGGTGGTTACGGTGTGGACTGCCGCCGTCAGTGGCGGCAGGGGTGGTGGTGGTTACGGTATTGACTGCCGCCGTCAGTGGCGGCAGGAGGGGGGGTGGCGCGGTTACGGTGTGGACTGCCACCGTCAGTGGCGGCAGGGGTGGTGGTGGTTACGGTATTGACTGCCGCCGTCAGTGGCGGCAGGAGGGGGGTGGCGCGGTTACGGTGTGGACTGCCGCTGTCAGTGGCGACAGGGGTGGTGGTGGTTACGGTATTGACTGCGGCCGTCAGTGGCGGCAGGGGTGGTGGTGGTTACGGTGTGGACTGCCACCGTCAGTGGCGGCAGGGGTGGTGGTGGTTACGGTATTGACTGCGGCCGTCAGTGGCGGCAGGAGGGGGGTGGCGCGGTTACGGTGTGGACTGCCACCGTCAGTGACGGCAGGAGGGGGGGGGGGGGGGGGGCGACGAGTGGCGCTGCCGGCCGCGGCCGTTCACCTCAGGCCGGCAGTGCCATGTATGGTCATCGCCACACAACGACCACTGCTCCCCGGCGGCCGCTTCGCTCCACTGCACTGCACTGCACTGTAGTTTACTGCATTGGATTGTACTACACTGTACTGTACTATACAGCACCGCACTGCACTGCACTGCACTGCACTGCACTGCACTGCACTGTACTGCACTGTACTGCGCTGTACTACACTGTACTGCACTGCACTGCACTGTACTGCACTGCACTGCACTGCACTGCACTGCACTGTACTGCACTGTACTGCGCTGTACTACACTGTACTGCACTGCACTGCACTGTACTGCACTGCACTGCACTACACTGCACTGCACTGCACTGTACTTCACTGTGCCGCACCGTGAGAGCCAATCCGGCACACAGCGGACCCGACAGGCGAATCACAGGAGTGTTCTGGACACGAGCTCCACCTTTGTAATGTGCTGATATAATAGCCAATTACTGCGCGAGGAGATGGACGAGGTAAAATTTCATCCTCTTGTGTATCCATCCGCCCACAGCAATAGTGGTGCTGCTCGCAAAAGGACGCCAGCGAATTATCGATGCCGTGCGAAAACAGTGGCTAATTTTTAACTGGTTCTTGCAAGGCCTGAAAACGAAAGGTAATAAATAGATACGGGTGCTTTAGGGGGCATCGACTGCATTGGTTATATTGCATATTTGAAACCATCCCACACTAACACTGCTCTACGTACGTAGGATAATATATCGAAACACCGCTAGGAAGTGCTGATCACGGAAAGCCCGCAACACACCGTAACTTTGCATTTTGACCGATCAGGAAGCTATCAGACGTTATCTTGTCAATATATGGATCTTTACTTACAACCGCGGAGCTGGTTAAAATAGGCAGAAGTTGTTTATTATAGATGTCTTTTGTAAAGAAATGACAAATGAATGTATTTGTATTCATTAAGCTTAATAAAACCGGAAAATGTATGTAGATCGCTTCAGAATCAGGCTGGAAAATCCAAGTTCGAACTATGCATGCTGGAGAAACAGGGGAAAACCCACTGGAGCCAAGAGGCACTGGGGGGGGGGGCACTGGAGCCAAGAGCCAATAGCACAGCTGATTTGTTAATTTTCCGACCGTCGCCAAATGTAATAATAGGTCAACACCATAGGTCAGGGTCACGTAGACGTCATTCGTAAAGAACATATGCGCAAGCTTCATGATTCAAAATTCCACAGAACAGGCGATATCAGTTCACCTAAGGTTCGGTTATTTGACTTTAAGGGCGCTTCGACCAAAGCGTGATCATTTAGCCACCTAAGGTTCGGTAAGCTCACATAAGTTCAGGTCACTTAAGTCCAGGCAAAAATACAGCCGGCACGTTAATTTTGGAGTACAAAAAGATCGCTCCCAAGGAGGGGGAGGGGGGGTGATACTGAGATGTGCTTGTAAACTGTCCACATGATCTCGTTTGGTTTGATCTGAGGCCACGCTGGGGCAACGTGTAAATTGGCACACAGCTCATTTCCACCCTTGTCTACGTCAGCGGTGACGAGCAATCATGGCCAATCTGGCGAGCGGAGCGGAGGGGAGCGGAAGTCAGCCGGAGACCAATCTGCCGAGCGGAGCGGGGGGGACGGAAGTCAGTCGGAGACCAATCTGCCGAGCGGAGCGGAATGGGAACGGAAGTCAGCCGGAGACCAATCTGCCGAACGGAGCGGAGGGGAACGGAAGTCAGCCGGAGACCAATCTGCCGAGCGGAGCGGAGGGAACGGAAGTCAGCCGGAGACCAATCTGCCGAGCGGAGCGGAGAGGAACGGAAGTCAGCCGGAGACCAATCTGCCGAGCGGAGCGGAGGGCAACGGAAGTCAGCCGGAGACCAATCTGCCGAGCGGAGCGGAGGGAACGGAAGTCAGCCGAAGACCAATCTGCCGAGCGGAGCGGAAGGCAACGGAAGTCAGCCGGAGACCAATCTGCCGAGCGGAGCGGAGGGGAACGGAAGTCAGCCGGAGCTCGTCGGCTCATGCATAACAGTTCAGTGGAACTCCGTTCCCTGTCATACGTTCCGTCATCGACTCATAATCGTAAACAAACCAGTGAGTCCTAGACGGATATAAAGATATATGATGTGGAGAGCAGTACACAAAGATGCAGCAGTCACATGTACCAGACCACAGGCTCAGAATTTCATTGAAGCATTCCGTAATGTTATGACATTTCCGGGGATATCGAGATGTATGATGGTTGACAGGCGGTGCTTCAGGAATGCTGTGTTGCTTCAGGGGTGCTACGGTGCCCCAGCAGCACTGCAATACTTCTGCAATGCTGTGGTGTTTCAGGGATGCTACGGTGCCTCAGCAGCACTGCAATCCTTCTGCGATGCTGTTGTGCTTCATGGATTTTACGGTGTTTCGGTAGCACTGCAATCCTGCGATGCTGTGGTGCTTCATGGATGATGCGGTGCCTCAAACATGATGTGGCACTTCGCAAATACTGTAACAATACTGCATAGTGTCGTCCACGCATAGCAACAAATTCCCCCGTCATTGTGCTTACTAGACCAGAACGATTGTGCCTGTTAAGTCCCAATATTGGCACTACGTCCCACTTCCTCACTACCTACAACCTGCTAGGAGTGGGCGGACCCGCGGCGGCGGCCAGCCTCCCATCCCGTCCTCACTGCCTACAACCTGCTACGAGTGGGCGGACCCGGGGCGGCGGCCAGCCTTCCACCCCGTCCTCACTGCCTACAACCTGCTACGAGTGGGCAGACACTGGGGCGACAAGCCCCCCCCCCCCCATCACGCGGGGCCTTTAGAGCACTTCGACCAGAATTGATCATTCGCGCAGCCCTCATTCCGTCCTCACTGTCTACAACATGCTACGAGTGGGCGGACACGGGGGGGAGGGGGCGACCAGCCTCCCACCCCGTCCTCACTGTCTACAACCTGCTACCAGTGGGCGGACCCTGGGCGGCGGCCAGCCTCCCACCCCGTCCTCACTCGCAGCTGAGCGCGCTTCCACTCTTTCGAACCATTCTGGCAACAGCTGCCACCATGTCCGGAGTCCGGGTGTGAGGAATGTTGCCAAAACAGGCCACCATTCACAACAGGCTACCATTGCCAAAACAGGCCACCATTCACAACTGCAGCGTCACACTTCTGAACCCGGATTCCAGCCGCTGGGGCTCCAATGGTTTAGCCTGGTGTTGTATCCTTTACCGCCTGCCTACCAGACCATTTTTAGACCGGCCTCACGTTGACGTCTATGGGTCGACCAACATATGAACTTGCAATAGATTCCCTTACTGGCACATACACCAGTATAAGGCTCCAGTAAAAGAGCAGTGGAAGAGCGAGGGCGTGGGGCTGGCTATGTCGCTTCAGGGCTGCAGGCACGGGGCCTGGGACTATGGCGGACAGAAGGCCTGTGAGACTACCGCAACTCCACTCTTATGTCGCTTCAGGGCTGCAGGCACGGGGCCTGGAACTATAGCGCACAGAAGACCTGTGAGACTACCGCAACTCGGAGGCTCTCTCGGTGGCCCGTGGGGACAAACGGCACCGTCAAATATCCGCCCAAGTGTATGCATTTCGAAAATAAGCATGGCGGGTTTTGACAATGAATTGAAATTAGAGATGCAAATAAGGTAGAGGAGCCAGACTTCCAGACTTCATGTGTCTCCAATGCCAGCATAAACGCATTGACAACTAATCCGCTTCAGTCGAAATTGGCTGCACTCTGACCGAGACTGGGCTCCTCTCACCAACATGGTGCACGAATGTGCATCACAACTGTCTGCAGTATGCCGAACTGTGGCGCAATACGACCGGCCACACGGCCTGTCACGGCTCTTTCTGCCTCGCAGCTCTCTCGCTCAAATTACACCACACAATAGATCAGCGCAGCATTCCCTACAACACCGTCAGCGAGGCTGGCCGGTGCCGCGACACGCCGGTCACGTGGCATGACGTAACGTCGCGACCGACAGCTGCCCGTCTGGCCGTTGGTCAGCGCTGGCCGGGCCGACACTGACGAGGGCATTTACGGCCACATCGACTGCATTGGTCATACAGCCAGCAGTTAACTTCCGCCAACGAAACCTTTCCTTTGCACACGACATACGCGAATTTCAAAGAGGTTATTGTGATGAAAGAGGGCCAAAACCAAAGAGCAGACCTGTGTCACTAAAAGAAAAAGCAAGGACGTGCTCTTTCCGTGATTTAAATAACTTATGTTTCACCACGCACAGCTTATATATGCGTGTAGAAACATAATTGATCCAAATCACAGAAAAAAAGTACGTCGTTATATTTTTACGGTGATGACACAGGCCTCAGATCTAATCCTGAGTGAAGGAAGTAGGTCTCCAAGGATTGCACCAACAAAAAAAGGGTACGAAGTTCAAGTAGCATGGCGGTCGGGTCGACCGGAGTTCACTCCAACGAATTTTGTCGTATATGCACCGAAGTAAACTCGCTCGGGGTTCGCCCTTATTCATAATAATGAACTTCAAGTTAAGCTTGGGCTAAATTTGGCTTTAAGTTTAGTTGGCTTCGCTTTAAATTAAGCGTGAGTTAAACTTCAAGCTAAACTTCAAATAAACTTGAGAATGTTGCGAAATTTATACGTCCACATATGTGTCGTGCGCATGCTGATATACCGCGCCCAAGACACATTGCCTGGTTCAACCTACACGTAATCATTCGGAAATTTGCACCACACGTTCCCATTGCAGTATATGGGATGGTATGGCACTGGCCAGACAGAGGCAGGTAATTATTCATACGACCCTGCAATGATAAATTCGATAAATACTAAGCACCCTGAAAAATTCGAAGTCTCGTGCCCCAGACGCAGAAGCTCCGCCATAAATCGGATAAATATGCTCTAATCAGCACCCAGCAAATCAGTGTCAGCTCAAGTCAATCCGGCGCCAATTATTGGCAGGTGTGCGCACTAGCCAGGGCGGTGAGATACGGCTGTATCGTATCTGGGGGGAGGGGGGGAGGGGGCTCTCCTGTCACCCTGCAGCTACGGCTTTCTGGAGATCACTTGAGCCCAGCCACGCCACAGCGGCAGTCAAACCAGTGGCTACGGCATGCTACACATCTGAACGTGAAGTTATTGAATTGCATTGGACAGCAGGTTTGTGCATTGCCTTGTGCTGGAGGCCTGTGTATTGCCTTGTGCTGGAGGCCTGTGTATTGCCTTGTGCTGGAGGCCTGTGTATTGCCTTGTGCTGGAGGCCTGTGTATTGCCTTGTGCTGGAGGCCTGTGTATTGCCTTGTGCTGGAGGCCTGTGTATTGCCTTGTGCTGGAGGCCTGTGTATTGCCTTGTGCTGGAGGCCTGTGTATTGCCTTGTGCTGGAGGCCTGTGTATTGCCTGGTGTCAGGGGTGGAGCTTTCTATACTTTTAATGGGGACTGGACCCGACCATCTTTGTCTTGTACCCACCAGCTTCTTGTTCTCTTAACATGGGATCCGCTGTGGTGGACCCCACCAGTCAAACTGGCGGCACTCATTGCCTCCACACATTGGACACCACCAGTTACTTTCAAACTCCACTCATGCGTGGTGCTGCAGATCTGCTTATTGTCTGGCGGCGCCGGTTTACTTATTGCATGGTGCTGGAAGTTTGTGCATTGTCCGGTGCCGGTTTCCATATTGCCCGGTGCCGTAGGATTGTTTGTTTCTGATGTTGTAGGTCTGTTTGTTTCTGGTGTTGTGGGTCTGTTTGTTTCTGGTGTTGCAGGTCTGTTTGTTTCTGGCGTTGCAGGTCTGCTTGTTGCCTGGTGCTGCAGGTTTTTTTTTGCCTGGTGCTGACGTGTGTTTATTGTCTGGTGCTGAGGTGTGTTTATCGTCTGGTACCGCAGGTTTGTTTATTGCCTGGTGTTGCGGGTTTGTTTGTTGTCTGGTGCTGTAGGTATGTTAATTACCTGGTGCTGAAGCGTGTTTATTGTCTGGTGCTGCAGGTCTGCTTATTGCCTGGTGCTGAAGTGTGCTAATTGTTGGTGCTGCAGGTTTGTTCAGTGCTTGGTGCTGAAGCTTGTCCACTGCCTGGTGCTGCAGACTTCTATCACATCCTCTCGAGCCAGACGGGCCCGTTAAAACTGGCTATAACAGAAATTGAGCAGCTCAATCGTGCCTTTAGTCACCCTGCAGGTGGCCACAGGGTTGGAACTTGTCCAACATGGTTGGGGGGTGGCAAATGTTTTTTTTCGTTTCATTCTTTCCAGTCAACGCGTGTAGGTACGATGCCAAACCTCGTCGAAATTAGGGGTATCCCTCCAAAGTATGGAAAGTTCCACCCCTGAATGGGAATTAAATCAGCGACCAGCTATGCGACAAGCAGACGTGTTTGTTATACGGCTGGGACACTCCAGCACTCGGCGCTCGACTGAGACGAATGGCTGCACCACGCCATGTCACATCTTCAGCTTGGTCAGACCGGACATCATAACCTCAGCCGACCGACCTGACCGGACTGTGAGCTATGCCCGTGCTCTCTCACGACACATGGTATGTTGCTCACGGTGCGCCCAAAGCTCCCGCGCAGCCACCTTCACTGTCAGCTATACTCGTGCTCTCTCACGACACACGGTATGTTGCTCACGGTGCGCCCAAAGCTCCCGCGCAGCCACCTTCACTGTCAGCTATACTCGTGCTCTCACGACACACGGTATGTTGCTCACGGTGCGCCCAAAGCTCCCGCGCAGCCACCTTCACTGTCAGCTATACTCGTGCTCTCTCACGACACACGGTATGTTGCTCACGGTGCGCCCAAAGCTCCCGCGCAGCCACCTTCACTGTCAGCTATACTCGTGCTCTCTCACGACACACGGTATGTTGCTCACGGTGCGCCCAAAGCTCCCGCGCAGCCACCTTCACTGTCAGCTATACTCGTGCTCTCTCACGACACACGGTATGTTGCTCACGGTGCGCCCAAAGCTCCCGCGCAGCCACCTTCACTGTCAGCTATACTCGTGCTCTCTCACGACACACGGTATGTTGCTCACGGTGCGCCCAAAGCTCCCGCGCAGCCACCTTCACTGTCAGCTATACTCGTGCTCTCTCACGACACACGGTATGTTGCTCACGGTGCGCCCAAAGCTCCCGCGCAGCCACCTTCACTGTCAGCTATACTCGTGCTCTCTCACGACACACGGTATGTTGCTCACGGTGCGCCCAAAGCCCCGCGCAGCCACCTTCACTGTCAGCTATACTCGTGCTCTCCACGACACACGGTATGTTGCTCACGGTGCGCCCAAAGCTCCCGCGCAGCCACCTTCACTGTCAGCTGTACTCGTGCTCTCTCACGACACACGGTATGTTGCTCACGGTGCGCCCAAAGCCCCGCGCAGCCACCTTCACTGTCAGCTATACTCGTGCTCTCTCACGACACACGGTATGTTGCTCACGGTGCGCCCAAAGCTCCCGCGCAGCCACCTTCACTGTCAGCTATACTCGTGCTCTCTCACGACACACGGTATGTTGCTCACGGTGCGCCCAAAGCTCCCGCGCAGCCACCTTCACTGTCAGCTATACTCGTGCTCTCTCACGACACACGGTATGTTGCTCACGGTGCGCCCAAAGCTCCCGCGCAGCCACCTTCACTGTCAGCTGTACTCGTGCTCTCTCACGACACACGGTATGTTGCTCACGGTGCGCCCAAAGCTCCCGCGCAGCCACCTTCACTGTCAGCTATACTCGTGCTCTCTCACGACACACGGTATGTTGCTCACGGTGCGCCTAAAGCTCCCGCGCAGCCACCTTCACTGTCAGCTATACTCGTGCTCTCTCACGACACACGGTATGCTGCTCACGGTGCGCCCAAAGCTCCCGCGCAGCCACCTTCACTGTCAGCTATACTCGTGCTCTCTCACGACACACGGTATGTTGCTCACGGTGCGCCTAAAGCTCCCGCGCAGCCACCTTCACTGTCAGCTGTACTCGTGCTCTCTCACGACACACGGTATGCTGCTCACTGCTTGCCCAAAGCTCCCGCGCAGTCTCCCTCATCTGTCTCTTGATAAGTGCTGTTTGCATCGCTCTATTCTCTTCATATATACATTTTGCTGAATAGTTCGAATGTTGAATTTCTTCATGCCACTACGGAGATTCTCCGACATTAATATGTTCGCTGAATCATTCGACTCATATGTGTAACTGTCTAAAACTGACTCGATATTCGCTTTTTATAGTTATATCCATGTTTTACCGTCGATCTCGTTTGGTGATAGTTTCATTCAAATGTTCGCATTTATATGTCTTGCCCACTATACAGTTATTGTTCCCACGATGTCATACACGAGTTCCCGATCATGGCGTAGTCCAGGCGTATCGGTGACGTTCCAAAAAGGATCTCCTTTCTCTTTTCAGCCGAACATTTGAACCCACCAGGCACCCTAATCCACCTATATCATCATCACAGTGTTTGAACTATGGGCCCCCACTGAACTCGACCGTTCTGAGCCACACAACGGACCTCACACTAACCGTTCTGAGCCACACAACGAACTTCACACTAACAGTTCTGAACCACACAATGGATGTCAAATTGAAAATTCTGAACAAGGTAGCCACCCTGAAATGACGGGCTGTGCGTGGCCTCCTGAACTGACGGACTGTGTGTGGCCTCCTGAACTGACTGGCTGTGCGGGGCCTCCTGAACTGACTGGCTGTGTGTGGCCTCCTGAACTGACTGGCTGTGCGGGGCCTCCTGAACTGACGGGCTGTGCGTGTCCTGAACTGACGGGCTGTGCGTGGCCTCCTGAATTGACGGGCTGTGGTGTCCTGAACTGACGGGCTGTGTGTGGCCTCCTGAACTGACGGGCTGTGCGTGTCCTGAACTGACGGGCTGTGTGTGGCCTCCTGAACTGACTGGCTGTGTGTGGCCTCATGAACTGACTGGCTGTGCGTGTCCTGAACTGACGGGCTGTGCGGAGCCTTATAAACTGACGAGCTATAAGGAACCTCACACACTCGAGGACTCCAACAGGCCACCACTGCATGTCTCAATTACGACTGGGATGAAAACATCACAAACATTATGACAAGGCGATGGAAGCCCTGGCATCGTGCACTGAAGATATGGTAGCGCAAGCGATTTAATAATTACCCCTGCGCTGAAATTTAGCATTGTTGCGCTGGCATCGCCTCCGCGAAGGTGGGTGAGGAGGGTACGGGAGTCATTACGAGCACTTCATGGCCAATATTAGAACTGCATAACTCCAGCGTAGTCGGTCGGCGGTAAGCGTTTCAGTGAGTGCTTAATTCACTCGTTACTCATCGAGATGTAACAGTCATTAAACACCACACATCACACGAATCTGTTTATTTTTCCCTTTCTTCGTCGAAGATGCTCTAGCAGCGAAGCTTTTTAGTCGTTTGATATATGGAAAAATAAACAATGTGTTTGTATGTGATGCATTTCTATTCCGTGCTGGCGTTACTACGGTTCGAGGCCAATTCTTCCACACCCCACCAATGAGCTGACACGGCAGACTGCTACTGACACTGTACCCCACCCCACCAATGGGCTGACACGGCAGACCACTACTGACTCTGTACCCCACCCCACTAATGAGCTGACACGGCAGACCACTACTGACTCTGTACCCCACCCCACCAATGAGCTGACACGGCAGACCGCTACTGACTCTGTACCCCACCCCACCAATGGGCTGACACGGCAGACCGCTACTGACTCTGTACCCCACCCCACCAATGAGCTGACACGGCAGACCGCTACTGACACTGTACCCCACCCCACCAATGGGCTGACACGGCAGACCACTACTGACACTGTACCCCACCCCACCAATGGGCTGACACGGCAGACCGCTACTGACTCTGTACCCCACCCCACCAATGGGCTGACACGGCAGACCGCTACTGACACCGTACCCCACCCCACCAATGGGCTGACACGGCAGACCGCTACTGACACCGTACCCCACCCCACCAATGGGCTGACACGGCAGACCGCTACTGACTCTGTACCCCACCCCACCAATGAGCCGACACGGCAGACCGCTACCGACACTTTACGCCATGTCCGTGTACCATCATCAATCACGATATGACACATTCCGACCAGCTGGGAAGCCGCAGGAAAATTGTCCGCCCGACTGTTCCACTACCGGCGGGGGGGGGCGTACCTTTAAACTTGTTCAGGTTTTCCTCGTAGCCGACGTTGGTTTTGAAGGGCGCCGCGTGTCCGTTCGCGTGGCCGTTGCTGCCGCGCTCCTGCGGCGGCTCGAAGCCCAGTCGCTCCCGGTAGTACTGCGCCTCCATGGCGCGGCCCACCGATGCTGACACCGTGCACCGCCACCCGGTCCGGCTCGCGGCGCCATACTACCGTCTCGGCCACACCGGCGTGCAACGGACGCCGCCGTGACGTCACCGGTCACGTGGCTCGTCGTACGGCCTTCTCAGCGGCGGCGCGATGCGGCTGGTCCGCCACAGGGCGGGCCGGTCTGGTCCGGTGCCCAGGGCTGCACCGCTGGGCCAGGCGATGGCGCGAGACGGTAGCGCGGGGTGAACCTGTGCCAGTGGTGAACCTCACACCTCTGCAGGCCCACGCACCGACGTCTCGTTTGTGCACCATACAGCTGCTTCGTGCGCCCTAAGTTTGATTAGATTGTATCTTTTAGTAGTGTTGTTGCAACTGCATGTGTGCGGCCAGAAAATATTTTCGGGGACAAGTCTAGACCAATGCCTGGGAATCGAATGCACAAAGAAAACTACCAGTCTGGGATGTTGCATATGCAATGTGCTTCTCAGTGCTGCGCCGTGCTTATTTATCCTGCTCACCGACTTGCAACGACCAGGCTTCCATGTCTGCCCTCTTGGTTCCCACACTCATGTCAACAGATGTCACGGACTCTTGAGTTGAACATCGGTGTAATACTAACTCACTGGATATTTTCTGAGGATCTTGCTCAAATAATAACATCTGCGGAATAGTACGTACTTTTGCGATGCAGATCATAGGAAGGCGAATCGAATGAAATGCAAGCATTTTTCACAAATAATAATATATTCAGATTTAAAAAGCGCTTTGTGTCCTCTGCCACATCAAAAATATAAATTGCAACAGTGTGTTTACACGTATATCATTTGCATTGGCTCAAAATCCTCTTCACGGGCTCTTCAGCACATGGAAGATAGTTAACACTCTGGTGTTTATATTATCAGCGTCCTCCATTAATTGCCTCCGACCCCCAAGACGTTATATTTCTGTGAATTACAGATCATACTGGAATTCCAGGAAATATAAAAGCTGATCTTCTGACAAGCGGAGCAATAGCAACCTCATTGTCTAAAATGTTCCGCTGGATCTTTTTGACCCATGACACTAAACGAAGATGTGTTTTATAACGTGTCTTCAAAGTAAATGGGGACACGATCATGCTAGTCACCTTTACCACACACAATTTTCCTTTCCTCATAGCCTACTTACAACCATGGCTGGAGACCCCGGGTGGGTCGGAGGTCTGGAAACCCCTGGTTTGGTACCCTGCTAATGTTAATTTGTCATTTTCCCTATTCAATCTGAAAATAGGTCTTGAAAATAAGGACTTAGACCTCTGGCTTCGTGGCAGATCTCCAGCCCTTGCTTGCAACCAAAATACACGAGAGGATGAAGTAGTTTTTGCCCGTCTTCGTTCTGGGCACACTCGGCTCACACACAGCCATCTTTTGCATGTGGGGTTCAATGATGTAGGTAGAGGTTGAACAGAGGACGCGGTAGAAGCGTACAGGGCTCTGATAGGTAGGTTAGTTGCAAGTCGGCGGAGAGGCGTGTTGACATACCGGGGTGTCAACAGCGAATGTGTGAAAGCAAAGAATGCATATAGGACAAATTGTAGAAATGATGGGAACTTTATAGAACTTTGACCCCAAATATGGGAACTATATGGGAAATATAGGACCGCTCCTGTACTGTCGGCACAATACACACGATACATTTTATCCTGAATGCTCTCGTGGCTGTGGCAAGTTCATAAGTTAGGAGAGTATACACATATGGTTGGTTATTGATTTTACGACACGTAGACCCTTGAGTCATATAGCGTCGCCAATCTCTCACGCCGATTGGTCGCGGGCGAAGAGTAGCGACAGGTGAGATTCGAACCCACAATCTTTCGATTGCGAGACGAGCATCTTACCCCTAGACCACTCGTCCCCTGTATACACATATGAATACTTAATGTTACACGAAATGCTATTATAAATGGATAATATGTTTTGGATGGCGTGGCTCCCACGCGCAAGGACGATATTCCCTTTCACCCGCCGCAAGCCTGGAATGATCTCTTCCCCCAGGTGAGCTCGATCCGGTGTCACCGCCACCGCCTTTGTTGGCGACGAAACTCCTCTCTACATCAACAATGATCTTGGTCAACAACACAGCAGACTCGGGGTCATCGCATTTATTTGCCATACACCGGGGTGGGTGGCAGAATGGCGAGGTCTGGCGAGGGCTAAGGTCTGACCCAGTGTGCGTCGGGAAAATAGTTCGTTATTGAGGTACACAGGTCATGCGGCAGGCAGGTTGCTTCGCATGAGTTCGCTGGCACTTGGACAATATAATGTTGTTCACTAGAAAGATGTCTTTGTTTTTGGATTGCGATTCCCAGTTAGGGTAGGCACTAAGTGCTATGAGAGAAAAAAGAAAAGGGATTTTAAAGAAAATAAAACATCTTTCGGTATCAGATTGTTAATCCGTCTAAACCATAAAGGGACGGTTCTCGCAATCCTAGCGACAGGTTAGAGTATGACTATCATTAGTTGACCAACCCATGGAGCAAGGCCGATGTGTCTCTGCCTCAGATAGCCTTCATTGGGAATTGTAATGGCAGAAAACAATCAAGGACACAATGACATAGTATCCATGGACACCAGTTACAGTATATCCGAATGCGTTATAATAGCTGGATCGCTATGCATTTGTAACACGATGCATATCGTCTAGAATTTGATGCGTAGCTCTAGGAAAACCAGGCAATTGTCATTTTACGAAATACGGTAAAGAGGAAACTTCACGTTGATTATTGACAAGTAGTATCAGCAAATGAACACAGTAAACATACATTACTGTTGCATTACTTCGGTAGTGACCAGGGAAAGGCAATATGCCGCCTGGGCTTTTTGATCCGAGCAAGACATTTGATATTAGGAAATTTAAATAAGGACTTGCTCGAAGAGTGTGAGGAACGGAGGAAAATGTTCTTCTGCTATACTCTATTGCGTGTACCTGCTTCTTGAATATATATATATATATATATATATATATATATATATATATATATATATATATATATATATATATATACACATTGTCTTGCTGCGTAAAATCACAGGAAGCATGTACGGAATGACAGGAAAAGGTCTTCCGTTTCAATTATTCGCCTTCCGAATCGCCCTTCTTTCACCCACAAATTAGCCTTTAAGTTAGGTATTAGCTAGGCGTCGAAAGAAGATCGCTATTTTTTCCATATCCTCCACCTATATCCCTGATTCACTTCTTTCTCGCCAGATGGCAACTGCTTGAATGTTCTTGACTGCTTGTAAGTGGAATTTGTTCAGATCCACGTAATGGAAGGAGCTACCAAGTCAAGTTGATGCGGGTGTTAAAGGTGTCATGCGATTGCTTCATATGATGTGTATCTGGCGCGAAACTTAGTGCAATGTCCCCTCATGTGTTTCTGTCGATGTTCTCAATACACTATTGCCTATAGCAAGATGCATGGTGTTTAGACATATTACAGACATTTCGATATGAGGAAGAATGCAGAACAACATCGGAAGCGATGTAGTAAAAACATGCGTTACGCGTCAATTTGCACCAAACACGCGGCACTTGAGAGCACTGGCTTCAGAGAACCTGCGAAGGGCCTGCGGGAAACACCTAAGGATCGAAGAGGGACGAGGGGGTAGGTACGTCCTCTCCTGGAGGTTTAGGGGGCGGAAAGGACCTGCTTTGGGTCCAGCAGCGACTCCAGACCTCCAGTGAGCCTCCAGGATGGGCGATGGGGTAGTCGCTCGCTTCCCTGGAAATGTGGGCGAAGAGAAATCGCTAATAGCACCGCAGGGGCTCTTCATGCCTCCAGGGGGCCAGTCAGGCACCTGAGCGGATCCAACAGGGGTGAGGGGTGGGCACTGGGCACCTCTCCCCTGGAGGTATGGCGGGAGGGGGGGCAGGGGACTGACATGAGCAAAAAAACGGCCCTCGAATACGTCTTTTTAACGTAATGCATAATGGATCCCTGACGTCTCGGGGGCCAACCAGGCCGCCACCGCCAGTCAGATAATTTAAGTACAAAAACTCTCGATTAATTTAATCGCGCATACTATCTGAACTTAAAAGGCAACCAGTGATACAATGAACAAAAATGGTACATAAATGGCGAGATAAAAAAAATTATCATAAGCATCACGCCAATCGCACGGGATACATCAACTAAATATGGTTAAAGAAAGTTTCTAAAACACCGTAATCACAGTTTCCGTGGACTATTATGTTGGGGCTGGTGATAACTCTGTTCAATATGTTAGACATTTTGCACAACGCTCTTGGGTGTTGCACGGAAATAATTGACAGATCCCAGCATTACGATATAACTTACAGAATCCGTCATCATCCCCTCATCAACTTTGCCTTGGTGGAGCGCACGTCTGAAAGCACTTCACGCAATGTGCCTGCCATGGGTGGTGGCACCAGGGGCAGGGAAAAGCCCATTTTCAACCAATTATTGATCATGCAACGCAGGGTAAGGATAGGGTTAATGTTAAAATTCATTGGGGAGGGGGACCTGCCCTCTACTCTCCGATAGCGCCGCCTATGGGAGAGTACGGATAGTGAGGGTAGGGCTTTGAAGGTAGCTTTTGGAGCAGATTTAATACTATAATTATTGGGCATTCCTGATATTTTCGGACACAGCATGCATTGTAGAGCCCCACTCTGGACATGGGCCGTTTCAATCGTCTCGTAAACCCACCCCGGGGAATGTGTGAGCACCACGGTCCGGGCGCGTGTGGCAGACCCATTACAGTGTGGGAGTCGGTGGACAGGATATTGGTATTGGGTAGCAGATCCCATTAAAGTGTGAGGGAAGATAGTATGCATGTGTGGGTAAGGAGGGCATACTCAGGACTGGCAGATTCAAACGTCCGATTTTCAAAACAAAGAATACGGAAACGGCTAAATCAAACTAATATTTCGCAATGCGTGGCGTTTTCTCGAAATATCAGCGATCTGGAAATGTTGAAAGGTTTACATAGCAATTGACGACGGGCTCGACACGACAACTCACAGTCACCGACTCACGCCCATCAACGAGAGGGGCACCCAAAAACACACGGGGCGTCACCACCACAGCCCGTCCGTCACCGCGTGTGGGTGCCGCGGCTGAACCCGATCCGCCGCTGACCTCGCCGCTGATGTCACAACCTGCATTGACCTGGTTAACGGGGCGGCGTTTTTGTCACCAGGGGAGTCGGACCGCGGCACTAATTGTCACCATCTATCTCCACTGGCCGAGCGGTGGTAAAACAGGCGCCGACGCCGGGCCGCCAGCGCGTGCCGCCGCTGTGCCACGCCCAGCAGCCACAGGCGAGGCACCAGCACAGACCAACAGCCGTCAAACGGGGTCACAACTCGTCCTATAGCCGTCAAACGAGGCTAAAGCCCGTCGCACACCCGTCAACCAGGGCCACAACCTTTGCACAGTCGCCGGCGATCACAGCCCGTCCCACAGCCAACAAACGGGGTCAGAACTCGTCCTATAGCCGTCAAACGAGGCTAACCTCCGTCGCACACCCGCCAACCAGGGCCACCTGTCCCGCAACCGTCCAACGAAGTCACGAACCGTACCACATCCATCAAACGTGGTCACGATTCACCCTATACGGTCGCAAAACGGGAATACAACCAGTTCCACGGCCGAAAAAAAAAAACGAGGCAACCGTCCGCCCCATATCCGGCAAAACTAGGCCACAATCCGCCCCCTGGCCGGCACGCACTGCTCTGTCTGATGATTAATCGACGTGTTAGTGTCCTTCTGCGTGGTGACGCGCGCTGCTCTGACCGACATATGCTGCCTGCCAGTCAGAGCAGAGCCAGTTGGAGAGGTTCCGCTGCTCGGCCGTTGCACGGGCCAGCACAACCGACCCATATTGGCCTAGATAGATCACTGTCTCAAAGTGGAGGCGTTAGCTGTCCCAGTTGTAGACCAGCAGATAACGCCGTCGGCATGCATCACGAGGTGGAAAGGCTCTCCGGCCTGGGCGAAGGGTTGGGCACCCCGCTGCAGTCCATATGTAAGTGTATACATTCCGGGCGCACTCAAGTGGCCAACTGTCGCACACAGTCCGCACCGTACATATATTCATACATATATATATATATATATATATATATATATATATATATATATATATATATATATATATATATATATATATATATATATATATATATATATATATATATATATATCTCTCTCTCTCTCTCTCTCTCTCTGAATACCCACTCGACAGAGGTCTTCCATCCTGTCATTTGACTGCTATACCTTCTAAACTGGTGAAGATATAAAAGCATCGGATGGGTTGCCAATAGGACGTCTGATCAATTGTGGCTGTGTGTTCTTGAAACTGGGTGAACAACTATAACTGCCACTCAGTTATATATTATCCCTCGGTTATCAACAGAGAAGTCAGTTTTCGAACTTAACCCTGCAGGTGTAAGAGTTGGCTTGGTACTTTTGTATGATGAATTGATGTTTAGAGGGTACTTTCTCTGAGGTCTGGACCAATCCCAATATTGGATCAAACCCTCGCCATAACTGCAATTTGCACATGGAGCCTGTGCATGCATCGATGCATCGATCGATACACCGATTGCATCGATATCGGCACGCCCGCTGCTTCTATGTATTCGGGCAACCAATGTTTTTAGAAATTCCAGTCCCTACCTAAGTCTGTACAGCTACTTCTTTCAAACCAGTCATGTATAATGATGATAGAATGTGCATGGGTCAGCAAAGTACCTACATACAATATGACACGTCACGCTTCAGGTATTTATTCAGTTGTGCCAGTTTCCACAAGCATTCCTGAATTTGGGCCGGCTGTTACTGCTTGAAAGTACAGGTCTGCATAATTGTTCGTATTCGTGAAGCAGCACCTACGACTAAAGTCTATATGTAGCTTGACAGTAACTCTTCACTCAATCAGTCTTCTGCTGGCAATCTTCACGCTGGCTATGAAGAGCTTCATGGTGTATTATAAATAAACTTTTTATGGGAAATCTAAATACAAATGTTATGGAGAACCGGTTTGTCCAATGGTTCGTCCCAGAGACAGCGGTATGTCGGCACGCTAGGGGGCCAAGCCGAGGTTCCTCTCAAGGGGCCAGGGGGCTCCCGAGGTTCCTTTCAACGGGAGGAGGGGTTTCCTCCCGCAGTGACTAGGCCTGCTAGACCTAAACACATGCTCCAAAGTACCAGTATATGTTTTGCAAATCGTATCTGAGACCACGTAAAAGGTGATTTCCTACCAATCGTGTGGAAGGCGTCGGGCAGAAATTGCATGGGTCCCATGTAGTTACAGGTTGGGAGGGGATGGTGCCTCCCGTAATCCCAGTAGAGCCTCCGATAATTCCAGGGGATTACGTAAACTATCAGGGGGCCTTCTGTAGTCCTAGAGATACTACTGTAACCCCAGTTGGACCTCCTGTAATCCCAGAGGTCTGTAGCCCTTCCCCGGGCCTTCTCCTGTAGGTCCGATGGGCCTTCCCAATGCGAGCTCCTTGACAAGGGGTGTCAGGTCCTCTGCCATTTCCTGGCATTGGGCCATTGGTCTCCTGTCCCCTTTCCCCGTTCCGCCGCCCTTGGCTCGTCCATGTTGAAGACATGGCCTTGGCTCGTCCATGAGAAAGCACATGAGAAAGAATGTATGCATGCACGCATGGAAAACAGTGAATAAGTAAAATATTAGAGCACATTACTGTCAAGCATAGGTGCACAAAACTACATGACAATGCCTTTAAAGTTTACTTATGTTTCCCCTTGCATGCAGCATCCAGTCAAGTTTCAACTCTGGTCTCCACTTCACAGTCAAATCCGCATTTGCGTTGTATTTAATTTAAGGCACCCAAAATCGGTCACCAGCAACTCGTCTACGATATTCCTCATGGTTGAGCCTCAATGCACACACAATACTTCTTTGTAACTATCATATGTTAAGCACAACGCGCAAGGTGCTTCCATATCAAATATATTCCAAAAATGTTACTCGCTTTACTTCAAGATTTTCTTTAATATGCTGAGATTCATAAATGGCAATCAGATCCATTTCTTGCATTACTATTTGTAGTCAACTATGAAAACTGATCTCGAAATACCCTAAGACAATGTGTACAGTCGGCATGCTTTTACATGCCCAAAACGTGATCCCCATGATTTTCAATGCACCTTGCCCTAACCTAGTAAAAGCACACTAAAGTTAGCAACATGTTTAAACGTGTAACGGGAACCAAGTTTCAACGAAGGTTTTCTGGATTTCCGGTCAGCTTTAGCGAAAAATGAAGCCCGTTCCAATCGTACCGCACCGTATCGTATACCATAGTGTACCATCGCACACTATATACATAGTGTGCGACACATTCCGTGTTTCACCCATGAAAGGCTTCAAATGAAACCAAATAACAGTTTGGTCAGGTAGCCCACCATATACGACTGCGTATAGACAGGTAGAATGGCGGTACCGATTAACATAAAATTGTCTCGGGGGTGGCCGAGTGGTTAAGGTGTTGGGCTCTGGTTACCAAAGGTCCCGGGTTCGACGCTCGCACCACTCAGGACATTTCCCAATCCTGCGGCCCACCGGCGAGACAGTGTGGGCGGCGCCATTAGCCTCGATCGTGCACATATGATCGTGTTTTCTTTTTCTACCGCTGATCACACGTGCTGCGAAATTGATTTCTTTTGAATTATGTGCATATGTGTTTTGCTCCCAGTGTCGTAACTGAAATGCAATATTTAATGGTCGACATGACAAGTGCATTAATGGCAGGTGTAATCAATTGCCTGGGAAGCGAATGTCTAGCGTGGTCCCGTGCAATCAGGCTGCCACTGTGCTTGGCTGTCGCTATTGTTCGAAGTTCAAACCTACAAGTGTGTAACCGATGTGATCAATTACGGGCGCGCTTTTCTACTGCAGAGGTGCTCCAGTGAGACTTTGCATTACTATTGGGATGGCGTGCCCCTGTACTGAAGGCTTCACTGCAGAGGTGCCCCAGTGGAACTCTGTACTACTGTTGGGGTGGGGTGCCCCAGCGGGACTCTGCACTACTTTTTGGGTTGGGTGCCCCAGCGGGACTCTGCACTACTGCTGGGGTGGGATTCCCAACGAGACTCTGCACTGACGTTGGGGTGAGGTGCCCCAGCGGGACTCTGCACTACTGTTGGGGTTGGGTGCCCCTGCGGGACTGCACTACTGTTGGGGTGGGGTGCCCCAGTGGGACTTTGTACTACTGTTGCGGTGGGGTGGCCCAGCGGGACTCTGCGTTACTGTTGCGGTGGGGTGTCCCAGCGGGACTCTGCACAACTGTTGGGGTGGGGTGCCCCAGCGTGACTCTGTACTACTGTTGCGGTAGGGTGTCCAGCGGGACTCTGCACTACTGGGGGGGGCGGTGCCCCAGCGGGACTCTGCACTACTGTTGCGGTGGGGTGCCCCAGCGGGACTCTGCACTACTGTTGGGGTGGGGTGCCCCAGCGTGACTCTGTACTACTGTTGCGGTAGGGTGTCCAGCGGGACTCTGCACTACTGGGGGGGCGGTGCCCCAGCGGGACTCTGCACTACTGTTGCGGTGGGGTGCTCCAGCGGGACTCTGCACTACTGTTGGGGTGGGGTGCCCCAGCAAGACCCTACACTACCGTTGGGGTTGGGTGCCCCAGCGGGACTCTGCACTACTGTTGGGGTGCAGTTCCCCAGCGACACTCTGCACTACCGTTGGGGTGGGGTGACCCTGCATCACACAGATGTGATCTTACAACAAGGCCACGATACTCTTACAACTGCTGGAATGGATGCTCTTATTTTCAGAAGTACCTTTAAAATGACTGGGGTATCGCTTTCTGCCGACTGCAGAGGTGCCCCCGTAACTGCTGGAATGCCCCCACAACTGCTGGGGTGCCTCTACAATATCTGAGGTGCCCGTCTGGACACTCCAGGGGCGTTCCTCCATGCAGATTACGTAGATGCCCAGACAACTTCTGGGGTGCCCCTTGCTGCAGACTGCAGGAGTGATCCTGCAACGTCTGGGGTGCCACTAGAAATCGTGCTGCGGAGCTCATTCAACATAGTAGAAAATGTTCCTGACATTTCGGGGATGATGCCCCTCATCGCACCCCTGTTCGCTCCCCTTGGTTGCTTTGTCGGTGTGCATGGCGGACGGCTTGCCCATCGTCAACGTCATATACCCATTGCCTACGATGCGCCGTTATTGGAACTGCGCCACTTGGTGATGCCACGAAAGCACCTCTTGGCGGCAGTTACGACAATTGAATGGCCCAGTTAAATTTCTGTAATAACATTGCATCATTCGTCTCGGTCGAAAGGGGAGAGGTGTGTAAAACAGCACACTGTTCATTTACTGTCAAATACATCGAAATAAAAAATGTTACCAACCGTGTCGCTGAATACGGCCTTCCATTTTCAACTTACTTCCCTTTTATCTTACACCTGCCTTGGTATCACATGGGCAATCCTTCTCCCAGCTCATCAGCGGGAGACAAGAATGTCGTTTCCTCGTAACGTAGCGAGGTCATTGGCTTCTGATACTTGGCTTGCGACTGAGTCAGCCCAAGCGAAGGGAGTGCCAGTGGCGCCTGCAAGTTATAGTTCTATTACTGTCCGACTGGTGGCGGGACGAGCGGGTTTGTGCCGAGGCCGTCGTAACCTGCTCCGTGCAATGACAAACGGCTATAGAAAACACAACCACGAGATACTCGTGATGATAACAAGCCCATGGGCTTTGCTGGATCGCTTCGTATTTTTGTAGTAGTGGTGCCCGGCGTAACCTACATTAAATTCCAGGGTGTGTATTATGTATCTAAGTGTGCAAGTATACAAGTAATATTATATATGTATGCATGTATATATAATTATATATATATATATATATATATATATATATATATATATATATATATATATATATATATATATATATATATATATATATATATATATATATATATATATATATATATATATATATATATATATATATATATATATATATATATATATATATATATATATATATATATATATATATATATATATATATATATATATATATATATATATATATATATATATATATATATATATATATATATATATATATATATATATATATATATATATATATATATATATATATATATATATATATATATATATATATATATATATATATATATATATATATATATATATATATATATATATATTCGAATATTTTTTAAGCAGGTTTTCTTTTATGCATACGGAATTGAATGCGACAGCGTTCTCTGCATTTATCTTCTTCTTTGTTATGCTTTCTAGTTTTCGACCGCATGATCTATGATTATTTGTAAGATTATATAAAATATCACCAAGCGGTGCAATGATTAACACGGCTGTTATGATGTAAATAGTATAGGAAGTCAGCATCTATGTGAAACAAGTCGTGATTCGAAGCTACTATATGTTGTCGACGTTTCAACCAGCCTTGACCATCTTCAGAACTAACCAAGGCTATAGAACACCAGGTAGAACGCTCCGCGCGCTCCGCTTCCCAAAAAGGGAGACGCTTGAGCCGACCATCAATTATATAATCTTGAGCCGACCAATCAGCGTTTGACGACCTCCGCCGATCGTGGCAATAGTAAAGACCGTAGGGCAAAACTTGTGGAAGCTATTATTCATATATTGTTCCATTTTTCGTGCTAATTTTCTACAAAGGCATTCCTGCTACTTTAATATTGATCTTTAATACTACTTTATCACAATGTCACCGTTAACAGGGGAAAAAATGATATTTGTGTGAATGTCACCGGTTTCGCCGTACTAAAGACAAAATTTGTTTGTTTACCATTGTCACGATCGACGGAGGTCGTCAAACGCTGATTGGTCGGCTCAAGCGTCTCCCTTTTTTATTGGACTAAAATGCTGGAGCGCACCCCCCTGGAACTAACACAGTACGAATCACGTAGGTGTAATCAAGGCTATAGAACACCAGGTAGAACGCTCCGCTTCCCAAAAAGGGAGACGCTTGAGAGGACCATCAATTCTATAAACTTGAGCGGACCAATCAGCGTTTGACGACCTCCGCCGATCGTGGCAATAGTAAAGGCTGTAGGGAAAAATTTGTGGAAGCTATTATTCATATGTTATTCTATTTTTTCGTGCTAATTTTCTACAAAGACATTCTTGCTACTTTAGTCTTAATCTTGAATGCTACTTTATCACAATGTCACCGCTGACAGGGGAACAAATTTGGTATTTGTGTGAATGTCACCGGTTTCGCCGCACTAAAGACAAAATGTGTTTGTTTACCATTGTCACGACCGACGGAGGTCGTTAAACGCTGATTGGTCGGCTCAAGCGTCTCCCTTTTTTATTGGACTACAATGCTGGAGCGCACCCCCCTGGGTGTAATGCAAGCATGACAAAAATGAAGTGATGATACATACAGTTTCAATTACAACACTTCCTATTCTGAAGGCACGCGTAAAATCAATAGGGAACGTATATGAATATTCCGTGAAATACGCTCATCAGGCATACAATCGCCACAATACAGGTTACACAACACACAGTGCACAATACCTATGTTGAACAGAGCACACCGCAAGCATTAAGAACACTCATGCAGGCGGTAGGTGTCTGTCATATAAGGGTAGATGCGTGTATGTCTTTGTATGTGCATTGATGGTGTGAGGTGTCTCACGGATGTAGATGGTTTCAGCTGCCGCCAGGCGCCGCTGATCACGACAGTGCATCAGGATGGTAGTGTTAGCTGTGAGTAGGCGTCTGGTGAGATGTGTGCTGTGCTCTGTCGAAAGATGACTTTTTGGGCCACCATCCTGGAGGTGCATGGTTTCAGAGAGTTACTGGCGAGTTACTGGCAAGTTGCCCAGGGATGCCCTACATGAAATGTTGTGCGCCTGCACCATGGAAGTGCCCTTCCGCTGTCCAGAAGGTAACCTTTACCAGCAGATTAACGGCGTGGCCATGAGCTCCCCTCTAGGTGTGGTATTCACACAAACCTTCATGAGCTATGTTGAAGGAAAAGTACTGCATGAAGACTCCGTCCGGCCGTTCATGCTCTATAGGTATGCAGATGACATTTTCGTTGATGTGATCAGTGTTGATGATCTCCATGCTCTGAAAGTTAAACTCGAGGCAGGATCTGGACTAGGATTTACCATAGAACTTAATGTCAGCTTCCTTTTTGGGATCTCATGATCGATGCTAGTGGTGAAACATTCCAAACTGACGTATACGTAAAGCCTACAAACCTAGGACGATGCATGAACGGCGAGGGCGATTGTGGTGATAGCTACAGGCGCGGTGTGATCCGGGCGTACGTGAGGAGAGCGATCAAATATTGTTCCTCGTGGCACCTCGATCACCGCGAGCTCTCCCGCGTACGTCAGCTGCTCGTGAATAACGGGTATACCAATACCGATTTTGACGAATTATCCCATGACATGATACACAAGCA
Organism: Ashinkailepas kermadecensis; assembly: GCA_034440615.1. Classification (NCBI taxonomy): domain Eukaryota; kingdom Metazoa; phylum Arthropoda; class Thecostraca; family Neolepadidae; genus Ashinkailepas; species Ashinkailepas kermadecensis. Next base: position 225,564 of record JAOTOM010004279.1, on the reverse strand, counting down.
CATCACTCATGCCGACTTCAGACAAACTCCTCATGACACCAGCAAATGCATCACTGTTCACTACAAAAACACGATCACCCCTGCATGGAGGAAGGATGAAAAGGCAATATGCGACATTGTCTTGAAAAACACCACACCTGTCCAGCATGATCACAAAATTCGCTTCGTTGTTTACTACCAGACACCAAAAACAGCATCCCTCGTTCTACACAACAACACCTTCAAATTGCAACAGACCGACGTTGTATATTGTTTCAGGTGCACTACCGGGGACTGCGAAACCCGTAACGTATCCTACATCGGTCACACAACTACTACACTCAGCCGCCGCCTCACCATGCTCCTCCAGGATGGTGGCCCAAGAAGTCATCTTTCGACAGAGCACAGCACACATCTCACCAGACGCCTACTCACAGCTAACACTACCATCCTGATGCACTGTCGTGATCAGCGGCGCCTGGCGGCAGCTGAAACCATCTACATCCGTGAGACACCTCACACCATCAATGCACATACAAAGACATACACGCATCTGCCCCGATATGACAGACACCTACCGCCTGCATGAGTGTTCTTAATGCTTGCGGTGTACTTTGTTCAGCATAGGTATTGTGCACTGTGTGTTGTGTAACCTGTATTGTGGCCATTGTATGCCTGATGAGCGTATTTCACGGAATATTCATATACGTTCCCTTTTGATCTTACGCGAGCCTTCAAAATAGGAAGTGTTGTAAGTGAAACTGTATGTATCATCACTTCATTTTTCATGCTTCCATTACACCTACGTGATTCGTACTGTGTTAGTTCTGAAAATGGTCAAGGCTGGTTGAAACGTCGACAAAATATAGTAACTTCGAATCACGATTTGCTTCACATAGATGCTGACTTCCTATACTATTTACATCATAACAGCCGTGTTAATCATTGCACCGCTTGGGGATATTTTATATAATCTTACAAATAATCATAGATCATGCGTTCGAAAACTAGAAAGCATAACTAAGAAGAAGATAAATGCAAAGAACGCTGTCGCATTCAATTCTGTAGGCATATATATATATATATATATATATATATATATATATATATATATATATATATATATATATATATATATATATATATATATATATATATATATATATATATATATATATATATATATATATATATATATATATATATATATATATATATATATATATATATCTATATATATCTATATATATATATATATATACATATATATATATATATATATATATATATATATATATATATATATATATATATATATATATATATATATATATATATATATATATATATATATATATATATATATATATATATATATATATATATATATATATATATATATATATATATATATATATATATATATATATATATATATATATATATATATATATATATATATATATATATATATATATACCCGAATGAAGACTTAGAGGCGAGTTGAGTCGGCTATATTTTATATATATTCACCATACATTTTCATTGGAGAAAGGTCACACATAACTATACTATGTTCTGATAGTTTTGATGGTGCTATATTCTTCTCTGAAAGCAATGATCGAACGGTGATTTTGCCAGGGCATGTGAGAATAGGCCGGTTTGCACCGGTTCTGCGGCGCCGTCCGTTGGGATGGCTGTGGACGTCCGGCCGAGCCGCATACCTCGCCCGGTGGACCGTGTCGATTCGCTTGGATGACCCGGCCGGCCTGTGGTGTGGGCGCGGGACAAACACGGGGTGCTCACTCAATCACGGCTGATGCGGTCGACTAGCGCTGTGGCATTAAACCAAACTCAATCTTAGCGGGACTCCGGACATGGGAGACGCAAAGAATGCGCCTTCGCACATCAGACCAGTTCAAATTGGCAACTGTTGGTGGGAAACGACACATCAAGAAAAAAACTACACTTTGAGACATATATTGTTTTTATGTAAATCATTCATTCGATTATATCCACTCCATCCTAGAGATCAATCACATAAGCATATACCCAAACAATTCCCTTCACTTTCAGATATGTGCATGGTTGTCGAGAACTGCACAAAAACAATGATGTTATGCACCCATGTGCAAATTATGACAATTGACGTTTTTATTTCCATCTTTTGTAGCAAAGGTTAAGGCATTTCATTTGGATCTGACCCCCAACCTAACATAGATTTCAACATACTGCATTAGGCAAACTGTGCATTCGCCTTTACTGTTATTAGGCAAACTATATACTACACGTTCATACGTGTACAACGTATGTACAACGCAGCGACTTGTAATGGTACAATTTACGTGGAAACAACACATGTGTCGTTGCATTGACCTCCGAAGAAAGCTTCCGACTTCTTGAGATATTCCAAACAATTCGGCAACATTTAACAGAAAGAACGGCTACCTCTTTCACCATTCTCGATTTCTTTTGGCTAATTTTGAAGCCATATCTGCACCAAGATCACATGTCTCATACTTCAACGTGATTTTTTCAACGTTATTGTGGGTGTTGGGGTCTTTGCCTGATATCCTCCAGCCTACGAAGATAAAAATCCAGGACTCAGTTGCGTTTGTGAACATTCGCCCTAGGATGCGTGGGCGTTGCCACCGCTGGTGTCTCATGGGTCCGAACCCCACCGGAGTTTTTTTTAATGGGGTACGACCCCACCTGGAAAATTGGTATACTTTTGGAAAGCACGACATCTCCCCTGAAGTTTTCCAGTTTCTGTATCAGGCGACATCTGAATCTGGCGGATGGACTCGGCCGACAGTGCCGCCCCGGGTCCGCCGGGCGGGACTGTCAGTCAATGCCACCATGGCCCGCGGAGGGCCAGCAGAGTGGACGCGCCTGCCTGTCTGACCTTAAAGATGTGCTACCTTTGGAATGGTTGTGCAGCATTCTATATCACAAAACAGCGAACATGGCTTTATCTTCCTTCATATTAGTACTGGAATGATCATCTTCGTTGTGTCTTTGGTTGCCAGCTCCTGAACGAAATGCTTCATAACAACAGCCAGTGACAGTAATAACCATTGGCCCGGCAGGATTGACAACCTATACAGGTCTAAAAGCATGCCACCGGCGTAATAACCTACCATACCATCACCGCGGAAAAGGTTGTTTTGTTCCATGACGTGGAGGTGAGGGAGATTAGCTGTTTGGGCCCGAGTTGGACTGGAGCATAGGAACGTGGAAAGGGCAGAGGCAGAGCTTTTGATTAGCTAAAATGAAAATTTTGAACGTAAATATAATAACGGAAACAATGACGAGGCTCGAGAACCACAGTTGCAGAAATCCGAGTTTTTTACGTCAGATGCGGGTTTGAATGGGGCGGGGACAGAGAACGGTGACGGTCTTGTCCTCCAGCTTGAAAATCGTTCCTGCGCCTCTGAGGTTGAACCCCACCCGAAAACTGAAGGTGGTGACGCCATTGCTAGGATGGGCCGCCGTCGTCCGGCCGCACCTGCAGGTGCGCTGCGTTCCGCACATGACGTCACGCGCTCCAGCCGGACGTGACGTCACGCAATCCAGACGGCGCCGGCGGCCAACCGAACAGCCGGCCCCGGTGGTGGCGGCGGCGGTGCCTGTGGTGCCTGTGGTCCTGCTGCACATCCAGGCAGCCTGCACGACGCCACGTAATACAGTACCGAGCAGCCGCAGCCTTTGCCGGGCTATAAATGGAAGCTAGCTGGAGCTATAAATGGAGGCTATAAAACGGAACTAAAAAAGTTATCGTTTGCAAGCGATGCCACACATTTGGAGCAGCGGGAAACTTCCGAATCACGTAGACAACAAAAACAGCTTGCACACCTAAAAAAGCAGCCTCGTGTATCTACCAGTCGCTTCCCGGCTCAACCCAGATATAGCTGAGCGTCAGGCTATAATCTGTGATTAATTATGCAGTGTTCCATTACATTATAGTTGAGCGTTACGTGGTACGTGGAAGTGCCTATCCGGCCAGCGGCACAGGCCAGCTGCGCCTTCCACTGGACATCTCGGAAATAGGACGTTTTTATATGCTGCGTTAGTCCTCGCAGTTCGGGAGGGGGGACCACATTGACCTCTGAGCCAGATATATTCTGAAGTAACTCCTAAATCGGTCACGCTATCGCTTTGGAATTTGACATACCTCCCACTACGTTACTTGCACATATTGTGTCAAAGAATTGCGCTCTAGGTTGGTTTACGACAGGGCTCTTTTGGGCATAAATCCGTAGGGGTCGGATTCCTCCCCTCTCCAAGATCTCTGAATCTGTCCAGCCGATTTCAAAACTGAATAGCTCAAACTAATTCGACTGGTCGAATCTACAGTTTTAGAAGGTCAAAATGTGAAAATTCGCAATGGAGAAATCAGGAGGCAAAAAAATGGGAGTTCATCCACATCATTTCAGATTGTGTTCGTATTTTACACCGGTAAAATAGTGCATTGTTGGGTATAAACCATCCTCAATGGATCCAAGCACCATCTGATATTCACACATGCACATGTAAAGCAGCTAATGACGTAGCCAGCAGCCTAAGGAGGGGTTGGTATCATTTGTTTTTTGTGGCTGGTCCTTCGCAGTCAGTGCCATAAATACCTATTATTTTTCCGCCCCTGCATACCATCAATGTGTACGGTGAGGCTTTGGACAAAGGCGCCACCAGATACTGGGTAGGATCCTGAGAGGCCTGTGTGCGAAGGTTACTACGGCTCTGTTGTTGCACTTCACTTGCCCGTGATATGAAGGCCAGCCGTCTGTCTCACACGCTGCCGCCAGCTTCGCCACGTGACCAGATGACTCACGCCTGTGTGACGTCACTGATCAGCTGACGGAGCCATCGATCAGCTGGGTGGGCGCCGAGTCGGTGGTGGGGTCAGACAACGACAGCACCACTCACAACACGCAACCGTACCTACTGGCTATGCCACTTATTTGGATCGGAGGCCGGCCCTACGCTGGGCAACGGATTACTGTGGGCTGTATGGGGGCTAGCAGATCTGCGTCAGTCGTAAAAAAAAAACATTCCCGCGTACCTACCCTACTACGGTTAGACTTCAGGATTTTCATCTTTTTTTAAACCGACCTGTCAATTGTTAATTACTTTGGGTATTCAGGGCGCAGCGACTACGTTGCTTACTTTGTGCCCATTAAATCGGCCTTCAATTGGTTTAGTTACCAGCGACGGCTAAGCACGAACTCGTCTACTCCCATGTATATGGTGCAACGGTTAACCTGAGTAGGCCAGCTCTCAACCACCCAGCTTGGCTCGGCCTGGCCCTGAGTCACCCGGCCTGGCTCGGCCCCGCACTGAGTCATCCGGACTGACTTCCCATGGCCGGACCCGGCCCGGCTGGCTCGACCGTCACGTTTTTGAAGCCGTTATAACTTTTTGGTTACAGCGTTTCGCTTTCTAATCCACTCGGTCAGATGTGCTCTTTAATTTGGACCTTTGTCCATTTCTATCACAAAAGTTTTCATGAAGTGAATTATTAATGGATCTTTGTTGAAAGAATACGATCGTGGCGCAGTAGCGTAGCCAGGATTTGGTCCAGGGGGCCAATATCTGAATAGGGCCCCTACCTACTTAGGGCCACATATATGTATATATACAGGTAGGCAAGGATGGTTAAATACGTGGGTAAGTAAGGCACACTACGCTGGAGTGATTAATGCGAAACCTGCAATCACGGTCCAACAGTCCGGTAAAGACCAGTAGTTTAGGGGCGCATCGACTGCAAAGGTCATATAGCCGGTAAAGACCAGAAAACCCTCCCGTTTAGCTGCAGATGACAGTTAACAAAAGAAAATATATTACGGAAAATAAAGGGACATTAGCACATCTAATGAAGGCATGCATATTATTAACTTAGATCAAAATACGATTGGGATCTCCATGGACACCACTCCCGATTACTATTTTCTGTTATCCCCTACGTTAAAAAATAGTTCAATAGGGAGGGTGTTCGTGATAAGAGTAAAGCCCACATTGTTGCGAATTTTGACAGCTTCATACTTCCTCAATATCAGGCGTGAATATCAGTGGGGAAAAACAAGTGCAAGATTTTGGAACAGGGGAAGGACTGGCAATAGGTCTGATCAGTGATGTCCAACACACAGCATCCTGCAAATTGGTGTTTTTCCCCTAACCAACGTCACACCGATCCAAAACGAATCAACTGGCACCGCAGTCATCGCAGCTATTGCTGAGGTGTCTTTCCGCCACCGCTGGAGCGACCGCAACTGCTGTGGAAACTGTGGCCAGACCACTGTGACGGCTGTTGCCGCTTGGGCTGTCATCGCCGCTGGGACGGCTGTGGCCGCTAGGGCGGTCGTGGCCACAGAGGCGACCGTCGCTGCTGAGGTGGCGGTGGCTGCTGGGACGGCCGTCATCACTGGGGCGGTCGTCACCGCTGGGACTTCCATGGCCGCAGGGACAGATATCACCACTGATACGTATATGGCCGCAAGAGCGGCCGTGGCCACAGGGGCGGCCGCCGCTGCGGATGACGGTGGCTGCTGGCACGGCCGTCACCACTGAGGCGGTCGTCACCGCTAGAACTTCCATGGCCGCTGTGGTGGCTGTGGCCAATGGGACAGCCGTCACCGTTGGGGCGGCCGCCATCGGCATTCGGGAAGTCGCCTAGCAACAGCGTTTCTTTGAACTCAAGAAACAGCAGGTGACGGCATTTTTTTGCACGATCAATGTGCATCATAGCGAGAGCGCTCATACGATCTTCACCTATTTTTCTCCTCCGTATTAAGGGTTTTTCCACCAACAGGCAGACCTCTCCGGCACTCTGGTTCTCTTCGCCCTCATGGCCCTCTAGCTTTCAGGGGACATTCCCAGTCCTTGGCAGCATGCATAGGACTCAAGGACATCTTATCTCTAAGGCTGGCCCTTAGCTTTCCTCGCGCCCATCGCCAGTTCTCAGGAACTACCGTAGCTCTTATGGAATCCCCGATCCCTCAGGTGCCCATCCTAAAGTTCAGAGACATCCTAGTTCAGTTCTATCTGGCTCTCGCGGGCCATCTTCATCCGCCGGAAGCCATCTCCAACTTCCATGGTCCATTCCCAGTCCTCAACAAACATGTTCAGCTTGCAGGGGCATCCTGTAGCTTCGAGACAGGCCTCACAATTTCTAACAAACATCGCCATCTCTTGGAACTCTCCTCAGCTCTTAGGTGGCTCTGTTCAACCATCAGGGTTCCTCGCAAGCCTCAAGAACATCACAATCCAGTGCACTCTAACTTTCGGGGGCCATTCCCAGTCCTCTACAGCCTTTCGGGCTGTCAAAGAAATTCCTGCTCTAAAACTGGCCCTCAATGTTCTCCACAACCATCGCTAGCCCTTAGGGACTCTCTTTGGATCTCAGGGGGCCCTGTTCTTCTCATCGGGACCCCTTCCAAACCTCTTGGACATCCCAGTGCATTGGACAGTCCAGTCCTCCCCAGCGCTCAGTAATCATTTTCAATCGACAGGAGCCCTCTCCAGCTGTTAGGATCCTTCCCAGTCATTGACAGTCTGTCTAGCTTCTAGGGCTTTTTAGCTCTGTGGCGGCTCCCAAGTATTCCTGACAACCGTTGTTAGCCTCATGGAATCATCTTAGCTCTCAGGGGGCTCTATTATACATCAGGGGTCCTCTCAAGCTGATAGTGGACCTTACCAGTTATCGACAGCTTTGTTGGTTTCAAGCACATTCTATGCTCCGAGTCTGGTCCTCAGTATTCCTGACAGTAATCGCCAGCCCACGGGGAACCGTCCTGGCCCTCAGAGGACCTTCTTCATCCATTCGGGGCCGCTCTTAACCTCAGGAGAATCCCAGTTCAGTCTTCTATGACTCTCAGAGACCATCTTCATCCATCAAGGTCCTCTCCTGTTCTAGGGGCCCATCACAGCCTTTAATAGCCCTGTCTAGCTCTCATCTCGGGGGAATTTCAGCTCTGAGATGGGCCCTGATTAGTTCTCGTCAGCTCTTTGTGGTCCTGTCCATCCTCCAGGGGACCTTTAAAACCCCAAAAGCACCCCAGCTATCTCTGGTCCTCATGCGCCCTGCTTATGCTTCAGGGCCCTCGGTGCCCTACTTATTCCTCAGTTATTAGGGCCCCTTTCCAGCCGAAACTGCTCTTTCCAGCTCGCGTAGGCATTCCAGCTCTTGGACGGGTGGGTCCTTTCTTGTCTGCACGGCTCTTGTCGTTGTTGTTGTTATTGGGGTTTAGGGGCGCATCAACTGCCTAGGTTATACAGCGCCCATAACATCGTCAGTCAAGCCAGGTGTGAACGTATCGGCGTCGAGTAAATGAGAGGACTGGGGGTCGCAACATGCTAGGGCATTTCATGGTGACGATATTTTGCGATGTCGTGCTACCTTTGTTGGGGTGAGTACACTACGTCAAATCCAGCCGCAGAAAGGAATGGGAAGAGTTCAGCGACATACCGTGAACCGTCGCCCAACAGTTCCATCAGGGTGGGCGATGGGGTTAAGAAGCGGCGACGTTCCGTTTCAAGGTGACATGTGCTAAGAATATGGGCCACAGACAGGTTGTCGCCGCAACGTGAACAGGCTGGTCGTTGTTCCGAGCATAGAAGGTAGCGGTGTGAAAAAATATGTGTGTCCCAGACGAAGGCGGCACAGAATGACCTCCTCACGTCTCGATCGCCGCGAGCAAGACTGCCACGCACCCCGGCGAGGCTTTAATACTTTCAGTTTGTTGGCCAGGACAGCATCCCAGGAAGACTGCCACTTGTTGTGCAGGTAAGCAGATATACTGGGGTAAAAGTCCCTTGCAGGGAGTGGCAACCGACGCGCGTATCGTGCATTCGCCGAGCGTTTGGCTGCTGCATCGGCGAGCTCGTTTCCAACAATTCCCACGTGGCTTGGGATCCAGCACAATACCACACGTTTCCCCTCCTGAGCTAAGGAAGAGATGAGCAACAAGATGTCTTGGATGAGGGGGTTAGGGTGGTAAAATCGCTGCAGGGCCAAAAGGCTGCTGAGAGAATCAGACAAGATCAGGTGTAAATCCTCGTTCCCTACCTGGATAAAAGAGAGAGAGCCTTGGCAATGGCCACCAGTTCTGCTGTAAAAACCGATGCATGCGGTGGCAGCGTAAAACCCCGAGTAGTGTTATCACATACAAACGCGCTACCGACGCCTGTTTCGGTTTTAGATCCATCGGTATACGTGGCGGTATACCCCTCGCACGATTGGATGGTCTGTAGAGCTCGTGCTTGCAAGTCTGAGCATATAGTACTTTGCTTGCGGGTCTCAGTTATAGAAAGATCAACATTTGGTGAGGTCAATTCCCATGGGGGAGTTCTGATGAGTGTTGTTCTCAGAACACCACGAAGCGTGATCCAACTATCTTGCAGCATTTCTCGAATTTTTACACAGAACGGATTCAAGTGCGGAGACCGTCTGTGTTGAAACAAACGTAAGGTGTGGGGTGAAAAGACCGCTTGATATGTGGGATGGTCTGGAAATTGTGCCAGCTTGATAGCATACCGCGTGCCTAGCATCTGACGACGCATGGCGAGCGATGGTTCATTTGTCTCGACGAGGAGACTTGCTGTTGGCGAGGTGCGGAATGCTCCAGTCACAATACGAAGACCCGAGTGATGTATGGTGTCCAGGGTACGCTTGGCTGAAATGCTTGCACAGTCATACACAAAGCTAGCGTAGTCAAGTCTTGAACGTATCAAAGATCGATATAGGAGAAGTAATGTTTTCCTATCCGCCCCATAAGTAGTACGAGATATACATTTTAAAATGTTCATAGATCTAAAACACTGTTCACGCAGGACTTTAAAATGTTCTCTATACGTAAGTCGCGTGTCAAAGTACATTCCGAGGAAGCGAACCACGGGTTTGCATGGGATGGTTTCTCTGTAAAGGCTGAATGACATGTCCTGACAGCACTGTCGCCGCCGGCAGAAATGGATGCAGACAGTTTTTGCAGTCGAAAAGCGAAACCCATTAGCAGTACTCCATCGATGTAGTCGTGTGACGGCCGACTGGAGCTGTCTTTCTATGGATGAGATCTTTGAAGCCGGACACCAGATCGCGAAGTCGTCCACAAACAGCGATCGCCCGATGGTCGTTGGGAGGTTGTCATCGATGTCGTTTATCATAATTCCAAACAACGGCACGCTCAAAACGCTGCCCTGAGGTACACCATTAATCTGTGGATATCGATCTGAGAGTCGATTGCCTACTCGGACGCAGAAGGATCGATCGGCTAAGAAGTTTTGTATAAATGTGCCCATATGTCCACGTATACCGTGCTTAAAAACTTTCTGAAGAATGCCGTGGCGCCAAGTCGTATCATAAGCGCTCGCAATATCAAAGAACACAGCGCCAACGTGTCGTTTGCGCTGAAATTCAGTTCGTATGACTGTGTCCAGGGATAAAATATGGTCAACTGTACACCGGTTTTTATAAAACCACACTGCGCGTTCGTAAAAATGTTGGAGCGCTCCAAAAACCACATTAAGCGAACGTTCACCATCCTCTCCATGAGTTTGCACAGCGATGATGTGAGCGCGATAGGTCGATAGTATAATGGATCAAATCCGCTCTTGCCAGGCTTCAGGATCGGTATTACTGTTGTGTCTCTCCATGAGGATGGAAAGCCTCCACTTTTCCAAAGCCGGTTGAAAATTTGTAGGAGCACTTTGAGCGCACTGGAAGGCAGGTGTTTCAGCATATCGTTATGCACGTCATCAGGGCCCTCAGATACACTCCGCAGGGCGTTAACGGCGGAAATCAGCTCGGCTTCGGTGAACGGCGCATTATATGGGAGTATCTCTGACGTAGAAAAGTCTATGGTGGACCGTTCATGGCGAATTCGGTGACGAACAAATTGTGGATCTGAGCTTCCCTGTAGGCTACGCTCTGATAATGCACGTCCAATCTCATTTGCAACGTCAGAGGGGTCAGAAATTATCCGATCTCCTACCTGCAAGGTAGGTAGTGGAGCAGATGAGAATTTTCCCGCGATCCTGCTAATACGCGTCCATACTTGGGCGGCTGGTGTTAGATGGGTGAGTGTGTTTAAAAAAGACCGGAAGGATGCTCGTTTGGCCTCCAGACAGGTTCGACGAGAAAAGGCTCTGGCTCGGAGAAACGCTATGCGATTTTCTGTGGTACAGTTGTGGTTGAACACTCTGAAGGCACGTTTGCGTGCCCGAATAGCACTTTCGCACTCGTCCGTCCACCACGGGACTGGGGAACGGCGAGGGGCACCAGAAGTCCTAGGGATGCAGTCAGTAGCACAGTTGATGAGCTGTAAAGTGAAAACTTCTATGGATTTTGGCAAGCTTCGGGGGTTGGCAGAACAAGTTGCATCCAGTCTATTCTCAAACTCATTCCAATTAGCCTTTTTTATATTCCATCGCCTTGGTCTTCGCCCAAGAACTACTCAGTCTTGGTAAGCCAACCATACTGGGAAGTGGTCGCTGCCTAATGGATCGTCGGCCACCGACCAAGTAAAAGACTGGACCAACTGTGGACTGCACAGACTTAGGTCTAAAACTGACGGCGGCGGCTTGTGATGGAGGTGGGGAGTATGGAGGTAGATGGCAAGGATTTGGGTCCACAGGATGGTGCTGAGGAGGGTGTGGAAGTGGAGTTGGGAGATGAGAGGGGGGAGGTGGTTTTAGTGGAAGTGTCGGCCGAGGATTTTGGCGACGGCTTACTTCTTCTCCTGTGTTCGACAAGTGTCCACTCTCCACTTCCCCTATCTTTGGTCAACACATCAGGCGATGCATCCGACTCGCCTTCCCTGCTCGGCCCATCGGTTTCCGAAGGCATGACGTCATGTGCTGAGAATACCTGACCACGTTCTTCGTCTCTGCTAGGAGCTGGGGTGAGAACGTCACTGACCCCCGAAGGGGACTCAGTGGCCGTTCCATTCGAAGGCGGGGATCCTGTGATCGTGAGTGGTCCACAGGCCACACCAAACGACTGGAGGAGTGCGATGAGCTGCGTGATGAGGTCTGCGGTTCCACCTCTCTGCAACTGTGGCGGAGCATGTCGTGTGTTGATACCAAGTTTGGCGGCAGCCGCGTACGAAACCTTTGGATTGGTCATGTGATATTTATCTCTGGCTTCTCGGAAGGTGAGGTTTCGTGTGACTTTGATAGATACTATCTCCTTCTCCTTAAAGTACGTAGGACATAAACGGTCGTAAGTCGTGTGTGGCTTCTGATCGTGGCCACAGTTGGTGCACCATGGCCTGTCGGCACTGCACTGTTCACTCTCATGGTCGGGTGATGAGCATCTGCCGCAAACTGGGCGATTCCTGCAGTGTTGTCTGGTGTGACCAAACCTTTGGCATCGATAGCACCTCATGGGATTTGGAATAAAAAGACGAACTTTCACCTTTGCATACCCCACACGAATATCAGATGGCACATCAGAACGATTAAAAGTCAGAATGATGTTATTAGTTGAAATCATGTTGGTGCCCTTCCGCACACGGATGCGTTTGGCATCCGTAACCCCGTATTCCTTCAGACCATCCACAATGTCGTCATCGCTGACATCCTGAAGGTCGTAACAATTAGTGATACCTTTCACATAATTTTTGGTTTGGTGTGGTAGCACCGACATGCGTATAGCTAAATCGCGCCTCCCTTCACTGTCTTTGATCGTGTACACGAACTCCGTAGCCGCTAGTGCCTTTTTCGCCTCTTCTCCGCTTCCAAACTCCACCTCAAGTGCACCGTCTCTCAACCTTTCGCATCTGAAAATGGTACCAAATCGGTCACAGCCATCCCGCCGTTGGAAAGGCGACAAGCTCGCCAGCTGTCGTGATCCCTGCAGGGCTTTAAACACCAGAATCCGGGGAAGATGGGGATCTACACCACCGCTGTTCGAGTGATTGTTCGAGGGCCGAACCGCTCCCAGGGGTAGGCTTGTCTGGCCCCTACTAGAGGGACCAGGAGGGTTTTTTTGGTTAGAGGATGCCATGTAGTGTGATTGTGTTCTGCTCCCCGGGCGCCCCACCACACAGGGGCCCAACGGGGGGACGCCTGGGCCCCGCGGACGGGAGGACGCCAGGCGCCCGAGGAGCTATACGGGGCAGGCGGCGCCTTCGCCCGGCCGGGAGAGAGAGACTCACCACCCCGACCGGGATCCAGCGCCGCCCACCACTTGACCCCAGCCGGCCGGGCCGGCGGACACTGGGAAGATTCCCAAGTCCCCGGCCCGAGGCGACCAGCCACCTGGCCCGCGTGAGGCCCCACGGGTCCGCCCGCCCCTCCGGGATATCGGGACCAAAGAGGTGTGTTGGTCCCCCGCCACAACTAGCACCGTGCGACGGGGGACCTCAACCTCCAGGACTCCGTCAACCCCGGGGGGCGGGCCGAGGGGGCGCGGCTACCCCGGTAAAACTGAGCTGGTGGGCAGGACAGGGGAAGTTGTCCTACCTGCTCATGATAGGGAGAGTTGGTGTTGCAGGGCCAGGTGAAGGACATGGATGTTGAGATGAGATGGGCATTGGAATGGGAGCGTATGGATGGAAGGACGACTGAGGCACTCTTAGACTCACCCCTCGCCGGGTCATTGGGGCACGCAATCCCCCCCCCCCCCCACCACCACCACGGAAAGGTGGTGCCTCGTCGGGGGGGTGCACGGCTCTTGTCAGCTCGCAGGGTGGACGTCTTCAGGTTTCAAGGGCCCTTTCCACACAGACTGTTAGAAGCACTTGAATTTTTCCTCGGTTATGTATCTGCCCCTAAGCTTTGAGGGGCCCTTGAGGGCGCCTGAAGTCTGTCACCTGGATAGACCCATCGGTCTCGCCAGGGGGCGGTTGCCCCTCCACCCCTTCGATTCGCCACTGCTTTCTTAATGCCCGGGGCCCCGCCATGGGCTTGGAGACCCTTTACGTAGCACCGGGAACCCCCGCTTTGGCCCGGACCGTCACCGTAGCCAGTGTTCCTCTTCATCAGCGCGTGAGGCGGGCGTCGGTAGCTCAGTGGCTAAGCTGAGCGTCTTGCAGGCCAGATGTACGGAGTTCGATTCCCCGCGGTGCCCGCCCTTTCTTCCAGAGTGGGAGGCAGGCGACGCCGTATGGCCTCAGCTGCTCAGTGCGTTGTAAAGTCACAACCACCATCGGCGTGAGGCCCGCTGTCGGCTCTGAGTCCCTCTCCATTAGCGTGAGCCAAAGCAGATCTAGTGGCCCTGCACGTCCTGTCCGAGGCCACTTTGTCGGCCCAGGGGCCCTTCGTGTCGGCTCTGGGTCCCTCTCCATTAGCGTGAGCCAAAGCAGATCCAGTGGCCCTGCACGTCCTGCCCGAGGCCACTTTGTCGGCCCAGGGGCCCTTCGTGTCGGCTCTGAGTCCCTCTCCATTAGCGTGAGCCAAAGCAGATCCAGTGGTCCTGCACGTCCTGTCCGAGGCCACTTTGTCGGCCCAGGGGCCCTTCGTGTCGGCTCTGGGTCCCTCTCCATTAGCGTGAGCCAAAGCAGATCTAGTGGCCCTGCACGTCCTGTCCGAGGCCACTTTGTCGGCCCAGGGGCCCTTCGTGTCGGCTCTGGGTCCCTCTCCATTAGCGTGAGCCAAAGCAGATCTAGTGGCCCTGCACGTCCTGTCCGAGGCCACTTTGTCGGCCCAGGGGCCCTTCGTGTCGGCTCTGGGTCCCTCTCCATTAGCGTGAGCCAAAGCAGATCTAGTGGCCCTGCACGTCCTGTCCGAGGCCACTTTGTCGGCCCAGGGGCCCTTCGTGTCGGCTCTGGGTCCCTCTCCATTAGCGTGAGCCAAAGCAGATCTAGTGGCCCTGCACGTCCTGTCCGAGGCCACTTTGTCGGCCCAGGGGCCCTTCGTGTCGGCTCTGGGTCCCTCTCCATTAGCGTGAGCCAAAGCAGATCTAGTGGCCCTGCACGTCCTGTCCGAGGCCACTTTGTCGGCCCAGGGGCCCTTCGTGTCGGCTCTGGGTCCCTCTCCATTAGCGTGAGCCAAAGCAGATCTAGTGGCCCTGCACGTCCTGTCCGAGGCCACTTTGTCGGCCCAGGGGCCCTTCGTGTCGGCTCTGGGTCCCTCTCCATTAGCGTGAGCCAAAGCAGATCTAGTGGCCCTGCACGTCCTGTCCGAGGCCACTTTGTCGGCCCAGGGGCCCTTCGTGTCGGCTCTGGGTTCTCTCTGACGGTCCAAGGTCCTGCAGCGGCTAGGGGGTTCTCTTAGTCGGCGCAGAGGCCCTCCTTAGCGATACAGAGTCTCCCTGTCGGGCCGAAGGCCCTCTTTCAACAGCTTGGGCCCCTCCATCGGGCCAGGGGCTGTTGTATGACATGGGCCCCTCCATCAAGTCAGGAGCCCTTGTACATCGGGCGCTTTTATTTCCTCTTTTAACAATGCAATTTGGTGAATCTATCACATCTGAAATTACATTAGCTCCACATTCATATTTGAAGGTCTGCGTCTGCATAAACACTCAAGGCAGTGCGTTAGGCCCATTGCTCAATGTTTAATGTTTATATGTTTATGAAGACACGCGTCTTCAAGCATGTATGGTGAGCTAAGCTGATTTCGGATGCGGTAGACACACCAAATCGTATTATTAAAAGCAGAATTAAAAGCGTTACCCCTCATCGGCCGCGAACGCTGAACTGAACCCGGCTGTGGACGGCGAAGGCGATGTCCTGTACTAGTTCAGTGAACACGTTGCAGAAATAGCTGTACGGAATGTAATAGTTTAAACAGGTGCTGTGAATTCTGGAAGGGAATTAATCAAAATATCCCCCTACCCCCGTCGCCTAATATTCGAGGTCACTGCGCCAGGACGCCAACTCTTACACACACATCACCCCCCCCAATCGCGCCAGATGGGCACACTCCACTGGCACCTGACCCCAACGGACAGTCGGGTATGGCGTGCCACGGCCACACCTGTGGCGCAACTCACGTCGCCATCTGTAGCCATTGATTTCCGTCCCGGCTATAGCCGCGATCCCAAGCTCCAGCTGAGGCGCGCACAACAGCTCGCACGAGCATTCCACGTTGGCCAGTGCCAAGAAACCAAAACTAATCCGGTTCGACAAAATCGAAACTGTTGCAGCGTGGGGAAATGCTGACTGTACATGCATGAGAAAGCCAGATTACACCGGCGTGAGAAAGCCAGATTACACCGGCGTGAGAAAGTGCAGACTGGTCCGGCATGATAGGGCAGAAGATACAAGTGGCCACCGCGGTCACCAGCATCAGCTCAACAAGCATGGCGTGGGATGAGAACTACAAAACCCAGCAGTCATTTACTTGAAATGGACATGATGACCATTCCACAAAATAAAAATCTGGACCTAGCAGACGGAGTGCGGTGAATTAACTACACATAGCCAGATCAGGGTTCATCCTGCTTTCGTGCAGCCTCCAGACTTTGACTGACAGTCGAGGTCAAAGTAGCAGCTTTCTTCCCCAGAATGGTCACCGAATAAAATGCTATTTCTTTGTTCTCAAATATAGCAGTGCGGAAAATGCCTCCCAAATCAAACACTACGTCACATTAGTGTGTAAAATGAGCTCACGGACGTAATCGCCGATGATTATCGGGAGAGGGGGGATTTCCTGAAATGCTGCATAGCAATATCTCTAGGGTATTTTCTGAATAAGACGTTTGCCCAACAATTCGAAAAACACGTGTCGTCGAAGTATTCCTAACAACAACTGACACAACTCGCTTGCTTTGCTTCAATCAATGTCGAGGACGCGGTTTATTCAAAAGATACGGAATCTGTTCCCCTCGCTGCGGCGCTCAAAATTCAATGTTCAGCGAACAATCCCAAATTCAACACCCCCAAATGTCGTACGAGCATTATCATGCAGTGCTTCATTCAGAAGCATAAGCGCCACAAAGGATGCGTCAGATTTGCCAGACAAGTCAAGTCATTTCGGGCATAAACGTTCAAAGTGTTTGGCTGATATTGGGATCCATTTATGGTACCCTTGTCCAGCAATATCGAGTCATTGACACAAAATCCTGGTGATGTCATTCATAATGATGCGCATCTATTATTTCAGATGACGGTGCGAGCTCCAGAAACACCCAAGCAGAACAGAGACGCAAGCAGGATTCGAAGAAGTCGACCTGTCCGCGAACCTCATTAGTCGGCCGAGGGGCTTCCTTTCACGACCCCAGACGCCCTCTGCCAGGCCGGAGGCCCTCTTTCAGCAGTGTGGACCCTCTCCACCAGGTCAGGGCCTCTTCTACCGCTCGGTGCCCTCCGTCAGCCCAGAAGCCTTTCGCATTGGTCCGGGGCCCTCTCCGACAGCCCGTAGACGTCTCAGGCGATTATGATCCTCTTCGGCGGCTAGAAGTCCTCTCCGTCGGCTCAGGGGGCCTCTTTAACGGCCCAGGGCCTTCTCCGCCGGACCGGTGATTTTTATTTCAAAAGGTCCCCCTCCATCAGGCCAAGGACCCTCTCCACGGCTTGCGTCCTCTACGCCGACCAAGGGGCCCTTCGTATCGTCTCGGCTCCTCCGATGGTGCAGGGTCCCCTCCGGCGGCTAGGGGCCCATCCCCTCAGAAGAAGAGCCTTGGGTTTTTTACGACGCATTAAACTGCTAGGTCATATAGCGTCGCCAACCTCTCACGCCGATTGGTCGCGGGCGGACTCGGTAATACCGCCGGTTACAGGATTTGAACCCACAATCTTGCGATCAAGAGTCCAGCACCCTAGCGACTGAGTTACCGCGGCCCCCGCCCTTCTCGTCAGCTCAGGGGCCCTCTTCGCCAAAGGTCAAGTATCAGATGAGAGCAAAGTGCTGACCTCAATTCAAAATTTTCGAAAGATGTACATGAAAACACTACTGTCCTGTCCCTGTCGTGCAAATAGACCCCAAATTCAGCATTCGCATCTAAATCAACCACAGTGCGACTCAGACTAAAAAAAGCGGTCATCCGAGATCAAGTTAAGTTAATATCCTCAAACGGCCTCGTCCTATGCCGTTTTAACAATAACCATAAATCAGCTAAATTGACATACTTGATTTTCGTCTTGTCAATTCCGGCTTCGTTAGAAAATTATCATTATTTACGTTATTGCAAGGGCTAAACACATATGCGCGCATCAAAAGCATACGTTTCACCATAGTGCCAGTATGCGGGGACGAGTGGTCTAGGGGTAAGATGCTCGTCTCACAATCGAAAGGTTGTGGGTTCGAGTCTGACCTGTCGCTACTCTTCGCCCGCGACCAATCGGCGTGAGAGATTGGCGACGCTACATGACTCAACGGTCGACGTGTCGTAAAACCAATAACCAACCAACTAACCAATAGTGCCAGTATGCGGCGACGTAAAATTCACGCGCGTAACGCACGGCAATCTGGCGCGTGACGCGCGTCAATGCCGGATGCAAAACCGACAGTGTGCGCCGACGTGGACGTGCGCACGTGCTTCGCCGGTGTATCTAGACTGTCCCGTGTACTTAGACTGTTCCGTGTACCTATGATATGTCAGGTCCTTGTACCCATGATATGGCAAGTCTTTGCCCTGCCCGTGTATCTAGACTAGCTGTTTCTAAGCTTGTTCGGTTTGTAATTCCCTTTCACTGTGAAAATTGTGTTATTTTTTGTTGAAAATTTTTGTTGTTTTGTTTTATGTTTTATGTTTTGTTGAAAATTGTGTGAAAATTGTGTGTTGTGAGGCCACGAAAGGGGACAAAAAAGGGGACCTGGGAAAGCGGACCAGGGAAGGGGAGCGAAAAGGGGATCGGGAAAGCGGACCAGGGACAGGGAGCAGAGAAATGGAGCCGGGATGAGGAACGGGTAGAGGAACCGAAGAATTGGACTGATACTAGTGTGGCAAATGCTGTCGCGACATTGCAAATCGATTGTGGGCACTCACTGGTATCTGGAACGAGAAACAAAGCAGTAAATGCATGTATGTATTCTCAGAGCTTATTGTAATGATGCCGTGATATTTTGTACCTTGACAGAGGCACAGTTAATGCTTTATATGCTGGACGTTTGTGCTGCTTTTGCTCGCTGCGTCAGTCCGCTTAAAGCTTCACAGTCAGTACCGTCGCCATCTCCAGCACAAATCCCACATCCGGCCATCACTGCCGCAGCTGACTTTCAAAGGACCAATGCGTCAATGGGTGAAGGGTTATCTATGCCCTATTAGCATGACCCACTGTAGTTGCCGCGACATCAACACCGCCATACGCCATTCACTTCACCGGCTCAGCGGAAATGGATTTCGCGGGCCGCTGAATGCTATGGTGCAGAATATGAGAACGTGGCATAACGTATAATTGCTCAAATACGCATGCAAGCAGACACATGCTGTATGCAAGCAGACACAAACGAATGTTGACGCATGATGACAGAGCATGCAATAAACTTCGCCATGGCCTTGTATAAGGGTATCGGCTGTTCTATTTAACCTGTCCCGAATGTGTTCGTTGAATCTGAGTCGGGCTGGGCGTTTGGTTTCAACGATGTACGTAGCCTGACACAGCTTGCAACACATTTTATATACATTTGCTTTCGTGCAATCTCCGATCAAACCGGACCTACAGGTTTGGCAACGCTGTTCCCGAGGACTCCTAGGCATAGTGAAGACTGAACGGATCACAGAAGAGCGCAATTTTCTGCTATTTTTCCAAACCATTTTCACTTGTAGGCCAGACTTCCTCACTATTTTCCTTACCTTGCATTGTAAGTTTTCATCAACGCATGGCGCAGGGATAAAAATAATCACACTGATCATGTCATGTGTGTCCATGTCTGGAAAACCTAGTTCGCCGGCGGTTTTGTTTTGCTTGGCTTCCTGCAACCAACCGCAAGACAGGTACCAGGTGCAAAGTAATCTCGTGACTATTTTCAGTTTTCCGAAGGAAGATCATCTTGTAATGTTGATGCATGTTTAATGTTCCTCACCAGAGAACTAAGGAATTTGTAAAACGATCCCATTAATTTAATACAAAGCACTGTACGAACGACTGCGAGTAACCTAATGCCGGCCATGCACAAATTGACTTCTGTTCCATAATTAGCTACAAATCGACCAGTCAGTTTCATTTGGACCGGTTGAATATCAAAATGCATTAAAATTTAGACGCCGAAAGCACCTACCGTGTAGGCATTATGACATGGCCTGACATGACCCTGCCAGTTTAATGAGGGAATGTCATATTGTTTAAGAACATGTAAATATGTGCTCAGTTGAAAACATTCCCATTCCAGACATCATTCCCGGCGATACCTTAGTATACGCCGTACACAACACATGCTGAGAACCCCAATGAATTCGACTTTCTGTCTTTGACGCGCTAGTCGCGCCTTACCAACTTCCCATAGCTCAAGCATTGGGCGACGTCAGCCGGCCTGTGGTGACGTCACCGTTACACGTCACACATCGTATTGGCGAGCTAAAAAAGTCCTTCCCATAGCTCAAGCATTGGGCAACGTCAGTCGATCTATGGTAACGTCACCGTTATACGTCACCGTTATACGTCACCGTTATACGCTCGCATCGTACGGGCGAGCTAAAAAGCCCTCGTGTGCTAGTATGTTGCTGGGATTCGATTTTGAGAAGCCGATACTTCGCGCGCTTCATCAGCTGTAAGCCTCTCCCCTCAGCCCGTGCCATGCTTGTGGACATTATTAGCCCGTGCTACATCTCGCATTTTACGGTTTTGTCACTCTGCGTCATACTAGTCACGAACCACACGATGTGCAGATGATGGTGAGGGTGTTAGAGCACATGCAGGACACAGTGAGGGTGACAAAGCACGTGCAGGGTGTTGGGACATTTGGACATTGGGACATTGGGATATATATATATGGAGTTGGGGTGGGCTTCAACAACAGCGCACATGGAAGAAGCCAGGATCGGTTAATGCTACATGCCGGGTTGTGATTGATTACGGGACCACGGAAACAAAAGAAAGGTGACGAAATCTACAGAAGATGGATGAAGAGGTGTGAAAACGATGCACATCGATAAAGACAGGATAATAGGGATCGAAAGAGTGAGCAAGTGGAGAGACAGAGAGTGAGATAGAGAGAAAAAGGGAGATAGAAATATGTCTGAGAGAAAGGGAGATGGAAAGAAACAGTGTATGGGAGAAAGGGAGAGGAATAAGAGAATGAGAGTAAGGGAGAAATAGAGGGAAGGGGAGAGGTGAGAGATGAAGAAAAGCTGGGAAGATGGGGGGGGAGAAAGGTAAAGTGGAAAGACCAGCCGGTGGCAGGACAGAGTCGGTGTGCAGGCGAGGCGGCACAGCCTGGTGAGGTGCAGGAGCCTACCTGCCACACGGAGCACGGCGCGGTCCACGGGGTCCAGTTGCAGAATGCTCAGCGGTTTGTCGCGAGCCCATGCGTCCAAACTTTGGCGGTCAATCTCCATACCACATGTTAGTGGTGGCCAGACGTTAGAGATAGAGTAGCGGAGCAGGAGGAGCCGTTAGAGGGCGCACGCACACTGGAGCCGGGCCCCACAGCCTGTGGTTAGTCAGCATTGGCCAGACCCAGTCTGAAACCGAGGACAGCCTGAGTCACACCAATGAAACGGTCACTAGTCCATACCACCAACAGCAGTCACCAGTCCACACCACCAACAGCAGTCACCAGTCCACACCACCAACAGTTGCCAGTCCACACCACCAACAACAGTCACCAGTCCCAGCAGTCACAAGTCACCCCATCAACAACAGGCTGGGCTCTGCCACCCTTAGCAGTAGGAAATGGAGTTCCTATAAAAGTATTTCCATGATATGTATTGTCCCTCAGGAGCATAGCAAGGTACCACCCTGGGTCACTCACAGAATCATGTTTTTCATGCCTGCGCAATGTGCATGCATTCACCCATTGCTAACTACTGGTGTTTCAATGATTATGGCTTGCCACCTCAGCACAATGTCTGCTGGATTAAGCTTAGAGCAGAGGGTAATACAAGAGGGTTGAACATTGACCAAGAGGTTAACCATTTATTTTTAGTGGCTTCTCCATGACTTCCCTCCAGCCATATTTCCTCCAATGCATGCTGCTAACAACACTCAACAACATAACAACAACATAACAACATATGTGTGCATGTCTGAAAATGAATAGTAATCTTTTAATACCTTGCATTTTCCATCTACTCATATTATTTTGAGAGACTTGGGCAAAATTTGGTATTATTGCAGTTTGGTTCAGATATGAAATCAGTTAATCTTATTTTCCTCCATCAAGCAAAAAAGAGTTGAGGCTACTTAAAACTAGGTTAGATTTTGGGAGCAAAAAAAAGCTTTTGAGAAAATGAACTTCTCAAACATACTTTTCTGAGAAGAGGTTAGACCAGGTTAGATTAGATTAGGCTAGGTTAGATTATGTTATATTATGTTAGGCTAAGTCAGGGTTTTTTACATTTTGTATTATTCTCCATGGTATATGTCTTCACTCAAAGCTCCCATTTTTGTATTATTTTGCTAGCAAACTGGAAAGCATGCATTTGCACCGAAAATGAGTGGTCACATCATCTCAATCATTTTAAGAAATGTTCTATGACAATATTCTTCACTCCAAATGATGTATCCAAACTAAAAGGCAAACGAACCAAATTGTGTTTGCATTCTTCCTCACACCAACTAGCAGCCACTACAACTACTCTTCTTCCTTCTAATCTTATATTAGGAAGCATTCTACAAGGTCAGCTGGCATGTTCATGGATTTATTTATATAAGTTACATGTAGTCTTACACATTGTAATCCATTGTTCGGACATTATAGTGCACCCTCCAACAAAAATAGCAAATTATATTTTTTAGCCAATTGCTGGTGGCTGTACTAATTATGCTTCAGGACAGGGCTAGGGGTTCCAGTCATTGACTGCTTCAATACAAGTGGTCCTGTGTGTCCTGAGCAAGGCTTCAGTTATTGACTGTTTTGAGACAGAAGTGATCCTGTGTGCCTGGGGGTGGGGGATAGTTAATGATTGTTTTGAAAGAGAGGAATTTTGGTATTTTTGTCTTAAAGGGTGTTTTTGGAATCTTCGGATTTTTTCCCGGAATACCATGTTTATTAACGTGATTCGGAAGATGCGATCATTCGTTTTCTCTGTAAATGCTTACGTCTCGGTTAATCTTAGCGATAATATCTATAATGCACCATATACGCCACACCGCTGTTGTTTGTTGCATAATTTATCCATCCCTCACCTGGCACTTCTCAGACGTAATTAAAGGGACATTCAACACTTCATGCAGTTGATTCAACACTTTTTCACGTCGAAAATGCTTAATTTCTGCCTCTTTGCCACATAGATGACACACCACTACTATTCCACAGCAATGCCGAAAAACTAAGCAGAGCACGGCTTGCGGCCGTGATGTACGGATGACGTCACGATAAATATTACGCTTGTGTTTTTAAATTATAATATATGAGTTTATATTAGTTTAGATAAGAGTAGATTGTACTACATTAGGTAAGGTTAGGTTAGGTTGGGTTAGGTTTTCCTATTTCATTATTAATTATCATACTGCTTGTTGGAAGTCGTGAGGAAAGACGACGAGACCGAGCAGAAGCCGACTCTTTTAAATATCACTTCGCGGTCTGTCACGATAAACATTACGCTTGTTTTTAAATTAAAATATGAGTTTATATTAGTTTAGATAAGAGTAGATTGTATTGTTATGTTATGTTAGATTTTCCTATTTAATTATGAATTATCATGCTATTTGTTGGAAGTCGTGAGGCAAGACGAGACCGAGCAGAAGCCGGCTGTTAGCCGTGCTGTGTGTTTAGTTTTTTCGGCGTTGTGGTGGAATAGTAGTGGTGTGTCATCTATGTGGCAAAGAGGCAGAAATGAAGCATTTTTGACGTGAAAAAGTGTTGAATCAACTGCGTGAAGTGTTGAAAGTCCCTTTAATCACGTCTGAGAAGCGCCAGGTGAGGGATGGATAAATTATGCAACAAACAACAGCGGTGTGGCATATATGGCGCATTATAGATATTATCGCTTAGATTAACCGAGGCGTAAGCACTTACGGAGAAAACGAATGATTGCATCTTCCGAATCACGTTCATAAACATTGTATTCCAAAAACAAAAATCGAAAATTTCCAAAGACCTTTTAAGACAAATTTACCGGGATTTTGGTATTATTGCAGCTTAAGGTATCCACAAGATCAGTTTTAGACACATCTTAACTCCATGAAGCAAGCAAGGGGGTTGGGTTTGGTTAGGCTACATTATAAAGTTTGTAAAGTTGGTTAGGCTTTTGTTTTAGATTGGAAAAGGTTAATTTTTTGTAATGTTTTTAACAATTCTTCAACTTCAAAAACAGGTCAGGCCATGTTAGGTTAGGTTCAGTTGGCGATTTGGAGTTGAAAAATTGAAATGGCCTAGGCATTTTCCATCTTTTTAAAGAATGTTTTCTTGCATGATGGGTAAAGCTATATTAGATTAGGTTCTTACCTTTTTCTTTATTTTGAGCATTGCTTTTTATGATGCTATATTATCTAACTCCAAGCCCCTTTTATGTTATTTTGCCTCCCAACTGAAAACAAAAATGCATTTGCAGAGGAAATGAGTGGTATAATCATGTTAACCACATTCATAAACATTGCAATGGGAAAACAAATTACAAGAATTCCAAAATTACCTTAAACTGCCAATTTACTGTAATTTCTATATGCCCCAGAATCAGATTGGTTTTGAAAAGCTTCATAAAACTATGTGAGTTACATTTTTGGCAGATAACAATGATGATAAACTTGCGTGTATCCAGGGGCAAAGGGAGACATCCCCCAAGGGGCTGAGTTTTGATAACATGTTGCACTAAAATGGCATTTTCTCAAAATATAGACATTTGATTTTGACAGACATATTATCTTTTACAGACTACAAAATTGTTCATTGCTGAAACCTGATAAGGTTGTCAAAATCAGGTTTTTACTTCTCTTGAAGCCAGGCTTTTGGATGAACCCTGATAGTGAATGCCTAAACTGAGGTTTATCAGAGTGTATCTGGGTACCTAGGTAGGTAGGGGAAGAGGGGGGTTTCTGAACACTTAAGGCATTATGCAACAAATAGCTCTACTGCTGCTTCTGTATGGCTGAACCAGTAATTGTACTGTTTACTGAATGCAAAAATGAACAAGCTATCCATATTCAAACAGTTCCTATCAATGAAAATCCTCTAACCACTTGCAAAGAGCAACTTTAAAACATATAATTATTTTGTAGTGGCTTGCCATATTCTGAACACAAAAATGTTGTTGTGCAGGATTACCTAACTGTAGCTGTTGTGGTACAACTGTTGTGTGGTACAACTGTTGTGGTGGTACTGTTGTGTGTAGTGTTGTGGTACAAGCTATTAGTAGCCACTAAAAACATGTTCGTGTAATGGAAAAAAAATATATTGAAAGTCACTTCCTTATGGTTTCCTTAAGCCAACTGCTCTTGGAAGCCTGAAATGGTGCCTGTGAACTTTGCAAGCTCAGTACACAAAGAATAAGTAGAACAATGCAATCAGACCTTCATATTTTGGTAGAGACAGGTCCATCATTTATGAATACCACCATCTTTTTGTTATTTATGCGCTGAACATGATGTGGGAGACGTCCAAAGGTAGGTGTTCAGGAAACAGACGTGTTCAGATACCCCCTCCCCCTAGGTAGGTACCTACCTATGTAAACACGTCATGATAGGTAGGTACCTACCTACCTACCTATACAGGTAGCTACCTATCCAGGTAGCTACCTAATGTGAAAGAAACGCACCTTTTTCAAGGGAAAAAAATCCAATATCACAGCAAGTTAACTATCAAAACACCACCGCCACAATTCATTAACTAAATTGACTACACACAGCGGACCCACACCGCAACCAACCCAGCGGCACTGCTATTCATTACTAAGTACAAGACCATCTGACAAGGTACAGTCATCCGGTGATTTCACTATCTCATAACACCACTCTGTGATGTCATTGGAAATTAGTTGGTCTCAAAGAGCATTGGGCCGATACGTGCATGAGGACTAAAATCAAATAAGTTGATGACTGCTGATTGGTTTGTGGCTGCTATGAGATATCCGTCGCTTGTTTTATCTTCTGGTTCCACCTAGGATTATCCGGACAACAGGAATAGCCTTCCGGTGCACAGTGCCATTCCTCTCGGAACGAAAGAAATTATTCCGTACCGGCAATGAGCGTTCAGACCCGAGATGCCCTTTTTTATCCGCAGCTTGCTACCCTCAACCTTACCTAAATTATCCTGCTCCCTGTTTGTGTTCTAGTAATAGCTCAATTGTGACCCTAGCAACCTCACACGGCATATACCGAGGTTCAGAAATGTTCCAATGAAGCATAATAGGCTCTGATTGGTTTGAGACTGCTCGCATTTGCTGCTGCAAGCACTGCTATACACGGGCAACAGCTATTAGCGTGTTTCTCAACCAATAAGTTTGCCACAAGGTGTGACGACTCAGGTAGGTTCTTTTCCTATGGCCGCTGAAGGGATGACGCCCGTCTGAACGCTGAACGAAAGAGGAGCAAGGGCGGATATAGCGGGGAGACACTGCGGGCATGTTCCCCACCCCGCCATCCGTGGAAAGGTGGTGCGCCTCTGAACGGAAACAAAGACGGCTCTACGGGGAGACGAACACACCTCGCCCCTTCCCAACGAATGTACATGCCGAAGGTGCCTCTCTCTGCAGGGACTTCCGCAGTGACGCCTTCGTAGGAAATGGCGTAACTCCAGACGATTGCCCCCCCCCCCCACACCACACACACACACACACCACAAAGAGTTTTGGATCCGCCTGTGCAAAGAGTTCCTTATGTATGCGTAGTAACTTTATCGATCAGCACATGGGTGTAGCCACGGTTTTGGAATTTGGGGAGGACAAACCAAGGGCGCTGGTAGCTTGGGCAGGATAGAGAGGTAAGACCCCCACCCCCACGCTACGCTACGCCTGACCAGCTAAACGATTATTTTGTTGGCGTTGGACCACGCATTGCTGGCGAGGTTGCTGGTCAGGATGACTCCAGAGCCTGGCCTGTCGTCTGCAGCGAGTGGGTGCTTGTGCATTCTGCCTAGTACCACTGTCCCTCTCCGAGCTGCGCGCCATCGTGTTCGGCATGAACAGCTCATCCGCCTGCGAGGGACGGCATCAGTGTGGGTATGATCCGGTTGAGTTTTGACGTCATTGGCAGTGTGCTTCTGCATTTGGTCAACTCCAGCCTCACCACCACTGGCGGATCCAGGGGGGGGGCCATTCCGGCCATGCCCCCCCCCCCAAGCGCTTCAAAGGGGGGCCATAGTATCTTTTGGCCCCCCAAACCAACAAAAGTAAACTGAATTAAAATGCAGTAACCTTTGCTGAGGTTAGAAATAGCATTCCGGGTGAAATAATCTCCAATTTTAGATTTTTTTTTTTTAATTTTTGGAAGCACAATATGGTAGCATAGTATATTCTGACATATCGCGGGTTCTATGCTGTTGAAGTTATGCTTACAGCAAGAGATGACGAAATCAACAGTTTCATTATTCCTTCGTCAGATAGGTTCATGAAGTTTGTTTAGCCAGTAACGGGCAAGTGGACCCAGTGAGCCAGATTTCGAAAGCGGAATTTGAACAGGATGTTTTGTGCGAGTGACCAGTTGAGCTCAGTTGAGCAGCATGTTTCGTATGTTGGTGTTGGGGTTGCTAAGATGAACAGACAGGCTACATTGACTGATTTTTTTCAAGAAGAATAGCAAGAGGAGGTATGTATTTACACTGGCGGATCCAGGGAGGGGCCATTCCGGCCATGGCCCCCCGAAGCGCTTAAAAGGGGGCCATG
The DNA here is from genome assembly GCA_034440615.1 of Ashinkailepas kermadecensis. Classification (NCBI taxonomy): domain Eukaryota; kingdom Metazoa; phylum Arthropoda; class Thecostraca; family Neolepadidae; genus Ashinkailepas; species Ashinkailepas kermadecensis. The sequence continues at coordinate 197,789 of JAOTOM010004279.1, read as the reverse complement.
GTGTCTTTTGGCCCACCCGAAACCAACAGAAGTCAACTAAATTAAAATGCAGTAACCTTTGCCGAGGTTAAAAAATAGCGTCTGGATGAAAGAATCTCCAATTTTAAAGTTTAAAAAAAAAATTGTTTGGAAGCCAGTGTGGTAGCATAGTAGATTCTAACACACATCGAGGGTTCCATGCTCTAAGTTCTGCTTACAGCAAGAGTTGACAAAATTGGATCCGCCAGTGTGTACACGTGCATGAACGTTGACGTGGTACAAGACGTTGAACGAGAACGTGAACGTTTTGGTAAGCAAGAACAAAAATCCGGTAACATAGAAACGGTGGAGTTAGGCTGGGGCTCCTACACAGGAAACTATGTTGTCAATTATTATTTTTGTCTTCAGATGGGCCCCTTTGCCAAATAGTGGTCGAAATCCGGTGCTTTTAACCAAAAATAGCGGGAGAAGGGGCACCCTCCAAATCCGTTCGACCCCTCCCCTGATATAATTCCTAGGTACGCCACTGGGGGAGGGGGAGGGAGGGGCTGACGCCGAAAACCGAAAGTTTCCCCCCCCCCAAACCGGTGGGCTAGATCCGCCAGTGCTCACCACTGCCGATGTCCCCATCTTCTGGAAACACTCCATAGTTTATCCCAAGATAACTAGAGACAACCAGATCACAATCACAAGCTCTATCCCATCTTTAAATCCGGTGACCCTACCAGCCCATCCAACTACCGGCCCATCTCTATTGTCCCGACCATTGCCAAAATTGTGGAGCGTGCAGTCCACCAGCAGCTCTACCTCTACCTATCCAACAACCACCTCCTCTCTCCTACCCAGCATGGTTTCCGCCCCGTCACTCAACGGAGGCCGCGCTGATATCCATGTCCGACCAGATCCTATCGGCCAATGATCGTGGTGAGATGTCCCTCCTTTGCCTTCCGGACTTGAGCAAATGTTCTGATGTGATCGACCATTCAAAACTCTTGACCAAATTAAGCCAGCACTTCATGGTTTTCGGCCTATCTGAAAGACTATACCCAGAGTGTCCGCCTCACTGATAGTCTGGGTCGCAACTTAAAATCTGTTCCACTTCCAAACAACATCGGAGTTTTTCAAGGCTCATCTCTCGGTTCTTTGCTCTACAGCGTCTTCGCCAGCGACCTCAGTCTGTTCGCTGAAGGCGCAGTAGTCGTTCAGTATGCAGATGACACACAAATTTTGGTCACCGGAAACAAAACTCGCATCTAAAGTGTTGCTACCGAGTTGGAACACGTCCTGGCCTCCCTCGACGTTTGGTTCCGCGGTAACGGTCTAAAAGTAAATGCGGAGAAAACCCAGCTTACGGTCTTTGGCAGCCAACAAAATTTTCGCAATCTCCCCAACTTCACTGTAACGTTTCGCGATCAACAATTGCTCCCCTGTTCGGAAGTAAAAAAATATAAGGCTTACTTTCGATCGCACCCTCAGCTGGGACTCGCATGTTTCCACCATTACCAGACGATGTTTCGGAACTTTGGCCGGTTTATCGTATCTCAGAGGCCACCTCCCACCATATGTCATTTCGGTGCTCGTCAATGCCTTGGTGCTCTCTCGGATCCGGTTCTGCATTTCGGTGTAAGGAAATAGTGCCCAAGAGAATATGTCTCGGATTTTAAAAAAATAATCAACTATAGAGCAAAAGTTATTTTCGGACGTTCTAAATTTGACCATGTCACGGATCTGTTAGAGCGTCTTGGCTGGATGAGCGCTGAGAACTTGGCCTCATACCACACGCTGTGCCTACTTCACAAGGTGCGCCGACTGCAGGAGCCGGCTTCATTAGCCGGCACCATCTCAACAGTCGCCGGGCATCGTGACCGCCACACCCGTCAGGACCGGGACCTATACGTCCCCAGGTCGCGAACAGAGATGGACAGGCACCGTTTTTGTTCCAGTGGTCCTGCCCTGTATAATGAACTGCCACACGAACTGAGGAAACTGCCAGTTCCCATGTTTGGTCGCCGCTTTAGGCGGCATTTGTGCATGGGACCGGTCAGATTTCCCTAATCTGCTTCCTGACTTCTTATCATACCCGCTGACCTCTTAGCATACTTGCTGACTTATCTTCATACCTGCTGACTTCTTATTATACTTACCGTACTTGCTGACTCTTTCCGTGCCGCTGGTATGAGGAATTGTCATATGCTTTTATGTGTGTCTGTGACAGCCCTTTTTCATGCGACATCTGTTTTAAAAATCGACAATAGGCTGTAATAGCCACGAGTTTATTGTAGATGGCATGAATATACGTCTTTGTTTGTCTGTGTCTGTGACAGCTCTTTTTTCATGTGACATGTTTTAAAAATCGACAATAGGCTGTAATAGCCACGAGTTTATTGTGGATGGCCTGAATATACGTATTTGTCTGTGGCCGACTGTGGTCGTGCAGGGGGCTGTGAGCGGTGGCCGACTGTGGTCGTGCAGGGGGCTGTGAGCGGCGGCCGACTGTGGTCGTGCAGAGGGTTGTGTGCGGTGGCCGACTGTGTCGGACAGAGGGTTGTGTGCGGTGGCCGACTGTGGTCGTGCATCCCGGCTGTCTTGGAACGAGCTGTACCCAGAAGACTGCAATAAACGTCCATCTCCGGTCATCTTGATTACAAGCCGTGACAGAGATAAGTGCCGTAACAAGCCGGATGTATCTCGCCAAGACCGGCCGTGTCACGGTGCAACAGGCTGATGTTACCAAACGTAGAGTTCAGAATAGGCTTGTTTTGAGAAATTTGTGTGAGATATATGATCTATACAAGCAGAACCCTGAAACCCTCGCATCGGCTTCTTAGCCTTCGCTGCCCTTCGTCCGAAGCATTGCGTCTTGGCGAGCAGCAGTGGGACGCACTCGGTGAGTATGCACTTATCAAAACCCAAAACTGCTCATATCCGCTCCCGGCCTCCGGTCTCAAAAGCCGTGACCTCCTCGATCACGCTGTATGTGGCCGCGGAATACCGTGACTGCATGATACACAACCGTGAGGACTGCTCTGTTGAAGACGGGGTGATGAACCTTCTGAGGACCTCGCGGGAAAATCAAGAGAAGACACTGAAGATGATTTAGCCCCAGATGATGACATGGATTAGGTGTACACAGTTGATTAGCCCGCACCGCTGTACACTCGCAGAAATAGTTCAGACCAAAGAGGAGATATTTGAGCTAGGAAACCGTGAAGCTGACCAGACACCACCGTGTGGCTGACAAACAAGGTCAACACTTCACCTACGCGAAGTCTACTGCCAAGGAGGGTGAAGTGATTGTTCAGCGCGATTTCGCTGATAATTATTAATTTGTGGTGCAGGATGCAGCTCAATGCTTCCACTGAGATTCGTCCCAGTGTGCGGTGCACCCGTTTGTAGTCGCACAGTACCTCGTGAGGACGAGGTACTGTGCGATCAGAGCTACTGCTGTATCTCTGACGACACAAAGCACAACACCGCCATGGTGCATGCGTTCCTACAACAGCTTATCCCAGAAATTCGGACCGAAGTACCTGACCTAAAAGTAATATTGTTTTCACATACGGCAGTGCTGCACAGTATACGAATAAGCATGACCTCATCAATGTGTGTCACCATCAGACGTATTTTGGGGTACCCTGTGTCACTTTTTGTCACATCTGTAAGAGAGTTAGTTTTTGAGCGTCTTGATCCCGTAAATTCAGCCCCAACCAATTTCGTCATGGCGCGACGAATCCCCGGCTCCGAGACTAGCGTCTGTCGGTCTGGGTGTTGACGTAAGCAGCCACCGCCCCAGCGAGGTCGCCGTACATTGGACATTGCACCTCCCCTCCCTCTGTCCGGCTAACACCCCGCCAGCGAGGCGCCAGCCCCGTGACCTCTAAACGACCGGCGCGTACCGCCGCCGTCGTTAATGCTAGATGTAACTGTGTTCACATAAAGTTATACGTTTGGCTGTCCCGTAACCGTAATTGATATAATCCCGTAAGCCTTGCGATTGTAAAAGTGTACCGTAAACGTAACGCATTGTCACCGCCACTAGAAATAGACCATTTCCCCTTCTAGAAGACGGTCGACAGGGATGTGACGTCATGGTGTGCTTCTGCGGCCCTTGACCAATCCGTGATCGGGGGTCTTCCGATGCCGCTAGCGCCCGTGCGGCCCCAAGCCAGTTCAGCTTGAATCCTCTGAGCGGTCGGACCGCTGCTCCGCGCGCCCGCTTCCCAACTAAATTCAGCTTCTAAATTCATAGGAAAGGCAGTATCACGGCTTACCTTCCGAGGAGAACGTACTGTACGGTGTCTGGAGTTCTCGTGTGATCGTGGAGTGCTGCAGTGCAATACAGGGCAGCAAAAGGTACTGGTACTTTCGTGACTGGAGTTATCGCGAACAAGAGGTTGCTAGACTTTCGCGTGCCAATAAGGACTTTCCTACAAGTGGTGCAGTGACCCGGATTTTTTGCAAAACATTTTTTGCAAACATTTTTTGCGAAAATTTTTTGCGAAACTTTTTGCGAAACCTTTTTGCAAAAATTTTTGCGAATTTTTTTTTTGCAAAACTTTTTGCGAAACTTTTTTTTCTTCGACCTTCTGCAAGCCCAACTAGACCAACACCAACTGGACCTTCAATCACGCCGTTTCAGCACGGACGAGCAAGAAAACGTCTTCCGCTTCATTTACGTAAGTCCGAGCAAAATCCATCATCCTTTTAAAAATACTATTTTTGGATTTTGACTACCTAAAACGGTTTTAAAATTGCATAATTGTGCTGTATACCTACCGTGTTCTGAATACTGTGTGTGGGAACTACTGTGTGAACATCGAGCCGAATTTGAAACATAGAAATCTCCACAAAAGTGAGCGAATAATTTTGAAAAATATAGAGTAACTTAACGTAATTAAATATGACTGAGATTTCTACTGATAGATTGGCGGAGTGCTTCAACAAAATTCGCTTAGAGATGCGCGCACAAGGGATGACGCAGAATATTAAACCTTTTTCTGGAGAAGGTCATAATAAATTAATTGAATGGCTAAGGCAACTTGACAGAATTAACTTCAGCATGGATGACGAACAGATGCAGATTATTTGCATCAAAACTCTCACTGGACCTGCAGCCGAGTTCATGCAGCGCGTATTCACGGAACAACCACTTATGACGTGGGTTCAAATAAAACAAGTCATGCGGGAAAGGTATTCGGACCTTTCGGACAACAAATGCGCTCAGGAGGGTTTGCGAAAACTACGTCAGATTCGCAATGAACTGGTGCAGAACTACGGGGAGAAATTAATCGCACTGGCACGGGAAGCTTACCCAGATGTCGAAAATCCCACGGTTCAGGAAACTCTCATTGATATTGTTAACAAAGGTGTCCAAAGTAGCTCATTGGCAAACAAGCTGTACAGACAGAACTTCCGGACCCTGGAGGAAGCCATCCAGTTTGCAGTGAAGGAACAGAAGGTAGACAGAGTAATTGAGGTATGCAGAGGCGTACAAAGGCAGGAGCCGATGGAAGTCGACTCAAATCAGCCAGACACAGGAGAGGACAAGGTGGAGAAACTGGAAAAACTTATTATGGCAATAGGCCAATCTGTGGAAAAATTAGCGGCAACCAAGCCAGAAACTCAGAAGCCACCCAGGGAGAACCAACCCCAGCCAGGACCACGGGTATTCCATCCCACCTACCCACGTTACCCACGTCCGCCACGAAACTACCCTTCAGGACCACGCTATGGACCACCTCAGCCAGGACCGCAATATGGACCACCTCAGCCAGGACCACACTATGGACCACCTCAGTCAGGACCACACTATGGACCACAGCAGCCACGACCTCCTATGGGCCCCAGAGTATGGAGAGCACCACCCAACACCGACCAGCACCCAGCTTACCGCTGGACTCCCGATGGTAGACCCATCTGTATCAGGTGTGCCAAAATTGGTCACATTGGAAGAAGATGCCGCTCTCAGCCAATTAGCCAGGCGGAAAACTAATGAGCTCTGTCGCGACTGACCACCGTGATGGAGCTGAGCAAATTCAGACAGAGGAAATACCGAGAAAAATGAGGAAGAATATCAGGAAAAAGCGCGACCCCGAAAAACGTAAACAAAGGTTGGCACGCGTCCAACAAGTCCACATCAAGGCAAACACGCCTATGGCATGGCTTCACATCGGAGACCAGAGAGCCTATTCTCTCGTTGACACGGGAGCCGACATATCGTTGATTTCGAAAAAATTCTTTGATAAAATCGCGGAGAAAAATATTATAAATTTATCACAGGACCGACGAGATTGCATACCACTGATATCCGCCAGTGGCCACCGCCTGAAAAACATTGGAGTTGGAACCTTCATGGTGGAGATGAGCAAATTCCGAAAACCTTTCGAATTTCAAATTGTGGAGGACCTAAAACAGGAGTGCATGTTGGGGAATGATTTTTTGACGAAGTTTGGAGCGAAGTTAGACTTTGAGAAGAAAGCCCTCTGCATCGAAGGAAACATGATTCCTCTCAGACCACAAAAACAGAACAGTGAACCAACGAGCTCACTCGTACGAGTCAAGGAAAGAGTTCACATTCCCGCCAACACTGTCGTGGAATGCCCAGCCTTCATCAACCGTGTCCAACTGGTAGATCAAAACTGTCATGTACATTCGCTGGATAACATGCCGCTGATCTCTGAGGAACCTGGCTTGTACATAGCCGAAATAATAGCGAAGCCTGACCAACACAAATGCGTACCAGTGCGAATTGTCAACACTACAACCCGTGATTTCTCCTTGCACCCAGAGCAGGTGATTGCATTCGCTGAGACTATAGACGATTCTGACTTGGAAAACCTGATTGACATGACACAGGACATTGAACTGACACCGCCAACCGCTCCCTCTGACCCGCTTGATCAAGCCAAGCTGGCTCACCTGACTGGTGCTGACAAAGACAGACTCGAACAACTGTTACGTGCTAACACTGACTTATTTGCCGAGACTGACGCAGATCTTGGAACGACTGATGTCATCAAAATGGACATTGACACTGGAGACAACCCGCCGATCCGACAAGCTCCTTACAAAACCCCATTCTCTCAGCGAAAATACGTAGAGGAACAAATTAAAGTAATGTTAGACGCTGGTATCATTGAGGACTCAGACAGTCCTTGGGCCGCCCCGATCGTAATCGTTCGCAAAAAGGATGGAGGTAACCGATTTGCGATTAACTTCAGAAAACTAAACAAGGTGACCAAGAAAAATAGCTACCCACTCCCGCTAATTGAGGACATTCTTGCCTCTCTGGGAGGTGCGAACTTCTTTTCGTCCTTGGACCTGAAAGCTGGTTATTGGCAAATCCCGATGTCCGAGGAGAGTATTCCCAAAACAGCCTTCACATGTTTTATGGGACTTTGGAACTTTCGCAAAATGCCATTCGGAATTTGCAATGCACCCTCCAAGTTCGCAGAATTGATGAACAAAGTGCTGTCCGGAATTCAAAATCAGTTTGCAACCGCCTACATCGATGACATAATCGTCTACTCCAAAACATTTGACGAACATTTGGCACATCTGGAAGAAGTTTTTCGCAGACTGCGAAAAGCGAAATTGAAACTAAAACTGTCGAAATGTGACTTCTTGAAGGAAAGAGTACAGTACTTGGGACACCTAGTGTCAGCACTGGCATCAAGCCAAACCCCGAGAAAGTGGAAGCGATTCAACATATGGCAGCCCCGACCAATGTCAAGGGAGTCCGCTCATTCATCGGTATGTGTTCATACTACCGTCGCTTCATTCCAAACTTCAGCAAAATCTCCACGCCACTTATAAACCTCACCAAAAAACATGCTCGATTTGATTGGACAGACGAATGTGAGATTGCTTTTGAAACTTTGAAACAGAAATTAGCTACCGCACCCGTGCTGGCATATCCCGACATCACGAAAGAGTACAAATTATACACGGATGCCTCCCAGGAAGCAGTTGGAGCCGTGTTAGTGCAGGAACACGGAGAAGGTGAAAGAGTGGTACAGTACCTGTCGAAACAGTTAAATGAGACACAACGGAAGTGGCCCGTGGTACAGAAAGAGGCCTATGCGTGCGTGTGGAGTGTGCAAAAATTACGCCAATATTTGCTTGGATCGAAATTCACCATTCTGACCGATCACCGTCCACTTACTTTTTTGAACCTGTCCGAAATGAAAAATCCCATGTTGCAGAGATGGGCGATCATGCTTTCAGAGCACGACTGCGAAATCATATACATTAAAGGAAGCAAAAATATCGTGGCTGACCACCTCAGTCGAATGCACGAAACTGACCAAGACGTGAACGTCATAGATTCAGACCATGTACCAATGGGTGATCTCCGTCACACTGAATTCAGAAAACCAGAGGAAGACCTGAGCAGAGAGGTAAAATTTAAGGAAGTACTAGTGAAATGGGAGAATATAGCGGAACTGCAGAGTGCCGATGAGGAAATAGCAACTATTCGGAAAATCATGAATGACAAAAATCACTCAGATTATCGGGACATCGTTTTGCGTTACATGGAATTGGACAAACTGATCTACAAAATTAGCGATGGACCTCGCTGTGGACCATTTCCAGGCTTACAACTATGCGTGCCAAAATCCCTGAGACAGGAAGTATTGAAGGAGATGCACGATGGTTTCTTTGCAGGACACATGGGACTCACCAAAACATACGAAAAGCTTAAATTCAGGTATTATTGGAACGGAATGTGGAGAGACACAGTGGCCTACCTCAAAGCTTGCGTGCCTTGCACAAGACGCAAAGCCAAAGCAGCCCCAGCTCCGATGCAGGAGATGCCCGTACCTCACTATCCCTTTGAAATGATTGCGATTGACACTTGTGGACCATATCCAGAAACACAACAAGGTAACCGTTACGTCATCACGATCATCGACTTGTTTTCTTCTTGGCCAGAAAGTTTCTGCACTAAGCGAAAGGATGCCCATACTGTCGCGAAAATCCTTATGGAAGAAATCATTCCACGCCACTCATGTCCACGCGTGATACTTTCGGACTTAGGAACATAATTCAGAAATGCCGTTGTAGACGAGCTGGAAACTTGTTTGAATATTCGCCATATCACCACCAGTGCATATAGGCCACAAAGTAACGGAAGATGCGAAAGGTACCATAGGTGCCAAAACGACATATTGGCAAAAACAATCAACAAAAATCAGGATGATTGGGACACGAAAATTCCCGCTACTCTTGCCGCCTATCGGACAGCTAACATTGGAAGCTCTGGAACCATCTCGCCATTCTTCACACTGTACGGCAGAGACCCCATTCTCCCCCTGGACAATTTGCTCCAGCCTAAAATGAAATATTACGGTGAAGACTATGTCCCAAAAATGCTGTCAAATTTACATGAAGCGTACAGCCATGTAAAGACTCACATTGTGGAGAGCCATGAACGTAACCGTGAGTACGCGGACCGCAAAGCCAAGCCGCGAAATTGCAAAATTGGGGATCCCGTGTATTATTATGACACAACTGTGCACCCTGGCACGTCGTCAAAGTTCTCGTTGCCGTGGAAACCGTACTTTCGGATTGTGAAGCAAACGAGCCCAGTGAACTATGTGATCAGAAATCAGACCTCCGGTAAGACCCGGTTGGTGCATGCACAGAAGCTACGGCTAGCCGACCCGAACACAGCATGGGAACCCACCAAGGACCACGACGAACCAGTGAACCAAAAGTATCTAGAGAAAACGTCAAAGGTAGATGGTGCTGTCCCTGAACGTGTGCAGCCTTTTAGGTCAGCCAAACGGGCCGAGGCCGGCCCTGACTACAGTCCCTGTGAGGATTGGCCCATGGATGTATGCAGCCCACAGAGAACAAAGGATGATGAAACCGCTGAGTTGACAGAGCCCGTGCCTGGCTCGGTGCAGCCGCCGCCGGTCGAGTCTGACCGGCCAGAGAGATCACCTCTCACCCCGTCAGCAGATGTAGCTGGGCCCCCACCGGTATCGAATGGTACTGAGACAGACATTCCACTGTCTGAACCAGTCCAGACAAACAAAAGGCCGTTGCCGTCGACCAGTGAGTCAGACGACGACGCCCCATTTTCGGAACCAACGGAACGAAACAAAAGACCGCTCCCCTCTTCGAGCGATTCAGAAGACAATTTACCCCTTGCAGAATTAGCAGAGCGCTTAAAACGACCCTTACCTGTGTCCAGTGATTCAGACCCTGAAACTTCACAATCGCAATTGGCGAAACGTCCGAAACTTCCAATTAGCGAATCGGAAGATGAAATTCCGCTTTCAGAATTAGCAAAACGCTTGCAGGACACGACTGAAAGCCCAGTGAGGCCAGTCCCTGAAAAACGCCTTTTGGTGGAATCATCTGACGACGATCGCCATCCATGCAAACTTCAAATTCACGATGACTCCGCTACTTCCACTGATTACGAAGCTGATGTCGACCGAGTCGACGTCACGCCTAATGTCAACGCCTTTGCAAGCTTAGTGGAGATGCAAAATGAATCAATGATGAAGCAGTTCAAATTACAAATGATGATGTTCCAATCGATACTTAAATAACGGCTCTAGTAGATATGTCGTCGAAGTGTGCTCGTGAGTCGCTTCATGTGAACATACTGTATTGTTGAAGCAGTGGCGCCACCAACGGTGACGGAGTAACGCCACCTACCGGCCAGATTGCCGATGTGATGGACGTGGTGCGTGCAGCACCTTGTGATGGAACCCCATATGGACATAATGATGTTGAAGTGACGTTGTGACGTCACCTATCCTGATGTCTTGTGTGACATATTGTCAACTGTTAGTACATGTATTTATGGTCAAAATCCAGCCCCAGACCTATGCTTCCGCATCTTTGAACCGAGTTTTGTACCTGGAACCCACAATGCAATCCAAACCATCCAACCCTTCCCGCTCGGTGAAGACATCATCCGTCCTGGACCTGGACCTGAGCTAGCATCAGCATGACTTGACACTCGGGCGTGACGAGTCCGTCACGCCAGTTCCCGCAGGACCGTCGATCGGACACGACTCACGCCGACACCGCAGCTGACAGCATGGACCTGAGCTGACGACCGGTCGTGATGAGACAGTCACACCGGCTGCCACAGGACACCGACAGGTGGACCACCTGCGGCCACCTCGTGCAGAGACACACAGGATGTGTCTGCAACACGACCCACCAGCGGCCGTTGTACCCGGCCAGTTCGACGACTGGGCCGTTGGCACGGCGCCAGCGAGCGCCGCCGAGAGGCCGATCGGGCCGCTGCAACCTGAGCGCCACCACGGAGCGGTGCTGACGAGCACCGTCCCCGAGCACCACCACTGCCGGTGCAGTGGGCGGTCATATGAGTGACTCAGCCGAGCTAGCGCGTGGTAGACCGGAAGCTACCGCGGTGATATGGATGAATCACCGTCCGCTCTCGCAGCTGGACATGATCGAACGCAACGTAATCTTCCATAAGTATATGGAGAGACGTCGCAGTTGACAGGGTTGTGTCCCTGACCAGTGACTCAGAGTGATACAGTGACATGCGGTAACTACCGCATGGCCGTCCAGTGAACGCGGCATCCAGTCTGAGATGGCAAGGTCGGCCATGCTCAGCTACTTCCCCTTCCCGAACCGGACTGAACTTATACCAGTGCGCGCGCGACAGTGATCGCCAAAATGTTTACGAAAAAATTGTATTTGTGTTTAGCTATTAGGAACATTGTTTATTTACTACCATGGATCAGGGGGTGGATGACCCTTACAAACCTCCTAGACTAACCCACGTAGAACTGTATGTCATCTGACATGTATTAAATTGTTGTCTCGTAATTGTCTGTTGATTCGAATGTGATTGTAGAAGGCCGTGATATGTCTGAGTGGAAGCTCAGGATCAATCTGGGAAATGATCCGACCTTTCGGACCTCTAGGTGTGTTGTAAGAGAGTTAGTTTTTGAGCGTCTTGATCCCGTAAATTCAGCCCAACCAATTTCGTCATGGCGCGACGAATCCCCGGCTCCGAGACTAGCGTCTGCCGGTCTGGGTGTTGACGTAAGCAGCCACCGCCCCAGCGAGGTCGCCGTACATTGGACATTGCACCTCCCTCCCTCTGTCCGGCTAACACCCCGCCAGCGAGGCGCCAGCCCCGTGACCTCTAAACGACCGGCGCGTACCGCCGCCGTCGTTAATGCTAGATGTAACTGTGTTCACATAAAGTTATACGTTTGGCTGTCCCGTAACCGTAATTGATATAATCCCGTAAGCCTTGCGATTGTAAAAGTGTACCGTAAACGTAACGCATTGTCACCGCCACTAGAAATAGACCATTTCCCCTTCTAGAAGGCCGTCGACATGGATGTGACGTCATGGTGTGCTTCTGCGGCCCTTGACCAATCCGTGATCGGGGGTCTTCCGATGCCGCTAGCGCCCGTGCGGCCCCAAGCCAGTTCACCTTGAATCCTCTGAGCGGTCGGACCGCTGCTCCGCGCGCCCGCTTCCCAACTAAATTCAGCTTCTAAATTCATAGGAAAGGCAGTATCACGGCTTACCTTCCGAGGAGAACGTACTGTACGGTGTCTGGAGTTCTCGTGTGATCGTGGAGTGCTGCAGTGCAATACAGGGCAGCAAAAGGTACTGGTACTTTCGTGACTGGAGTTATCGCGAACAAGAGGTTGCTAGACTTTCGCGTGCCAATAAGGACTTTCCTACACATCTCACGGTAAGGGCGCTTGCGACGGCATCGGGGGCACAGTAAAGCGTGCCGCGGCTCAAGAGAGCCTCAAGCGCCCACTTAACAACCAGATACTGACGGCGGAGGACATGTTTGAGTATCTGTCGCATACGCTAGTTGTAACAAAGTTGGTTTTTGGGTCATCCTAATTCCATAAATTCAGCCCCCTCCCCACAGTTCGACTGACGCGACAAGTTTCCGGCACCTACCTGGCGCCTGCCTGTCTGGTGCTGACTAGGCAAGCCACCGCTCCAGTCGAGGTCGATCATTGTACCTTGCACCATCCCCTCCTCTTACCGGCAGACATCCCGCCGCCGGAGCTGTGACCTCGACACCGTGCAGCCGATACCAAACCCATCCCCTATCCGACCGGCGCCCCGCCGCCGTCGTTAGATGTGAGATGCCAGCTGTCATGCGATGATGTGACCGAGTGTCGCTATTGTGTCAGGCGCTGTGTCGCCAGACCAGAGGCTGCAGTACCGCGCCTCTGCCAGTCGGACGCTGTTGTGGTTCACCAGCGTCCGGTGAAATGCTGATACAGCTCGCGTGTGCAGCGCCAGGCCGACGCGGGCCTGGACGAAGGTGCACTCTCAGCACCAGTTCCCACGGATGGGGACCGAGATGCTGAGATCAGAGTCTGTCTCTGATGTCTCAGAGAGATGTCGCGCCCGCCTGCAGTACAGTGCACGGGGTTCAGAGAGAGCTATTGTGCTCTCTAGGCGCCAGTTCAGAGCGAGCCTTTGTTCTCTGGCCGGGGATGAGTAACCCCACTGGTCTGCGCACGCAGGTAGTCATGTAACGTGTTGCGGGCTGATCACGTGACCAGTGACGTATCATAGTCTGCGGGTACCTAGCGAAGGTGCCGCGAGGGAGAGACCCTCTGACTACCGAGCGCTCGTCGCGAGCAGACGTCACCGCTGGGCGGCTGGCCGCCGCCTGGCTAGCCGCCCTGGCTGGCCCTGGCTCACCACATTAAGGTACCGAGGTACGTCGGACAACTCTATCTGAGAGTCGGAGATCGTATGTGAAGTAGTTGCACCTGTCTGTCAAAATGAAGCTACATTGTTAACGCCTATATCACGCTGCGCCATTAATGTCTGATCTTCGTGGCCATTTGTCTGTTGACTAATTTGCACAATATAGAAGTGCTGGCTTTGGAGGTGCGTGTCAAGATGTGAGATCAGAGCTCTGAGATGGAAGCTTAGAGATGTTGAATTTATACCCGGGGTCTTAATATCGTCCAACGCTGAGGTCAAACCCTAGTACTATCAACGTGCCAGAGAAGTTGCCCCCTTTAGGGGTGGAGAAAAATACTTCTCTACATAGTTAGCTACATGAAGTTCATATTTGTATCAAAGCAGGAGGCAATGGACATCACGACCCACCTCACAAAGCGCTTCTCGAAAGCCATCACGGTGAAGGGAACACGTACCACAAGTTCGCACCAGTGACCCACATCACCGTAATAGTTCATGACCTGTTTACCGATGCGGGCATGTGTTAATGGTAGCTAAGTGAAATGGCACGTGTTGGTGTGTGCGCTGATACAGATTGTGTTGACTAATATTATCGCAGTGACAGATCATCAGTCCGAACTGCAATTCTGACAAGGTATGGGATGATCTGCATATTTGTAGACTATTACATTGTATTACATCATAACGCTGTACTGCAACTCATTATTGTATTGCATTGCATTGTGTAATTCTGTTACTTTATTTTATTACACCGATATAGACGGCTCATGATCCAATTCGATTCATTTCAGGCTCAGCATGTGTCAGTTAGTTATTGGGCTTTAGGGCGCTTCGACCAGGATTGATCATTCGCGCCCAACTCAGCATGTGTCAATGGATGCGTCCGCGCCAAATTTGTTCTGAAGCAGGTTGGTTATTGGTTTTACGACACGTCGACCGTTGAGTCATGTAGCGTCGCCAATCTCTCACGCCGATTGGTCGCGGGCGAAGAGTAGCGACAGGTGAGACTCGAACCCACAACCTTTCGATTGTGAGACGAGCATCTTACCCCTAGACCACTCGTCCCCTTTTTGTTCTCAAGCAGTTCAAGATGAATGCGCTTACTCACACTGGCGGATCTAGCCGCTCGGTTTGGGGGGCTAAACTGGGTCTCCAGGACTTGCCAACCGGGGGGAAGCGATGTTGGCGGGGCGTTTCTCGTCGACCGGGGGGGAGCAACGTAGACGTGGTGTTTGACGTGCTGACCTGGGGTAGGGTGCGAAGCGATGTGTTGTTGTCGACCATGGGGGGGGGGGGGGGGGGGGGGGAAGCGCAATGGGCGGATCCAGTCACTGGTTGGGGGGGCTCCGTACCAGGAGCCGATACGGGAGCCGAAGCAGTCAGGGGCCGGTGCATGACCGGTGGCAGGAGCCGGTAAGTGAGCCGAAACAGAATCAGGAGCAGGGACTGTAATCAGACACAGGATATAGTCAAAAGGATGTTAATATCGCGAGAGCGTCCCACAGTCTTCAGTCTGTCATTAAATAAACATTTACCTGCACCACGACACATTCAATATTCATAAATAAAAGTACATTACAAAAGGAAAATTCGCAATGGTCTAAAGAAGTTAAATATTGACTGAATTTGAACAACATCAATACGCGGAATGTCTTTTCGGCCGGTATCAGCCAGTTACGATGTACACCGGAGCACATTGCACGTGCATGGTGTTCCTGACTTGAGGCAAATCACAGCCATGCAGTTATCTGAAAATATGACCCTGTATTTAAATAGGCAGACCTATATGCATATATATATATATATATATATATATATATATATATTTATACATATACATTAAGAATATCTAGGCCAAAGTTATGTTGTATCTTAATGTTTCTTGTAATAACATTAACCCTCGCACTCCGGACGGGGGGGGATGGTCATTTTCGCACCACAGCCGGGAGGTTTTTCCACAGTACCTAAGTGCCGAACACGCACAGATAATCGGCTGAAACTTTGCATGCGTTCTAGGAATAGCCGATGTGTTGGTTCAAACTTTATGTTTGGGTGATCTAGGTTCACCGAGATATTCGACGTTAAATTCGGATTTTGCTTCTCAAAATGAAATTTGTATTCATCTTTTCAGGATTGTCTGTAGGAAAACCAATAAGAGGTATCGAAAAACCAATGGCATATTCTCGAAACCAATGGCATATTCTCGATAAGCAATTGATCAAATACAATTTGAAAAATAGTCCAGATCTGTGTGACCTCGAGCAAGGCGAGGATACGAGGTCAATTTGACAATTTTTTTTGTCGAATTAATAAAAAATTCAACATCCGTAACGTATGTTATAGAGCACTATCGTATCTATCAGTGTACAAATATCAGCTTCAAATCTTATACTGCGGTTCCGTTTTTATCAATGAAAACGTAGCCGGGGTTCACACTTTTACCGCGCTGCGTTGGCTGCAACTGAAGAAGCGGTCGCGGCCCGAAACTAGGTTGCTTCCACTCCAGCTGGACCGTGAACTATCAGACATACAATGCAACTTTTTATTTAATATTAGAAGTTCAATAACAAGGTAAACGATGCCGTTTTCCGTATCTTTCCATATGGCGTATAACAAAAGTTAGTGGGGTCAAATTGACCCCCAGTGGTGCGTGGTGGTGAAATCTGCTGGGAGTACGAGGGTTAATAACTATTAGGGCAAAGATAGTTAGTTATGTACCTAATTCTTTCTGGTTTTTCTAACAACTTTCAGGAAAGAAAAGTATTACATAAGTTGCATTAAAATAGTTAAGGTCAGATACTCAAAATATGTTTTAATTGAAAGGCTTCTTACAGGGGCAGCACATCTAAGATAAATACCTGCATATATGAAAACTATGAAAGCACAAAACATGTATGGACTTACCTTTTGCCCTATTTTTAGAGAATAAATCCTTTATGGAAAGTTGACGCTTCATATCTACTCGTATAGCGATAGCTCTGCCTCTTGCTGTAGGAAGAAGGAATAATGGATAAATAAGGAAGCAGGCATGACACAATCATGTATACAATGAAACAAAAACCTATTAGATTTGGATAGCTAACAAGAGAAGCCTTCACTTGTTACCTAGTTTTTTGTGTTTGTTGGGGGGGGCTAATTTGTACTGTTAGCCCCCCCCCAGATTTGATTGGGGGCTAAAGCCCCTTTTGCCCCCCTGGATCCGCCAGTGCTTACTCAGTCAATGAGGTTCCTCTTTTCGTCTCCAAAATGTGGTGTTTGAAACGCCAGCAGGTTGATATTATAGAGATGGGCGGTGATAAAAACCCTTCAGTGCTGTCGGTGAAATATGATCGTACATTTTTTTATATGCTGACATTGATTCAGAAATATATTGCATAAGGTGAAAACATTTATATTCCTTTTCTTCTTATAAGTGTCGATCTAGAATTTCACAAACCACCCTTCGTCGCTTCGGATTTTCCAAAATAGCATTGTGACAGTCTCGAAGGTCAAACTAGGTCACGCTATCTTCGGTCACAAGCTCACAATTTCAAAAAAACTTGTGAAAAAAAAATTCGAAATTGACACAAGACGCAGTGAATCATGACGAGTTCAACGATATATTGCTTCGTGCAATTCCTATTACTCTTCATTGAGTTCCAGGCCTCCAAATATTTAGGTGACCTCACAAAAATATCCGAGGCTATAACTCCGTAACCGTTGCCCCTATCTTTCTCAAAATTGCACAGGTGGATTATTGAGACAAACCAAGCCCATATAAATATTTTCATCTAAATATGAAATTTAGGGTGATATTTTGTCCCCTTCATTTTCGATTTGTCGTGGCATGGGCCACCTACCACGATTCGTAGATATTTCTGCCAGTTCTGTTTAACCCTTCACCCGACAATGAGTTAGAACACTTGTGCAACACAACACTCAAAATCAGATGACTAATATTCTCATCCCATCACGTGCCTCAAACGCCAAAAGGCCTGTAGTTTAGTAATATACCGTTCTAAACCAATATTATAACAGGCCACGATAAAGTACCGCAAGAACGACCATTCATGTATAATTTAGAACATATATCTATAATTTTAGGGGCAAAATGAATGTTTTTTGTTTTTTTTTATAATTTGCTTTGCTTCGAAGGGTAAGACATCGAATTTAATTTCTGCGCTTACTTAAATCGCATTGTGACTGCCCCCAAGTTAAAGTAGGTCACGTGACCTTAGATCACGATGTCGCGATTTCAAATATCCCGGAAACTAAAATTCCGAAATAGCTAAAAGATGCAGTTGATTATTTGAGTTCACCGATATATACTTTTGCATCACTTGGATTGTTCTTCACTATGTTAAGGACCTCAAGATACCCTTGTTAGATGACATCTCAGAAATGCCCGAGGCCAGAACTCCTTGACCGTTGACCTGATCTTTCTAGAAATGGTACAGCTGGATTCGGCGCATCAGATAACCCCACACAAATATTGTTGTAAAAATATAAAATATTGGGTGTTATGCTCTTGTCGATTTGTCGTGGAATGGGCCAGAGGTAAAACACTGCCCGGTAGTTAGACCACCTCTGTTCCCTGTACGTTGCGCACGGATTGTGTAGTGGTTTGGAGGATGTAAGGGCGGGTTTGGTATGCCGTAAGCCCCGGGGCTGAAAGGGTAGGGCCGGTTATGGTATATAGACGACCAGGGGGACGTACCCAACGTGGTAGGGATCCGTGCCGACTTGTTGGATACGTAGGGCTGGTCGCACGTTCTCAGCGAATAAGGCCCGGCGGGGCATCGACTGTCGTAAGGTTGGGTATGTCGATCATAGACACCAGAACGCTTATAACAGCCCTCGGTGTCAGCAAATGAGCCCCATCGTAACATTAATACCCTATACGGGCGAGGAACGCTACCAATAATGGGGAGCCAGCTATGATTGGCAGTGAAAGGTTTAAATATTTGGTGCATTTAAGTTCTAAAATATAGCAGTGGTCAGCCAGTATGTGTGTTTGTGCACCGCTGGGGGAGGGGGAAGTGGGAACCAAATTGCGGACGAAGTAGGAGAGTGAATGTGACGAGAGAATGTGAGCGAATGAGAATGAGTGTGTTCGGTAGCTTCAAGACCCAGTGGAAGCTGCTCGGGGCTCAGTGCAGGCACCTATCTCGTGCGATACATTGCACAAAATCATACTACACCCAAAAAAACCCATCAAACCATGGAAAGTTTAATGCTCATTAATTTTCTGATATAATTTATTCATTCTAATTTAGCGAGTGACTCTCACTTGCATATGTGGCGTTCCCAAACCTTTGACCTCGCACAATGTATAAATACGTGTGAGGGAGTGTAGTTCACACAACACCAAGCCGACTGGGGTTGGGTGAATAGGTGGTGGTGGGGACACCAAGCACGACACCAGCACACTGGCGCTAAAAGCAGAGGAGAGATACAGCCCAGTTTGGTTTAGGTTTTCTTTCACACAACCCGAGAGAAACCGCAACCACAGCCAAGCCCCCACCCACTCCGTATGGATACACTGATAAATTATCCCTGGTCACATACTATTTTTTTACAGAATTTTAGTCCGAATTCTTCTTGGAGTGGCTTTATGGATCATAGTTATATTGCGAAGCGGAGCTTGTTGCATCAACACTGGCCCCACCACCCGGACCACTGCACGTGACAGCGCGCGGTCCGGGTGTAGCCTCCATCGGTCTGTCAGTCCCCGGACCATTGTACGTGACAGCGAGCGATCAGGGTGTAGCCTCCATCGGTCTGTCAGTCCCCGGACCATTGCACGTGACAGCGCACGGTCCGGATGTGGCCTCCATCGGTGTGTCAGTCCCCGGACCATTGCACGTGACAGCGCAAGGTCCGGGTGTAGCCTTCATCAGTCTGTCAGTCCCCGGACCATTGCACGTGACAGCGCAAGGTCCGGGTGTAGCCTCCATCAGTCTGTCAGTCCCCGGACCATTGCACGTGACAGCGCACGGTCCGGATGTGGCCTTCATCAGTCTGTCAGTCCCCGGACCATTGCACGTGACAGCGCACGGTCCGGATGTGGCCTCCATCGGTGTGTCAGTCCCCGGACCATTGCACGTGACAGCGCAAGGTCCGGATGTAGCCTTCATCAGTCCCTGTCATCATTCAGTCCCCGCGGCTGCCATCGCCTACAGAGTTGGCGACAGTATCGCTGTGAAGTCGATGGCAGTGTGACGCCGAGGAGTCGGCAGTGTGTCGCCGAGGAGTCGGCGGCGTGTCGCCGAGTTGTCGGTGGCAGTGTGTCGCCGAGGAGTCGGCGGCGTGTCGCCGAGGAGTCGGTGGCAGTGTGTCGCCGAGGAGTCGGCAGTGTGTCGCCAAGGAGTCGGTGGCAGTGTGTCGCCGAGGGGTCGGCGGCGTGTCGCCGAGGAGCCGGTCACGTTACTTCGCCATGGAGTCGGCGACATAGTGTGTTGCCATGGAGGTGTTAGCAATGCGCGTGGACCATGTTGGACAGGGAAACCCTCCACGGCGAGGAGCGGTGGACCCTGGCCACCACAAAACTCCAGTCTGAGCCTGTCGTACCATCACCAGGGCATACAACTCATAACCAATGTACCAACAGCTGCTAAAGCTACGCCAGCTGGCCCGAAACCCTTTCGAGGTATCAACTGATTACCTTTTTAAGTGGTTTGCTTTCTCCGAACACCAAAAAGACGTATGCACGATCGTCGTAATGAAGTTATGCATTTCAATATGAAATAAATTATACCACGCTGCCAGCGACAAGCCTGTCACATTGTAACAAGCGGCACAGACAGGTAGTAAAAGACGAACTGGTATGCTCCGATTGTGCTCAGTGCTGGATTGAGTTGTGGTCTTACGAGCTGCAATAGAGGTCGCAAGTGGAATCCTAATTAGCCCAGCGGTTGCAGTGGGCACACCAGTATGGAATAAATGCACCGAGCAGCCATCTAAATCGCCGCATCAACACCATGAGATCCTCAGATGCATGCAACATCATCACACAATCCTCAGATACACGTTTACATCGTCACACAATCCTCAGATACACGTCTTATAATAACGACGCAACCTCCGTATACGAGGCATGCGATAGCCATGCTATCCTGAGATTCGATCTACACCATAGCAACATAACCCTCATACAAGTTACGCAATAGCCGGTATTCCTCTCACGATGATGTACCACCGTGTGTGGCATAATACCCAAGTCTCCGACAAGCACAATTTATACAATTCTTACGCAACTTTCAGACGCAAATATTGCTGTGCTGTGGTAGTGGTGGGTTGGCGCTTTAGAGCGCGCCGACTACTTGGTTCATTTTGCGACCATAATAGCATAGCTGTGCAACTCTCACATACACGCCATACCATATAGCAAAGCAATACCAATCGTCACATTATAAGGTATACAATAGTCACCGAACCCTCCGATATCAGCTACCAGGCAGCTGGGACGTCGATGAGCCACGCGACTGGGTTCTACGGTTGGTGATTAACACTCAAAATCTGTCAGCATGCCACTGGGAGCGTTCCCAGTATATGAATGGCAGTAGCACGACTGGCTGCACGTTGGGCACAAACCCGGCAGCGCACACGTAAATGAGATCACATCAGGCGATCGGCCGGTGCCATAACGAGGCGGAGGGCAATATCGGAGTATCAACATCAGACTAGGGAGTAGTGGTGTGGTGAGAGCGGCCAGCGCTCAGACTCGCAGACTGTGCGGCTCAGGCCCAACTCACCGGACACCAGAGCGGCCCGCATTAGGTGAAAACACGCATCTCTCGTGAGACGGCGTAAGCGATGCAATGAGCACACCAAGTAATCCAAATCACACCACTGTCACCGAAAGCGTATTCGGTACACTGAGACGAATTCGTCAGTACCATACGTCCATTTCCAAGACCAGTGGAAGCTAGAAGCAGGAACTAAAGTACCAAATGACAACCGTTACATAACTTACATCCACGGCTGAAGCTCGCATGCATCGCATGCCGACTTCTGCTACATACATAGGCTTGCTGTCAGTTGGTCAGCAATTGAGATCAGGGTTGACGAATGCGATACATTGTCATTCGCGCATGAATAAAACAGCGAGAAGGCACCGGCTGACTAGAATCTCGCCAAGATTGCAGATAAATACATAATGACATCAAATACAATCAGGGGTGGAGATCCCTCCAGATTGTGGGGGTGAGAGCACCAGCGCTGGTAAGAGCCAAGGCTGGGGAAGTCCGGCTGCTTCCCTGTCTATCCCCTCGCCTAAAAACAACAAGGTTCCATATATTTCGGCCACTTAGTTCATATTCATCGAAATTTGTCATTTTTAGCACTCAAATTCATTTGAAAAACTCTGCAAAATTATAGGCAACGTGCAACATCCTGCCCGGGAGAGCGCGCCACCAATATCTCCTTCCCTTTCTGGTAAGAGGAGATTGAGACGCCAGTTGGGGGACAGCACGCCCAGTAACTTCCGACCACTAACTCACTCAAGCCAAAATGTCCTGCCGTTTATATCGGTCTGTTTGGTGACTCTTACAATTTGTGCTTTGCTTTGTTTCTAATTTAGTCGGTAACCAACTAATTTGAGAGGCATGATGAGCTTTTCTACTCAAGTTCTAAGGCTTCTGATAATTATTATTCAGATGCCTCTGCATCACTACAGAAACGTATAAATGTTCGCATTCCCGGGTACAAATGCCTACAATCCCGTAAATTATACCACGAAATATTGTTCCTAGGTACCTATGTGAAGAAAAACACCACCCAAAGCACCAAGAGCCTTTTTGACTGGCAGCAACCTTTGGTAATATCAATCTGCAAGCTGTGTAGCCAGCTCAAGCTCTGACATGGCGCGCCAGACATCGAAATATCCATGCCTGGCGGGTCAAATTCAGGCACCACACCTACTTCGCCAGAAAAAAATCGTCAAAAAAGCGAACAACTTCGCAAGGTTAGCAACAAAAAGCTTACAACTATCACAACATACAAAACATGCAGGTAATCCCAAACACAAAATACACAGCTGCTTGAATGGGCACAATGTAGGTAGACGTTTCAGTTGTAATTTATCGGCGTTTGAAACTTCTTAATATAAATTGATACGGGACAAAAGCAAACTTGTTAACAAAATAGTTTATTGCAGGCTGAGTGGCCACTTGTAATCTGTTGGTTGGTTATTTGAGTTTTAGGGCGCATCGACCAGGCTTGGTAATTTAGCGCCCAACTTGTAATCTGTGAAACACAAAGGAAATCGACTATTTTAAAATACAAAAGCTGCCATGTACGCAATGTATACTGCAAAACCTACCACTTATAAGCAAAAGGAATTCTTTGCACTTCATTGCATTTCAATTACGCCACAAAATGGACAATCCCCTGATACAGGAAACCCCTTAAAGGATATTGAACAATATGATAATGTTGAATATTTATCAACAATGGCAAGTATTTGGAACATGCAACACTACATGATTGTTTGAACTGATTAACTGATACTATCTCTGATCTATCTATGGTATTTGTAATAGCCGATTGCACGCTTTGCCGCTGGAAGTTTTTACCAACAACTTTTACCAAAACTAACCCAGTTTTTAACATAAAATTACATATGATGTTTTTTTGCTGATGCAAGAGGTGTTAACCCTGAAACACATTTATCATTTTTGCACCTCGGAACATGGTTATGGTGCAACCCCTGATCGCAATTCCAAATCAAGGCATCTGGAGACAGAGAACAAACAATAGTCAACTTGCTGCAAAATCTCGAAATTGAACCCAAACCGAACTTCATCAGGCCAATCAGGCTTGTCAGGTCAGCTTACATCAGGCTGACCTACTGAGTCAGGTGCAAGGGTAATTTTGGCAAATATCTGGGATATTTCTAGCCTTTTGGTATCCATTGATAATTTGTTTTGGTACAAGGCGAATTAACAGAAAAACATATGCAACATATATCGATGCAATATGCAGTAAAGTGTTCCATGGGAATTGGGGTGTGGGAGCCATTTTGAAGTTGGAAGGCCATCACAAATTTTAATTGGAGGGGCAAATTCAAAAAGATTTAATGCCATTGAAAAATATTTTCAATTTCCATAAATCTGTCAGTTACCTGTCTGCGCTTCACGTTCATGACTTTAGCAACGTGACGTAAGTTTGAGATTCACGCCGAAATTGATTTGACCTAAGTCCACAAACGAAAACTGCTTGCAGTTAACTTTAGCATAGGACATATAGGAAAGACAAACATTGCTCTTAGGTCATTTGCATGAATGTACAGAATACATAACTTCCCAGCTTATGTATGGTTGGCCTTAGTATACCATGTCAAACGTTCCTCCACCATGACTGACCGATAAGAAATCACTGCAGTTCAGTGACAACTTTCAGCATGAGTCAAGTTGGTAAAGTCAGATAAATATTTCAATACAAAGGGCCAAACTTGGTTGAATAGGGCGCTGGTGGGCGCGCCTTCAAATTGCAATGTAAAGGTGTGTGTGTGGGTGGAGGGAGGCAGAGACTTCCATCACTGCGGAAGATAAAATCCCTGAGTGCGGCAATTTTCCGCAGCCAACATGTTGAAACGAGCTGTTTTCCATACACTATGCGAACCCGATTCGGAATAGTATATGTTTGAAGGGGATTTCTTTTCCTCATTGTTTTGCTTACTTCATGAATGTATATATTTTCATACATACATATAACGGGCTTTTCTCCCAGGATGGTGAATATCCTCCCCTATTATCCTCCATGACAGGATAATAGAGTTGTCCGTTTTGGGGCGCCTTCATCATCTGAGTATTTTATGGCACCTCTCACTATTTGTTTCCGTTGTCAAACACTCACCAAAACCCGTCATTTGTTCGTACAACGCTCTGAAGAAACGAGCAAGAGGGTAATGGTGACGCCGTAGCGAGAGCTGCCGCCAGACTGATAACCGCGGCGGCTCTACCTTGCTGGTGATGCGGGCAGATAACCAGCTGCCATGAGAGCTGGGTGCACCATCGGCACGAGCGCCGATGGTCTTCAGGTGATGGAAGGGCAGCCAAACGCCACCAGTACGGCCACGGCCACGGTTGCCACGAGACCCGAACACGAGCGCCGATGGTCTTCAGGTGATGAGAGGGCAGCCGAACACCACCAGTGCAGCCACGGCCACGGCCGCCACGAGCGCCGATGGTCTTCAGGTGATGAGAGGGCAGCCGAACACCACCAGTGCAGCCACGGCCACGGCCGCCACGAGCGCCGAACACGAGCGCCGATGGTCTTCAGGTGATGGGAGGACAGCCGAACGCCACCAGCACGGCCACGGCCGCAGCTGTACGTCACCGCGCCACCGCGGGGACGTGGCGCCGTTCGCCGCCGCATCACGTCGTCACGTGACCAGTGCCGCTGGCGTCCGACTGCGGTCACGTGATCCCGCCCAGCTGGCTGGACGCCTGGCTGGGAGGCGGCAGCTGCTGGCGCAGCTCCGCCGGCAGCAGGTAGAACGTGCCGTTCTGGACGTGCCACTGGATGTATGGGTTGTAGTGGTTTAACTGGAGCTGCTGGTCGGCCTCCGAGCCAGACAGGGAGGCTGGCTGCGGGTGGTGGTAGGGCCAGTCGTCGCCGGTCGACAGGAGAGTGGTGCGAGTCGTCTGCTGACCCAGCGGGCTGTAGCGTGCCTCCGACACACAGTGGGGCAGAAACGCCACCACCAGCGCACACCCACTAGCCAGCAGCGAGGCCACCTGACGGACCGGGTACAGCGTCACAGCTCACACCTGACAGGTCAGGTGCAGCGTCACAGCCCTCATCTGACGGACTGGGTACAGCGTCACAGCTCACACCTGACAGGTCAGGTGCAGCGTCACAGCCCTCATCTGACGGACTGGGTACAGCGTCACAGCTCACACCTGACATGTCAGGTACAGCGTCACAGCCCTCATCCGACGGACTGGGTACAGCGTCACAGCTCACACCTGACGGGCCAGGTACAACGTCACAGCTCACACCTGACGGGCCAAGTACAACGTCACAGCTCACATCTGACGGACTGGGTACAGCGTCACAGCTCACACCTGACAGGCCAGGTACAACGTAACAGCTCATACCTGGCAGGCCAGGTACAACGTCACAGCTCATACCTGACAGGCCAAGTACAACGTCACAGCTCACATCTGACAGGCCAGGTACAGCGTCACAGCTCACACCTGGCAGGCCAGGTACAGCATCACAACTCACATCTGACGGACTGGGTACGGCGTCACAGCTCACACCTGACAGGCCAAGTACGTCACAACTCATACCTGACAGGCCAGGTACAGCGTCACAGCTCACACCTGACAGGCCAGATACAGCGTCACAGTTCACATCTTACGGACCAGGTACAGCGTCACAGCTCACACCTGGCAGGCCAGGTACAGCGTCACAGCTCACACCTGACGGGCCAGGTACAACGTCACAGCTCACACCTGACAGATCAAGAACAGTGTCACAGCTCACATCTGACAGATCAGGTACAGCGCCACAGCTCACATCTGACAGATCAGGTACAATGTCATAGCTCACACCTGACAGATCAGGTACAGTGTCACAGCTCACATCTGACAGATCAGGTACAGCGTCACGGCTCATAACTGACAGGCCAAGTACAGTGTCACAGCTCACACTTGACAGGCCAAGTACAGCGTCACAGCGCATACCTGACGGACCGGGTACAGCGTCACAGTTCACACCTGACAGGCCAGGTACGTCACAGCTCACATCTGCCAGACCAGGTACAGTGTCACAGCTCACATCTGACAGACCAGGTACAGTGTCACAGCTCACATCTGACGGACCGGGAACAGCGTCACAGCTCACACCTGACAGGCCAGGTACAGCGTCACAGCTCACATCTGAACAACCGGGTACAGTGGCACAGCTCACACCTGACAGGCCAGGTACAGTGTCACAGTTCACATCTGACGGACGGGTGCAGCATCGCAGCTCACAGCTGACAGATCAGACACATCATAACAGCTCACATCTGACAGGCCAGGTACAGTGTCACAGCTCACACTTGACGGACAGGGTACGGTGTTACAGCTCACACCTGACATATCAGCTACAGCGTAACAGCTCACATCTGACAGGCCAGGTAGTGTCACAGCTCACATCTGACAGGCCAGGTAGTGTCACAGCTCACATCTGACAGACCGGGTACAGCGTCACAGCTCACATCTGACGGACCAGGTACAGCGTCACAGCTCATAAAGTCATAAAGTATTAAGGCTTAAAAAGAGCCACAGGGCCCCATCTGGGTTAACCCTATCTAGAAAAGGTACTAGAAATGTACATACTCTCACCCCAATCAATCCCTTATCCCAAGTTCCTAGGAAGGTATATATCCCAGCCTATCTAGCACCACTCACTTGCTACCGCATAACGCCCTCAACAATCACAAGCTCCTCCCATCATACCCATCGTGCCACCATAGACAATCTCATCAGCATCACATCCCGAAGGAAGGTGTCGAATCCACTGCTAGGTACACCCCACACAAATTCATAAAGCGTTCAGACTTAATAAGAGACTCACTTGCTATTGCATAATACACCCAACAATTACAAACTCCTCCCATCATACCCATTGTGCTACCATAGACAATCTCATCAGTATCACATCACGAAGGAAGGTGCTGAATCCACCGCTAGGTACACCCTATATAAAGTTATAAAGCGTTTAGACTTAATAAGAGACTCACTTGCTATTGCATAACACACTCAACAATTACAAGCTCCTCCCAACTCCCAACTCCTCCCTGCCGATCAACCATCCCTGGAATACAGAAAAACAAGCCCCCTATTCTTATAATGATTGTCTATGCCGTTTTTAAAGATGTTCAGTGTGTTGCTACTGACAATGGTTCCTGGCAGCTGGTTCCAGTATTCTACTACCCTGTTGGTGAAGAAAGACTGTCTTAACCTTGTCCTGCTGTGATTAACTTTAATTTTGAATTGATGACCTCTAATTGCATCATTTCTGTTAAATTCAAACATTTCCCTGAGATATCCCTGTTCCTGACCATGAACAAATTTAAAAACCTCGATGAGATCTCCTCTGAGCCTTCTATATCTAAGTGAAAACATATTCAATTTCTTCAATCTTTCCTCATATGCCAGATTGCGTATACCATTAACCATTTTTGTTGCCCTCTTTTGTACTCTCTCTAAAAGCCAACAATCTTTCTCATAACTAGGGGACCAAGCTTGGACACAGTATTCCAAATGTGGCCTGACATATGCACAGTAAAGCTTTCTGATGACCTCCTCACTTTTGTATGACACATTCCTCTGTATTGCCCCAAGCATTCTTAGTGCCTTCTTCCTGGCTTCTTTGGTCTGTTCTGATGCCCCCAATTTTGTGTTCAAAATAACACCTAAGTCCTTCTCCTGCTGAGTCACAGATAGTACTTGGCCACCCATCAAGTATGGCGCCTTCATATGCTGCCTACCTACATGCATGACTTTGCACTTATCAAAATTAAACTTCATTTGCCATTTTTCGGACCACTTCACTAGCTCGTCTAAGTCTTTCTGCAGCAAAACCTGCTCATTGTGCCCTGTTATTGCCCTAAAGATCTTCAAATCATTCGCAAATTTCAAAACCTTACTGCTTAGGCCACATTCAATGCTATTCACATATATAATGAACAATAGTGGCCCCAGTACCGACCCCTGGGGGACTCCACTAAGAACATTTTGCCATGATGACTTTGTACCATTTAGCATCACTCTCTGCTGTCTAGCTGAAAGCCACAACTCCACACATCCATTTTTTATCCATGGATCACATCACAACTCCACATGGATCACATGGATCCATCACAACTCTATCCATATCCAGCTCATATCTGACAGGCCACATATCTACATATCTGCAGTGTCACAGCTCACACCTGACAGGCCAGGTACAGCGTCACAGCTCACATCTGACAGGCCAGGTACATTGTCACAGCTCACACCTGACAGGCCAGGTACAGCGTCACAGCTCACATCTGACAGGCCAGGTACATTGTCACAGCTCACACCTGACAGATCAGGTACAGTGTCACAGCCCACATCTGACAGGCTACATATCTACATATCTGCAGTGTCACAGCTCACACCTGACAGATCAGGTACAGTGTCACAGCTCACATCTGACAGGCCAGGTACAGCGTTACAGCTCACACCCGACAGACCAGGTACAGCGTCACAGCTCACATCTGACAGGCCAGGTACAGCGTTACAGCTCACACCCGACGGACGGGGTACAGCGTCACAGCCGGGATCCAGCAGATCTGCTTACCGAAAACAGCAGTACAAGACCGTGCTTATGCCAAGCCTGAGTGGAGTGTTGGTGATGCGCTCTACAAACGATGTTTTCAAGTAGTAGCACTCTCGGCATGTTATCATTGGGCTTCTGGTGCGGCTGAGCCGGCTCTGACCATCCCAAGCACCGCGTGGTTCTATACATCATGCCTTCTGTCATATCTTAAGATAGCAAACACAAAACTTAGAAAGGGAGTAATTGATACTCATAATATGCATGACAAGTAAGTGGCACTCAGAAAATAGTTTGTTTGTTTATTGGGTGGTTCACGACACGCTTTTTGCACATTCACGGCTAATGGCGCCGCCCACACTGTTTCGCCGGTGGGCCGCGGGATTGGGAAATGTCCCGAGCGGTGCGAGTGTCGAACCCGGGACCTTTGGTACCCAGAGCCCAACACCTTAACCACTCGGCCATCCCCGCCCTACTCAGAAAATCGTGTTATTCACCTTGAAACATCTGTAAATTAAGATGAAAGTCGCCCAAAGTGATATAATCCCTTCAGAAAAACGCAGCCGGAATCACTTGGCATCAATATCCAAATGGTATACTAAGAAACACATCAGGTATTCCTTAACACTCGCACGTCCGGCGGTCTGCGCCAACTTCGCATGTCCGGGGGGCAGATGTCTGCCCCCCCCCTACGATCTCCAGAACTATGCTAGGTAGCGACAAACGGAAAACGACGTTGGATAGCTGGTGACAAGCTCTATCGAAAGTATTTCGGTTATTTTCTCGCTCAGGTCAATATTTAGGTCACTGGGTCATCATAGGTCAAATCCGACCAGATCGGGTGGGACCCTCAGATATTGGCACATATCTCAGGACCTGTAACAGATAGAAACAAACTGCAAATGCTATTCGACAGCCCTTGAAATGTGCTATCGACATACGCTGTGTAATTTAAGGTCAGGTCAACAGATGGGTCACCGAAACTATGACCTCAAGTCTAGGGAGGTCATGTAATGTATCAATCGACACGTCTTGGCAATACAAGCACAATGACGGTAATTTCAGCCTTCTAGCTCAATGCAGTGCGATATAATGCGCAGAAATGTGCTAGTGATTTCAGGTGACCTCAGCTGACCTTGGTGAGGTCACTGAGCAAAAATGTCAGCGGTAACATTGAGAATAGCTTCCAACTACACGCCATAACCGTTAGTGGTCATTCCGAGAGCAAATATGTAACCAGGAAACATTTGCATATTTTACCATAGGCCTATAATGGGGGAAGCCATGGCCGCGACCTGACCTCAGGTCAATGCTACGAAAAAACCGTGAGATACATATTATAGTCCCTGATAAGATCATGACGTGATATAAGTTTGAAATCATTCGCCCAATTATTGTGGGAGTGATGCCACCTAGAACTCCGAGGGATGTTGGGTCACTTCGCCTGACCTGGTGACCTGACTTGAGATGACCCAGGGTCAAAAATTTCTGAGGATATGCGGAAAATACCAATGAGCAGCCATGCGAGGTTTGGCCTTGCTAACCCAATTAGTATGGCGGCAAAGTAGGAAAAACCGCCGGGGGCAGATATCTTCCCCCCCGGACGTGCGCGGGTTAAGACATCCAATTTTAGGAGAGGCCAGACTGGTGTATGATTACAGCAGCCTCGCAGCCGATCGGTCGCCTGCTCAGTCCCGCAATAGCGTTAACCAACGTCTTTGCTGATCAGGCAGTTGCGTACATTCACCTGCTGCAGTGGTTCAAAACTAAGCCGTCTTTGATGCAGTTGAAGAGCACGTACGATTAAATTCTCAGGCACGTACGATTAAATTTTAACGATACCTCCGCAAAAGAGCCAGGAAACCAATCAACCTACTGGCGGAGATAGGCATGGTTACTATCGAAAACACGCTTTCATTGAACAGTGACATCCAACATCTTTGGGCAATGAGAGAAGCCGTCTGGCACGCCGCCGTACAGAACCTCCCCGTCACGTGCGACCACGTGGTGGAGAGCTCGGCTACCAGTTAGGTCAGTGGCACGCCGTCGTACAGAACCTCCCCGTCACGTGCGACCACGTGGTGGAGAGCTCGGCTACCAGTTAGGTCAGTGGCACGCCGTCGTACAGAACCTCCCCGTCACGTGCGACCACGTGGTGGAGAGCTCGGCTACCAGTTAGGTCAGTGGCACGCCGTCGTACAGAACCTCCCGTCACGTGGAGGGGAGTTGATGATAAGTTGCACGGCTTCTCACCGCCGCTGAGAAGGTGCAGCCGCGGGTCCATCCAGAGAGTGCCGGGTACTGGTACGTGTACAGGTAGGTCTGCTGTAGCAGCAGGCCGGTGGCAGCCGCGTGCAGCGCCGACACAACACAGAACAGCCACGTGTGCTGCAACACAACGTGTGTGTGGTCAGCCTCGTGTGATGCAACACAACACTTACACAGACCAGCCGCGTGCCCCGCAACGCAACGCATGCAAAGTTAGTCACGTGTGTCGCAGCACAACACGTGCGTTCATCGTCCATGGGAGCTGCGACATAAAACTTGCATTTTGATATTCTGCAAAGTGTGCACCTTATCCAGTCGAGTATTCAGCAGGATTCCACATTAGGCTTTCACCACCAGAGGAGCACTGCCTGTTAGAGTCCTGACGGTGCGTCTATCGAGACAGATAATGTGACTACTCAGCCATACGTCGCAACACCATCAGCCATGTGTGCTGCAACACAACCCATTGCCGACCTGAATGCATGGCTGAGATAATCAGTGCATTAAAACCGCTGAAATAGGGTAAGTTACGAATCCACCTTCAATTTTCGGAGAGGTCCATTTGGAGCATTTGCCATCCCATTAGTGAAAAAGAAGAAATGCACCTGTTAAGGAAACTAGCACTCAATATAGTGTTTAAAATAATGATAACCTGCATATTATAATCATAACTGCAGACTACCATGAACGTATAATGAATCATATAATCTATCATAGGTTATCAGGGTTGTTGAATCCTCATTGAGAAATTCGGACAAGTTCGCACAGTGGTAGTACAAGGGTCAGAGAGAAACGGTTATATGTTCTAAATATATATTCTATGTTCTAATGTTATACATAGATCCTATTGCATGAGGCTAGTCTATCTTCCGCCCATCCGAATGACTGAAGGCTTAAAGGTGATGCCAAGGTGCTCGACGACCAGAACGGGATCCCATACCACACGACAAATATCCACGGATGATACATCAACACACGCAATAACTGGGGTACCAAACTAGAGCATGGCCAGTTACTCACCAGGAGTGTCCAATTAATGACCAAGACGTACTCCAGTCGAGCCACCCGCACGAACAACAGCAGCGCCGTCCACAGCAGACAGAAGACGCAGCTGAAGATGGCCAGCCGAGTATGGAGCGGGTGCGGCAAAACCAGCGGCCCTCCGAGCACCGGGTCGCCACTGACGGCCACGCTCGTCAGGCAGCTTACACTGAGCAACTGTAGACAGGAGACAACCCACACTGAGCAACGGTATACAGGGAACAACTCACAATGAGCAACTGTAGACAGGAGACAGTCCACACTGTGCAACTGTAGACAGGAGACAGCCCACACTGAGCAACGGTATACAGGGAACAACTCACACTGAGCAACTGTAGACAGGAGACAGCCCACACTGAGCAACTGTACACAGGAGAGCCCACACTGAGCAACTGTAGACAGGAGACAGCCAACACTGAGCAACTGTAGACAGGAGACAGCCCACACTGAGCAACTGTAGACAGGAGACAGCTCACACTGAGCAACTGTAGACAGGAGACAGCCCATACTGAGCAATGGTAGACAGGAGACAACCCACACTGAGCAACGGTATACAGGGAACAACCCACACTGAGCAACTGTAGACAGGAGACATCCCACACTGAGCAACGGTATACAGGGAACAACTCACACTGAGCAACTGTAGACAGGAGACAGCCAACACTGAGCAACTGTAGACAGGAGACAGCCCACACTGAGCAACTGTAGACAGGAGACAACCCACACTGAGCAACGGTATACAGGGAACAACTCACACTGAGCAACTGTAGACAGGAGACAGCCCACACTGAGCAACTGTAGACAGGAGACAGCCCACACTGAGCAACGGTATACAGGGAACAACCCACACTGAGCAACTGTAGACAGGAGACAGCCCACACTGAGCAACTGTATACAGGGAACAACTCACACTGAGCAACGGCAGACAGGAGACAGCCCACACTGAGCAACTGTAGA
Source organism: Ashinkailepas kermadecensis (assembly GCA_034440615.1). Taxonomy (NCBI): domain Eukaryota; kingdom Metazoa; phylum Arthropoda; class Thecostraca; family Neolepadidae; genus Ashinkailepas; species Ashinkailepas kermadecensis. Next base: position 164,564 of record JAOTOM010004279.1, on the reverse strand, counting down.
CAGGAGACAGTCCACACTGAGCAACTGTAGACAGGAGCAACCCACACTGAGCAACGGTATACAGGGAACAACCCACGCTGAGCAACTGTAGACAGGAGACAGCCCACACTGAGCAACGGTATACAGGGAACAACTCACACTGAGCAACTGTAGACAGGAGACAGTCCACACTGAGCAACTGTAGACAGGAGACATCCCACACTGAGCAACTGTAGGCAGGAGACAAACCCGCACTGAGCAACGGTATACAGGGAACAACTCACACTGAGCAACTGTAGACAGGAGACAGCCCACACTGAGCAACTGTAGACAGGAGACAGCCCACACTGAGCAACGGTATACAGGGAACAACCCACGCTGAACAACTGTAGACAGGAGACAGCCCACACTGAGCAACTGTATACAGGGAACAACTCACACTGAGCAACGGCAGACAGGAGACAGCCCACACTGAGCAACTGTAGACAGGAGACAGTCCACACTGAGCAACTGTAGACAGGAGACAACCCACACTGAGCAACGGTATACAGGGAACAACTCACACTGAGCAACTGTAGACAGGAGACAGCCCACACTGAGCAACGGTAGACAGGAGACAACCCACACTGAGCAATGGTATACAGGGAACAGTCCACACTGAGCAACTGTAGACAGGAGACAGCCCACACTGAGCAACTATATACAGGGAACAACTCACACTGAGCAACTGTAGACAGGAGACAGCCCACACTGAACAACTGTAGACAGGAGACAGCCCACATTGAGCAACTGTAGACAGCCCATACTGAGCAAAGGTAAACAGGAGACAGCCCACACTGAGCAACTGTAGACAGGAGACAGCCCACACTGAGCAACGGTAGACAGGAGACAGTCCACACTGAGCAACGGTAGACAGGAGACAGCCCACACTGAGCAACGGTAGACAGGAGACAGTCCACACTGAACAACGGTAGACAGGAGATAGCCCACACTGAGCAACTGTAGACAGGAGACAGCCCATACTGAGCAAAGGTAGACAGGAGACAGCCCACACTGAGCAACGGTAGACAGGAGACAGCCCGCACTGAGCAACTGTAGACAGGAGACAGCCCATACTGAGCAAAGGTAGACAGGAGACAGCCCACACTGAGCAATTATAGACAGGAGACAACAGACACTGAGCAATGGTAGACAGGAGACAGCCCACACTGAGCAGCTGTAGACAGGAGACAGCCCATACTGAGCAACTGTAGACAGGAGACAACCAATACTGAGCAGCTGTAGACAGGATATAACCCACACCGAGCAGCTGTAGACAGGAGACAACAGCACTGACCAGCTGTACTCCGGAGACAACCCACACTGGGAAGGTACCGACAGAAAACAACGACACTGGGCAGTTGAAGACAGGGGACCCCTCACGCCAGGCAGCTCACATTGATTGATGGACACTATTTGGGCTTAAGGGCGCGCCGACTACGAGGTGCAGCTCACATTGACAACCCACTCGAAACCCGTATTGAACATCGAGAGACATCTCGTATCGATCACCTACCTTGCTAACCGCCAAACAGTTAGACCGACCGGGAAACACTCGCCACCTCTTGTGGACAATGGCCGCATGGGACATGACCACCCGAGGTGGGACAGTGGGCGGGTGGCCGGCTGCTCACCATGAGCGCCACCTGACTGAGGCCGAGCGGAGACAGCAGCCGGCCGGCGCGCCAGCTGCAGACGACACCGTCGGCGCGCGGGTCGGCCGGCGGCTGCCACTGCCACTGGCCCGGCTGCTGGTGCGAGTCCCACGTCTGCTGCGTCAGCCGACTGCCCGTCCGCTCCAGGGCGATACACTCCTGGCTCTGCGGCACGCACACCGCAGTCACATACCCGCCCACTCCATACACCCCTGGCTCTGCGGCACGCACACCGCAGTCACATAGCCGCCCACTCCATACACTCCTGGCTCTGCGGCACGCACACCGCAGTCACATAGCCGCCCACTCCATACACTCCTGGCTCTGCGGCACGCACACCGCAGTCACATACCCGCCCACTCCATACACTCCTGGCTCTGCGGCACGCACACCGCAGTCACATAGCCGCCCACTCCATACACTCCTGGCTCTGCCGCACGCACACCGCAGTCACATAGCCGCCCACTCCATATACTCCTGGCTCTGCCGCACGCACACCACAGTCCACCCGCCCACTCCATATACTCCTGGCTCTGCCGCACGCACACCGCAGTCACATAGCCGCCCACTCCATATACTCCTGGCTCTGCCGCACGCACACCACAGTCCACCCGCCCACTCCATATACTCCTGGCTCTGCCGCACGCACACCGCAGTCACATAGCCGCCCACTCCATATACTCCTGGCTCTGCGGCACGCACACCGCAGTCACATAGCCGCCCACTCCATACACTCCTGGCTCTGCCGCACGCACACCGCAGTCACATAGCCGCCCACTCCATATACTCCTGGCTCTGCCGCACGCACACCACAGTCCACCCGCCCACTCCATATCTCCTGGCTCTGCCGCACGCACACCGCAGTCACATAGCCGCCCCTCCATATACTCCTGACTCTGCCGCACGCACACCACAGTCCACCCGCCCACTCCATATACTCCTGGCTCTGCCGCACGCACACCGCAGTCACATAGCCGCCCACTCCATACATTCCTGGCTCTGCAGCACGCCCACTCCATACACTCCTGGCTCTGCCGCAAGCACACCGCAGTCACATACCCGCCCACTCCATACACTCCTGGCTCTGCAGCACGCCCACGACAGCCACATAACCGAACGCGCGGGTGTTCTCTCCTCTAAAAAATCGTGAGGAATTTTTAGTTGGATAGGTCACAGCAAGGAGATAGCAGCGACTAAATATCGGGAATATAACTTACATTTAGTTCTAGTTGATTACCAGAATTAAATTGTATGCTGCCTCATTCCAAACACCTTTGGTCTCCAATTAAGTCAATTAAATCATCAAGTAAAGGTCACATACTAAAATGCCGGGACCATTAAGCATTTGATGAGCGCAATCAAACCGAACACTTCAGCCCCAGTTTGGAGCGAAACTCCTCATACATTAGTCCTAATGCTGCCCCGTCCATGTTATATGACATCAACGAGCTGTGACATTTTCATTCGCGCAGGCCTCAACGAAAAAGTTGTTCAGAAATGTGATGTTCACATGACATTCGAACCTGATGGGCCGCGTGCCATAATTTTATGAGTGTGCCGAAAAAAATGCGGTACCGTTCATTACAAACACAAATCAATAAAAACAACGTGTTCTTTCAGGTCATATACCCAACTTTTCTCCAATCTGAAGACGGGCAGCCGATGTTCTCGTGTGGAAGCAATTCTGCGGGAAAGAAGCTTATACATACTGGACAGCTTATTTGCTATCAATTCGTTTTTCGCCACCGAAACAGTGGCTTGTGACCATCTTCTAGGTTGTTTCCCGTCGGCATTAACTCAGGACCAGTACAGCTTTCTGGCGCTTAAGTGACAAAAATTACACATCACCGTGTTTCAGTAGCCGGCCGAAATTATCTTCTGGCGCCGATTTTAACCTGCTAAAAGTGGTTAGTTGAAAATATGGCATAGGAAAATAGGGGAAAATAGGGTCGTGACTATCCATACGGCCCCTGTTCGACGGCAAATCTTCCCACAACTCAGTCACGCACACTCGCCACAAATACTGGGCCACCCAGTAATGCAACAATACAACATCCGACAACTCAGCCACACACACCAGTAATGCAACAATACAACATCCGACAACTCAGCCACACACACCAGTAACGCAACAATACAACATCCGACAACTCGGCCACACACACCACTAACGCAACAATACAACATCCGACAACTCGGACACACACACCAGTAACGCAACAATACAACATCGGACAACTCGGCCACACACACCAGTAACGCAACAATACAACATCCCACAATTCGACCACACACACCAGTAACGCAACAATACAACATCCGACAATTCGGCCACACACACCAGTAACGCAACAATACAACATCCGACAATTCGGTCACACACACACCAGTAACGCAACAATACAACATCCGACAAATCGGCCACGCACACTCGCCACAAATACTGGGCCACCCAGTAACGCAAGAATTCAACATCCGACAACTCAGCCACACACACCAGTAACGCAAAATACAACATCTGACAACTTGGCCACACGAACCACGTAACGCAACAATACAACATCCGACAACCCGACCACACACACCCAGTAATGCAACAATACAACATCCGACAACTTGGCCACACACACCCAGTAATGCAACACAATACAACACCTGACAACTTGGCCACTCGCACCACGTAACGCAACATCCGACAACTTGGCGACACGCACCACGTAACGCAATAATACAATATCCGACAACCCAGCTACACACACACCCAGTAATGGAACAATACAATATCCGACAACCCGGCCACACACACTCAGTAATGCAACAATACAACAACCGACAACTTAGCCACACGCACCACGTATCGCAACATCCGACTACTTGTCCACACGCACCACGTAACGCAACAATAAAACAACCGACGACCCAGCCACGCACACCCAGTAACGCAACAATAAAACAACCGACGACCCAGCCACGCACACCCAGTAACGCAACAATACAACAACCGACGACCCGGCCACGCGCACCCAGTAACGCAACAATAAAACAACCGACGACCCAGCCACGCACACCCAGTAACGCAACAATAAAACAACCGACGACCCAGCCACGCACACCCAGTAACGCAACAATAAAACAACCGACGACCCAGCCACGCACACCCAGTAACGCAACAATAAAACAACCGACGACCCGGCCACGCACACCAAGTAACGCAACAATAAAACAACCGACGACCCAGCGACGCACACCCAGTAACGCAACAATAAAACAACCGACGACCCGGCCACGCACACCCAGTAACGCAACAATAAAACAACCGACGACCCGGCCACGCACACCAAGTAACGCAACAATAAAACAACCGACGACCCAGCGACGCACACCCAGTAACGCAACAATAAAACAACCGACGACCCAGCCACGCAACAATACAACAACCGACGACCCGGCCACGCACACCCAGTAACGCAACAATAAAACAACCGACGACCCAGCCACGCACACCCAGTAACGCAACAATAAAACAACCGACGACCCGGCCACGCACACGCAGTAACGCAACAATAAAACAACCGACGACCCAGCGACGCACACCCAGTAACGCAACAATAAAACAACCGACGACCCGGCCACGCACACCCAGTAACGCAACAATAAAACAACCGACGAGCCAGCCACGCACACCCAGTAACGCAACAATAAAACAACCAACGAACCAGCCACGCACACCCAGTAACGCAACAATAAAACAACCGACGACCCAGCCACGCACACCCAGTAACGCAACAATAAAACAACCGACGACCCAGCGACGCACACCCAGTAACGCAACAATAAAACAACCGACGACCCGGCCACGCACACCCAGTAACGCAACAATAAAACAACCGACGACCCAGCGACGCACACCCAGTAACGCAACAATAAAACAACCGACGACCCGGCCACGCACACCCAGTAACGCAACAATAAAACAACCGACGACCCGGCCACGCACACCAAGTAACGCAACAATAAAACAACCGACGACCCAGCGACGCACACCCAGTAACGCAACAATAAAACAACCGACGACCCGGCCACGCACACCCAGTAACGCAACAATAAAACAACCGACGACCCGGCCACGCACACCAAGTAACGCAACAATACAACAACCGACGACCCGGCCACGCACACCAAGTAACGCAACAATAAAACAACCGACGACCCAGCGACGCACACCCAGTAACGCAACAATAAAACAACCGACGACCCAGCCACGCAACAATACAACAACCGACGACCCGGCCACGCACACCCAGTAACGCAACAATAAAACAACCGACGACCCAGCCACGCACACCCAGTAACGCAACAATAAAACAACCGACGACCCGGCCACGCACACCCAGTAACGCAACAATAAAACAACCGACGACCCAGCGACGCACACCCAGTAACGCAACAATAAAACAACCGACGACCCGGCCACGCACACCCAGTAACGCAACAATAAAACAACCGACGAGCCAGCCACGCACACCCAGTAACGCAACAATAAAACAACCAACGAACCAGCCACGCACACCCAGTAACGCAACAATAAAACAACCGACGACCCAGCCACGCACACCCAGTAACGCAACAATAAAACAACCGACGACCCAGCGACGCACACCCAGTAACGCAACAATAAAACAACCGACGACCCGGCCACGCACACCCAGTAACGCAACAATAAAACAACCGACGACCCAGCGACGCACACCCAGTAACGCAACAATAAAACAACCGACGACCCGGCCACGCACACCCAGTAACGCAACAATAAAACAACCGACGACCCGGCCACGCACACCAAGTAACGCAACAATAAAACAACCGACGACCCAGCGACGCACACCCAGTAACGCAACAATAAAACAACCGACGACCCGGCCACGCACACCCAGTAACGCAACAATAAAACAACCGACGACCCGGCCACGCACACCAAGTAACGCAACAATACAACAACCGACGACCCAGCCACGCACATCCAGTAACGCAACAATAAAACAACCGACGACCCAGCCACGCAACAATACAACAACCGACGACCCGGCCACGCACACCCAGTAACGCAACAATAAAACAACCGACGACCCAGCCACGCACACCCAGTAACGCAACAATAAAACAACCGACGACCCGGCCACGCACACCCAGTAACGCAACAATAAAACAACCGACGAGCCAGCCACGCACACCCAGTAACGCAACAATAAAACAACCGACGACCCAGCCACGCAGACCCAGTAACGCAACAATAAAACAACCGACGACCCGGCCACGCACACCCAGTAACGCAACAATAAAACAACCGACGACCCAGCCACGCAAACCCAGTAACGCAACAATACAACAACCGACGACCCAGCCACGCAACAATACAACAACCGACGACCCGGCCACGCACACCCAGTAACGCAACAATAAAACAACCGACGACCCAGCCACGCAACAATACAACAACCGACGACCCGGCCACGCACACCCAGTAACGCAACAATAAAACAACCGACGACCCAGCCACGCAACAATACAACAACCGACGACCCGGCCACGCACACCCAGTAACGCAACAATACAACAACCGACGACCCAGCCACGCACACCCAGTAACGCAACAATAAAACAACCGACGACCCGGCCACGCACACCCAGTAACGCAACAATAAAACAACCGACGACCCAGCCACGCACACCCAGTAACGCAACAATATAACAACCGACGACCCAGCCACGCACACCCAGTAACGCAACAATAAAACAACCGACGACCCAGCCACGCAACAATACGACAACCGACGACCCAGCCACGCACACCCAGTAACGCAACAATAAAACAACCGACGACCCAGCCACGCACACCCAGTAACGCAACAATAAAACAACCGACGACCCAGCCACGCACACCCAGTAACGCAACAATAAAACAACCGACGACCCAGCCACGCACACCCAGTAACGCAACAATACAACAACCGACGACCCAGCCACGCACACCCAGTAACGCAACAATACAACAACCGACGACCCAGCCACGCAACAATACGACAACCGACGACCCGGCCACGCGCACCCAGTAACGCAACAATAAAACAACCGACGACCCAGCCACGCACACCCAGTAACGCAACAATAAAACAACCGACGACCCAGCCACGCACACCCAGTAACGCAACAATAAAACAACCGACGACCCAGCCACGCACACCAAGTAACGCAACAATACAACAACCGACGACCCGGCCACGCACACCCAGTAACGCAACAATAAAACAACCGACGACCCAGCCACGCACACCCAGTAACGCAACAATAAAACAACCGACGACCCAGCCACGCACACCAAGTAACGCAACAATAAAACAACCGACGACCCCGCCACGCACACCCAGTAACGCACCAATAAAACAACCGACGACCCAGCCACGCACACCCAGTAACGCAACAATAAAACAACCGACGACCCAGCCACGCACACCCAGTAACGCAACAATACAACAACCGACGACCCAGCCACGCACACCCAGTAACGCAACAATACAACAACCGACGACCCAGCCACGCACACCCAGTAACGCAACAATAAAACAACCGACGACCCGGCCACGCACACCCAGTAACGCAACAATACAACAACCGACGACCCAGCCACGCACACCCAGTAACGCAACAATACAACAACCGACGACCCAGCCACGCGCACCACCTAACACAACAATGCAAGTGTGCGAGCAAAAAACAATATGTACATACAAATGCAAAGTTCTTCACTTGTTCTTTTATCCCATACACAAGCAAGCGAACAGTAAAAAGTTCCCTGATACTGAACACCACCTACAAAAACATGTAGAAGTACCCACACAGAATCCAACCTGCAAAGTATAAGAATCTTAATAATATTTTGCTGCAGCTCTCAACTCAGCACAGCACATTTCATGAATAGCGTTTTTTTGTATTCCAGCTGGTGCTTGTTGGTGCCAATCTGTGCTTTCGCCGTATATTATTGCGCTTCGTGTTACTTAATGTGCTCTGGCGTCCGCCCTCTCTTGGTCCCTCCCTGTCGGGTATTGTGCTATGACATTGTGATCAGACAAGGGCACGTTGTTGTCTTTGTTGCAATGCTTTATGGACTGGAATAGACTCCAGCGACATATCTTTATACAATTAAATGGGGGTAATAATTTGTTTGCATGAAATACTACTGAATTGAAGATGCGCCGACATACCGCAGATATTACAAACCCATTAATTCACTACGGATCAGATGCAACTGTATTGATTGGCACTTACCACCTGATGTGCTACAGAGAGTGGGAAACTAGACGAGAGAAGGTTATGGTAGGTGGCAAAAATACAACTCATAACTGTATTGGTGTTTCAGCATAACTTTGTCTAAGCACAAGCACAGGGGTGCATCTGTAGATCCATCTATCTATATTGAAAAAAGAGCAAAATATCGATCACAAAGGCATCCTATAGGGTAGATATTTGATGCTAACAGTGCTAAAGAATGTCATTTTCCTCCGTGGTATGATTCGGTTTTGCACATTCATGACAAAGTGGTTGTAACTAGCTTTGACCATCCTGCGTAAACCATGCCCTACAACTGTTGAGCTACAACGCAGCACACAGCTTGCCAAACCTGAGCATAACAAGACACCTGTGGGGATGGGGAGAGGCTGCAGTTTCCCTTCGAAACACGAATGCATCCAGGTAAGTAACAGCTTTCAGATCAAATTAGAGATATCTGTGCTCATCACATCGCAGAACGAACACTGGGCGTACATGGTGATCATGACCTAGTGCATCAGATCCAAGAACTCTCACCTCGCCCATCACGGTGATGTCGTCCAGCAGGTCATGGATCTCTCGCCTCACCCATCACGGTGATGACGTCCAGCAGGTCCAGGATCTCTCACTTCACCCATCACAGTGATGTCGTCCAGCAGGTCCGGTTGGTTGGTTGGTTATTTGGGCTTAGAGGCGCATCGACTGCGTTGGTCATGCAGCGCCCCCAGCAGGTCCTGGATCTCTCACCTCACCCATCACGGTGATGTCGTCTAGCAGGTCCTGGATCTCTCACCTCACCCATCACGGTGATGTCGTCCAGCAGGTCCTGGATCTCATCGAGGCCGCCGCACAGATCCGAGACGGATATCAGCTCGCGTCGGATCCGCAGATCACCATCGCCCAGCGAGTCGAGCCCTGACACTCGCGAGCGAGTGTGTGCCGACGAGCTGTCGTACGCCATGTCTATCGAAGCACATTATGCCAGTCAGTCCAGACACATGCCATGCCATTTAGTGCAGACACACACCATACCAGTCAGTGCAGACACACACCCTACCAGTCAGTGCAGATACACACCATACCAGTCAGTGCAGACACACACTATGCCATTCAGTGCAGACACACACAATACCAGTCAGTCCAGACACATGCCATGTCATTCAGTGCAGACACACACCATACCATTCAGTGCAGACACACACCATACCAGTCAGTGCAGACACACACCATACCAGTCAGTCCAGACACACTAATACCGGCCAGTCCAGACATACACCATACCAGTCAATCCAGACATACACCATACCGGACAATTCAGACACACACCATACCAGTCAGTGCAGACACACACCATACAAGTCAGTTCAGACACACACCACATCAGTCAGTGCAGACACACACCATAAACATAATTCCTTCATTACGCCCAAATCATGAGTTCGATATTTAGGTTTTAGGGTGCTTGGGGCAGTCCACTTATTTCCGTTTGAAATGCTTAATATTCAATTGGCAAGAAACAGAATACCAAAAGGGTGTATTGAGGGTGGTAATATATAATGAAGGATGGAAAACCTCACCAAAAAATATAACATAACCTAACCTCTTTTTTGCAATTTGTTCATCAACAAGACTAGCATTTTTGTTTCTCAAAAACAAACTTTCTTTGTAAAAAAATAGCCTAACCAGACATAATCTCCCATTTCAGAAAAATAGAACTTTCTTTCAAGGTAAAAACCTAACCTAACATAACCCAGCCCAGACTTTTCTTTTAATTTTGAGTCAATTTGTGCCTAAGCTAATTTCCAAATCCTTGGAAGTTCTTTTTCCAATACAATGCTTAGGAATGTGTTTAACATGACGGGACCACTCATTTCCCCTGCAAATGCATACTTTTCAGTTGGAAGGAAAAACAACACCAAAAATATTGCCTAGGTTTTGGTAACATAGCATACAAATGAAGGTAAAAAGAGGAAAATAACATAACATAACATAACCTAAACTCCCATGTAATAAAAACAAATTACTTAGACTGATAAACTGTTTTTTAAGAAATAAATTGTTTCCTTGTCAGCAAACTTATAAAAATCAATTTTCTTTTTAACAAATCGACATTAATAAAGTCCAACCAAACATAACCTAACCTACCGAAACCTCACCACCTTGTTTGCCTCATGGAGGTAAAATGTGTGTAAAACTTATGCTGTGAATACTTTAAGCATAATAATGCCATCTTTCTGAGGTAAAATGTGTGTAAAGCTTATCTCATGAAAACCTTAAACTGCAATAATATCACACATTCTCAATATTTTTAAAATTAAAAAAGCCTAACCTGACCTAATCTCCTTTTGCTCTACAGATGTAAAACAAGTGACAATTATCTTGTCAACCCCCTGAACCATAACACCATAACATTTTGCATGACTTGACAAGGGACCAGTCTGTAAAGTATGGCAATCTCACTGACATCTCATCCACTGTGATTGCGCACCAGGCACAGTCGGTGCACCCCAAGAGCTCTGGTTGGTGCATCCACTGTGATTGCGCACCAGGCACAGTCGGTGCACCCCGAGAGCTCTGGTTGGTGCATCCAGTTATTGAGGTGAGCTGCCTGGTCACACAGGTGCTCTGGCAAACGGCTGGTGTGTGTGGGACTGGGCAAAAATACCAAAACAAGCAAAGGTGATGATTCACTGTAAATATGGCTGGTGCCAGGCAGGTGTGCCACTTTTACAGCAAGTCTTTCATGACTGTCTCCTTCATTGCTACCAGGTAATGATATTAAATGATGTAAATTATTTGCTGTCTCCAGGAAAGGACTATACTTATCATCAATATGCTGCATTCAAAGTTAGACGAATTGTATTTTGTGGATGGATAGCCAGATATCCTCTTTTAAAGTATTACTGAAGTTTAGGGTTGAGACATTAGGGTTGACATTTAAGGTTCACTTTTAAGGTTGAGATAATGAGACAAGCTTGAAATTAAAATTAATTAATTTCAATTAAACACAAAATTGATTGTTTTTCTTCAAAATCAGGTCATGGTAGTTCAGGTGTTTAATTTCAAAGTTTTTGATAAAACATTGTTTGAAAAATTTCCAATTTATAAAAAGAGCTTGTCTGGCATGGAAGGTTAGGCTAGGCTAGGTTAGGTTAGGTTACATTTTTCCTTTTTTGAACATTACTTTCATGCTATATTACTCAACTCCATGGCCTTCTTGGGGTACTATTTTGCCTCCCAACTTAAAAGCACACATTTACAGAGGAAATGAGTGGTCACATCATGCTAACCACATTCATAAGCATTGCATTGGAAAACAAAATTCATAGAATTCAAAAATTACCTGAAGCTGAAAATTCCCCTTTTAATAGCTTTTTGAACTATTGAACTATTGATCTTGGTGTATTTTTTTATCTGAAGGGTCAGTGCATCCAATGTGCCATTTCCTCCAGGGGTCAGTGCACTTGTTTGCACTACCCAGTGTATGAGATGTTTCATAGTGCTGTCTGGGAGTGGTCACATCATCTTAATCATGTTATAAAACATTGCATTGAAATGTTCCAGTTGCAAAATCTGATCAACCAAAAATGCTAATTTACCAATACCTACAAGTTGTTCCAGACAAACCATATCAGTCAGTCCAGATGCATATGATACCGGAAAATCCAGACGCATCCACCGGCTAAATGAAGTGAACAAAGTCTGAAATGATAAATATCAAATTGTGATTATCCATTATACAAATTGTGACCACTGAGCATTTCATGTCTGAAACATCTCCTTAATACGTACATTTGGCTTGTAAATTTGTGCCTTAAAAGTGTTTTATGAATTCTTGGAATTCATCTTTCTAATACAAGGTTTATGAATGTGACTAAGATGATGGGATTGTAGCGGGCCGAAGCTATGCGCCTGCGCAGAGACAACTGGCCGCTTGCCAGTATCGCCCGTGACCTCGCTGAGATCATTGCGCGTGCGTACGGGCCGCTGCTGCCGAACCGCACTCGGACACGTCGTCTGTTACTGTATATAACGTGTCATGCAAACGGAAACAGCCGACATCACCACACGGTGGCAGGCTGGCCAAATTCATACACACACACACACTGTTCTTTCTCTCTCACTTGGATCTTCTCTGCAAATACAAGCTCTCTTCGACACGCACAAGTTTCTGGCAACATGCCATCGAGACAGTGTGGAGTGTGCGTTCAGCCACTCCACAATTGGTGACCCCGACGTGATTCAAGCCGTCACGACGTGATACAAGCCGTCCCGACGTGATACAAGCCGTCCCGACGTGATTCAAGCCGTCCCGACGCGATTCAAGCCGTCCCGACGCGATTCAAGCCGTCCCGACGTGATTCAAGCCGTCCCGACGCGATTCAAGCCGTCCTGACGTGATTCAAGCCGTCCCGACGTGATGTGGGGAGCCAACGCGCAACTCTCTCCGCTTTCCGCACGCCCCCACCCGGTCCTGTCCCTCTTTCTGCCTCTCTTCCTCTCGCCGGAGGCCTAATGGCGCCGCCCGGACACCGAGGGACCACCGACGTTCGTCTCGCCGCTGCGTCGCCGCATCTGCGCACGCCCAGCCGGCCTTCGCCACCATGCGGTGCGTACGGGCCGCTGCTGCCGAACCGCACTCGGACACGTCGTCTGTTACTGTATATAACTTGTCATGCAAACTGTTCTTTCTCTCTCACTTGGATCTTCTCTGCAAATACAAGCTCTCTTCGACACGCACAAGTTTCTGGCAACATGCCATCGAGACAATGTGGAGTGTGCGTTCGACACTCCACAGGATCACTATTTTCTGTGCAAAGGCATACTTTTCAGCTTGTGAACAAAATAACACCAAAAAACAGGGTGTTCAGTTAGGAAACAGCATAAAATTTAATGCCAAAAAAATGAATACAAAATGCAACATAACCTACCCTAACCTAGCCCAAGCAGTAAAATTACAGTCTAAGGTAATTTGTAATTTTTTCCCAATGCAATGTTTATGAATATGGTCAGTGTGATACAACCACTCATTTCCTCTGCAGATACATACTTTTTGGTTGGGAGGAAAATAATAGTATTATTGCAGCTTAAGGTAACCATGAGAAAAGTTTTACACACATTTTATCTCTATGAAGCATACAAAGGAGTTAGGTTTGGTTAAGTTAGGTTAGGTTAGGCTTTTGTTGTAAGTTATAAAAATGTATTTAAAAGATTGGAAATGAAGAGCTTTTGTATTCAAAAACAGTTCAGGCTAAGTTAGGTTATGTTAGGTTATTAGGTTGATTCTTTTAAAGAAAAAAATGTTCAGAAATCTTCCATTAAAAAAATTGCATGGAAGGTTAGGCTAGGTTCATAGTGTTCATAAAGTTTCAAGGCTCAATAAGAGCCACATGGGCCATCTGGGTTAAGATACTAGAAAAGATACTACAAAAGTGCATGCTCACACCCAAATAAATCCATTATATCAAGTTCCAAGGGAACTTGAATAGTTTGCAAACTATCATAGATATACTATCTAACTATCTGCAAACTATCCCAGCCTATGCACCATTCAACTGATATTGCATAACACTCCTCAACAATTCCAAACTTCTCCAATCATGCCCCACTGTGCTACCATAGACAATCTCATCAGCATCACATACCTGAAGGCCAGTGCTGATTCCACTGCTAGATACACCCACTGCTAGTATAATACTCAATTTATCAGCATGATCTAAAATATAAGGATCCAAGTTCCAACAATAACACTCAGACCTAATGTGGTAAATTTGTCTTAAAAGGTGTTTTTTGGTTGTTGTTTTTTTTTTGGGGGGGGGAAAATTTTTCTTCAGAATACAATGTTTATGAAGGTGACTAAGATGGACCACTTATTTTCTGTGCAAATGGATTTTTTACATATTTTTTTGCAAAATATTCCAACTTAAAAAACCTAAACTAACCTAACCCATTTGTTTGCTTTAAGGCAGCAGGTGCATGTACAAACTATTATTGTTACCACCTTAAAGCACAATAATACCAAAAAGTTTTTTTTAATCACATTTTTTAAATAAAAAATTGGGATTTTTTCTTCTTCAAATGCAGCTTATGTTAGGTTAGGCCAGGTTAGGTTTCTTGTATAATTCTGATAATTTCCAGTGAATAAATTGCTCGACATTATTTTGTTTAATTGGCTTTTTTTCTCCAAAGGTAGGTTGGGCTAGGTTATGTTGTGTTTATTATATCTTTTTTAACATTTCTTTTTATACTATATTACCTAACTCCAAGCACCTTTTTGGCATTATTTTGCTCACAACGTGAGAAGCATTTGCACAGAAAATAAGTGGTCCCATCATCTTAGTCACTTTCATAAGCATGGCATTCCAAAAAAAATCCCCCCCGAAAAAAAAGTACAAAACCGTTTATGACATACCTACCTATTTACCAGTTATGGTTGGTTTTGTTACATTTTATTCTATATTTTTCATCTTGCTTTTTATGCTATATTACCCATCTCCAAGCCCCTTTTTGGGTGTTGTTTTGCCTCCCAACTGAAATTGGTGCATGTAGGACAAAACAAATGAGTGGTCACATCATGTTAAGCCTATTCATAAACATTGCATTGGAAAATAAATTCCATTAAATACAAAATTACCTTAACCTGCAAATTTACCAACAAGCCTAACGAAACCTAACAAATTTGCTTGCTTTATGGAGGCAAAACGTGTGTAAAACTTGTCTTGTGAACGCGCTAAAGCACAATACCACTCGGCCATTGGTTAATATTTACACAGACCGAGTAAGAAACTGACAATTTTTCATACGGAAATCGACGTTTTGGAGCTCCTGTGGCTAAAGCCAACATTGTTTTCCATCACAGACTGGGTTAGTATGTGCGTACTATACCTATATGTTGGAATAAATTGACTAGCGTATCCCAATAAATGCACAATCGTATCCCAACTGCGAGTTCTGTTTACGACGGGCGCCGCACCACGGAAGACAAATTCTTACAAATTGTGGCAAATGCGGGGTTTACGCCGCAAATGAGAAAGGAACCTTTCCTTTTTTTTGGTCGTTTGCTTTTTTCTACTCATAAAAGTCATAAAGTATTAAAGCTTAATAATAGCCACTGGGGCCCATCTGGGTTAAGCCTATCTATAAAAGGTACTATAAATGTACATACTCTCACCCCAATCAATCCCTTATCCCAAGTTCCTAGGAAGCTATATATCCCAGCCTATCTAGCACCATCCACTTGCTATTGCATAACACCCTCAACAATGTCAAGCTCCTCCCATCCTACCCATTGTGCTACAATAGACAATCTAATCAGTATCACATCCCGAAGGAAGGTGCTGAATCCACTGCTAGGCACACCCTATATAAAGTTATAAAGCGTTTAGACTTAATAAGAGACTCACTTGCTATTGCATAAGAATCCAACCGGCAGGGTACGTGTAGGGCCAAGGTTTTTATATTCGCCAAAGCCTTTAGATAGGTAGGTTTCAGAGAGTTCAGTGGGATCCAACAACCGTAGATTGCTGGTGGAACGAGGATTTTTTTTTTAAGGGGAAGGGTCCGGCTTTTCAGTAGCTTTACTAAGATTCGCCAGGGAGAGCATATTTGTGTTTTCATCATTAAGGCTAGTGCTAGTGGAGTGCTGCACTTGGCTTTCATGTGTTTTGCTGGTGCTCCGTGTTGTAAGTACGTGGTGATCCGATCAGGAGATAAGCTGACATGGGTCTGATAGGCTGACTGGTAGGCTGACAGAAATCGACAGGGTCGTCGATTTCTGCTGGAAATGAGTGTCGAACTCCTGCCAACTTTATGACGTTTCACGCAGCTTTGCACCCAGAGGCTCAGCCAGATGGGCGGGGACTCCCCTCTGCAATCAAAGATATACTACATCAAACAAGAAGTTGTCAGATGCGGTTTTTGTTTCCTGACATTTCTTTTCGTCGTGTCTTTGTAAAACAATCCTGGCTGCACCCTGTTTACACCCCTTGAATTTTCGAAGTAAAGACAGACATAAAATAGCAGTGCAACTATGAGCCACAAGGGCCCTTCTTGGTTGCACTCTGGACACTGAACCAATTGCCCACCAAATCCGTCGATCAGCCCTCCCTGGAATACCGAAAAGCAAGCCCTCTGCCCAAGTTTATGGCTTTCAAAAGTAGTTGTTTTGTGGACGTTGTCGGTCAAACTAATGTGTATGGGAATTTCGACAAAAGGACGACAAAAGACTTCATGAAGAAAAACTTTCTGTGACGTCATGCTACCGATTTGACATTAGTCTAGTCTCGATTTAACTTAACCTGAATTTTACCTTCTTGCCTTCGTCGCAAAGGTCGTTGTCGTGGTAGTTAAAAGCTGCTACCGAACATCAGGAGTTCGAATTTGTCAGATTTTTCATTCTGTTTGTGTTGCAACTGTGCACGAGTAATGTATCATTTCAACTAATCGTCTTCGGTTGTTGACAAATGCGACAGCTATACGATTCCAGTTGTAAAGGACGTTTTTATTCGATTTGGCATGCATTAAAGCTGCTTTGGAGGACAAGATGATTGTTCAGGAACCTGTCCAGGTAAGAAAGACAAACGCTGTTGTGACATGAATATGATGTATTATGCTTTAATTTACATAGCCAGATAAGTATTATACAATAATGGGTAGGTACCTGCATACCAAACTAACTAACCCAATCTAGCCTAGCCTAACCTAACCTAACCTAACCTGCTTACCTCTTGGTTTATCATAGCTATAATTTATATAATGTGCCATGAGGTTAGGTTGACTGGCTAATGCTACAAATGGTTCACACACATTAATGAGATGGTCAAAGTGGCTTAACCTAACCTAACCCAACCTAACCTAACCTGCTTACCTCTTGGTTTATCATAGCTATAATTTATATAATGCACCATGAGGTTAGGTTAGGTTAAGCTACTTCGATCATCTCATTAAGGTATGTGAACCATTTGTAGCATTAGCCAGTTCTCTCACCTGGTTCTCTCACCTGGTTGGCTCCCCATATACTCGAGCATCACTCACCCAGAGATGAGTACCGTGCCCGATGAGGGGAGCCCGTATCTGCAGGTATGCCAGTCCCCTAGATTAAGGAAAATATTGTTATCAGATAGTCAGGGCAAGACACAGGAACTGGAAAGTGTACCTTAAGCAGAATTTGTATGCTTAGAGTAGCCACTACATTCTGCTAATATTTTGCTGTCAGTCAAGATTTCTGAAGCCTCGGTGCCATACCTATGGCGTCATCACACCGTACTGATGTGACGTCATCATGCAAATTGAAAAGTAAGCATCAGCACCAAAAATGAGGGTAAATTTTTCTTAAAAGGTGTTCTTGGAATTTGTGGATTTTTTTTGTGGAATACTATGTGTATGAACGTGATTCGGAAGATGCGATCATTGGTTTTCTCCGTAAATGCTTACGTCTCGGTTAATCTTAGCGATAATATCTATAATGCGCCATATATGCCACACCGCTGCTCTTTGTTGCATAATTTATCCATCCCTCACATGGCGGCACTTCTCAGACGTGATTAAAGGGACATTCAACACTTCACTCAGTTGATTCAACACTTTTTCACGTCGAAAATGCTTAATTTCTGCCTCTGCCACAGATGACACCCTACTATTCCACCACAATGCCAAAAAAACTAAACATACAGCACGGCCAAGGCGATATATAAACATGCAGCATGGCTCAGAGAGCAGCCAGCTTCTGCTCGGTCTCGTCTTTCCTCACAACTTCCAACAAATAGTATGATAATTCATAATTAAATAGGAAAACCTAACCTAACATAATACAATCTACTCTTATCTAAACTAATATAAACTCATATATTATAATTTAAAAACAAGCGCAATATTTATCGTGACGTCATCCGTACACATGGCCTCGAGCCGTGCTCTGCTTGTTTTTTTTTGGCATTCTGGTGAGTAGTATCGGCATGTTATCTATGTGGCAAAGAGGCAGAAATTAAGCATTTTCGACGTGAAAAAGTATTGAATCAACTGCGTGAAGTGTTGAATGTCCCTTTAATCATGTCTGAGAAGTGCCAGGTGAGGGATGGATAAATTATGCAACAAATAACAGCGGTGTGGCATATATGGTGCATCATAGATATTGTTGCTAAGATTAACCGAGACGTAAGCATTTACGGAGAAAATGAATGATCGCATCTTCAGAATCACGTTCATAAACATCGTATTCTGAAGAAAAAAATCCTAAAATTCCAAAAAACACCTTTTAAGAAAAAATACCAAAATGAGTGGTTGCATCTTCTTAGTCACATTCATAAATATCATATTCTGAAAAACAATTCCAAAAAATCCCAAAACACCTTTTATAAAAAATTTACCCTACAAACTGCTGCTTTGATTCATGTTGCCCTTTGCTTCGATTCACATTCAATGCCCCAGAAGAGCCAGATCTGCCCAATCACATGGCCAATGTTGTACTTCATTTTCACAAGGAGCATTTCATCTATATATACTTCTGTTCCTTGCCCACCAATCGGCTCCTGGTTGTTTAACCATGCTTCTGTTACCTCGCTACAAAAGCTCCAATCGACACTGGTTTTGCTTGAGATCCTCAGGTTGCAGAACACTGATCTGTGGTGCCAATCTTTCTCCAGCCACAAGTTGATGAAACCCAGAACTTGCCAGGGCTCCAGGCAGGTTCTTTTGATCAGTGTTCCTTTCTTGTGACTTATCACAAACCTGCACCTCTTCCTCTTCTTGGTCTTGAGGACACATACAATTTCAAAGCACTCCCACCTGCATCTGTTTTCACGAAAATGGCAGGCCTTGGGACAATTTGGGCAAATCACCTTGCTGGGAACAACACCATATTGTCAGAGAAATTCTAAGCTTGCATGATTATCCTCATAGGAAAGCTTAATATTTGTGTGAGGTACTGGAGTGCAACAAGTGCACAGCAAAGTCATTCTTATACTGCATATTGCCACTGCATATACTGCAGAACACTGCTGTGTTCTGCTCATAATCAAGAGTTCAATAATTACATATGAATAGATAAATGATAGAAAACAAAAATAACCTAACCTAACCTAGCCTAGACTATGATAACCTAGCATAATATATAATATATATTGTAGCATAATATAATATAGCCTAACCTAACCTACCTAACCAGAAAACCAGAATTGTCTGAAACAAACTTTTTGGCCATGACATCAAATATATGCAACATTGCTAGTGCTGCAGTTAACATTAACAGCATCACAAGGAACTTCCACCCTTGATTGAAGGTTATGACCACATCTGGCTGCAAATATTCCTTGGAATAAGTAGGAATAAATGAAGAAATGGAATAAATGTTGAATTAAGCTAGAAACATAAGGTTTTGAATGTCAAAGAGTATTAAATTGAGTGCATTAAGTGTTGAATTTCTTCTTTATCAGGTCTGTGACACTCCAGGTACGGATATTTATACATGATGGGCTATATTTGTTGAGTGAAGGTTATGATTGTGTATTTCTTTGCCAAATGAAAAGTAATAATTTGCAGAGAAAATGAGTGGTTGCATCATCATTTTCACCTTAAAATGCATCTGGGCATGAATGATCAATTCTGGTTGAAGCACCCTCAAGCCCAAATAACTAACTAGTAACTACTAATGTTAAAATACATCATATTCCAAAACAAATTCCAAATAATCAAATTTTACCTTGATCTCCAATATTACTTCTTTTGCATGTATAACTAGGGCATGGATTATTGGCTGAATTTTTCAAAGGATCCAGGCATGAATGCATGAAAGGAGGTCAAGAATGGAAGGTGGAATATTCAGTGAATTTGCAGTTTGAGGTAATTTTTGATTTCTTGGACTTTCTTTTTCCAATACAATGTATATGAGTGTATTTAACATGCTGTGACCACTCATTTCATCTGCAAATTCATACTTTTCAGTTGGGAGGCAAAATAGCACCCAAAAGGGCACTTGTAGTTTGTAATATAGCATACAAACTAACATTCAAAATACAGAAAAAAATGTAACAGCCTAACATAACCTAGCATTACCTTCCATGCTACATTTATTAAATGAAAAATTTCCAAACGATTCCTTTTTCAAAAATTATCAAGTAAAACACCAAACCTAGCCTCAGCTGTTTTCGAAGAAAATAGAATGCAAAGTTTGTTTTGACAAAAATATTCTAAAATTCTTTAATTTTTGTTTAGCCTAGCACAAAATCCTAACCTAACTTAACAAAACCTAGCCATTCTGTATGCATCATGGAGGTAACGTGTGTAAAACTTATCTCATGGTTACTTTAAACTGCAATATGGATGAAGAGGCTAGCTGCAGAGGTGAAATGACTGGCAAGGGCAAGGATGGTGTGATGGACAGCAATCTGGCAGGTCACTTCAATCACATGGAGGAGGCCCTAGGCATTGCAATGAAGAGAATCATTCATGAAGTAACAACAAAGAATGAGGTGCTGAATGTTGCATGCATGGGACAAGTAGCAGACTTTGTCTCAAACAAAATAGATATGCAACAGGTGCAAATTATGTCAAGATTGGAGCAGTTGGAAAGAGTGATAGGGCACAATGTTATGTCTCTGAAGTCTGATCAGGAGAAAAACAGATCAAAAAGAAAAATAGGCAGCTGTCATATGCTAGCATTGTTAAGGGATCCTGTGAACAAGTCATTCACTCACCGAGTTCCAAGATTGATACTATCCCCAAGGCACAGAATGTAAAGATAGCCAGAGGGTTGATGGCTGATGTTGTGGATATGTGGATAGACTCATGGATAGAGAGAAGAGTAAGTGCAACCTGGTGATCCACAACCTTCCTGAAGATGATGCAGAGGCATCCATGCTGAAACTGGGCAACTGAAGGATGCAAAAAAGCTTGAAAATATGGTTCAGGGAGTGATGAGCTTACAGATCAGGGTTAACAAAACCTTACACATAGGAAAGAAGATCCCTGGTAAATATCGCCTAATGGTGGCAACTTTTGAAACTGAAGCACCCAAATGGGAAGTGGTACCTCTTACTCAGCAACTCAGACAAAGTAGGAATTTTCAAAACATTTACATCAACCCAGATCTCTTCAGAGAAGAAAGGGATACTGGGAAGAATTGGTTTAGGAATTGGAAAATGGAGAGAGTAACCTAACAATAAGAAGGATCTGTCTCTTGGGAGTGAGCCTATGCTGACCTTGAGGCAGTTTGCCTTTTAGGAATTCTTGTGCATCTAAGCCTGACAATAACCCTTCTCACTTTTCCCATTTCGTTTCCCATTGTAGGTTTGTATTTCATTTAAAACAAGGAGTTTTCCTCAAAACAAGCCACGGAATGTCTTCCTGATTTGTTTAAGCTTCTATTTTTTTTATCAACCCTTCTATGATTCCCTATGGCCTGCCTAGTTTCCCTGCACCAAACACGTATAAAGGAACTCCTAATTTCTACTACTTAGCAATCTTACTCCTCCCCTCCTCAGATAGAGTCCATCCAAAGCTTCCCCATAAGTAATTATAAGGATCCAAAACCTCACCTCATTCTCTACACAAAGCTTGGCCACTCTTTTATTTATTTCCATGGTTCTAGAATACCTCTTGTTACTTGCTCCTGCTCTTGGGAGGATAAATGTTACGTCACCTCTTCTCTGACTTTCAACTGACCTGCCTATCAGAGCCACTAATGCTTCTACCATTTCATCTGCTCTACCTCTACCTACATCATTAACACCCACATGCACAAAGACCACTGTTCCCTCACTATCTCTCTGCATAGCCATCTCCAGCCTATCCATAACATCCTTGACTTAGACCCCTGCGAGGCAGACTCGAGCTCGTCTGGCTGGGTTCTTATTACAAAAGGCATGATCAGGGGGAGGGGAGAGCAGAGGGAGATATGGAAAGTGTGTGGTCCTTATCCTCCTTTTCCTCTGTTCATTAGCTAGTCGTTTGAGCTTAAGGGCACTCTTCCTCTGTTCACATTTGCATAACGCAGTGCATTTTTCCACACTCAAGTAAAATTTTTAGCATTTCCTGCTGCATGAATTGCTATGGTATGTGATACAATCTTGTGCTAAATGTCAGTTTCAATATCTTGAAGAAAAAAAATTATGTGATGCAAGAATGTCTTCAAGTGGGACATCACATTATTATCTGAATCAGCCAAAACATATTTATAATTTAGTCTCAAGGAGTTTTTAAAGTTGGACATGCATCTCACCTGCTTTTTTGCCTGAATTTGCTGATGCTATTTTGCCAGTTTATACATATAAATGATAGACCTCTGATAAGGCCACCAACATGGTCCTTCCATTCTTGGTTCTTCCTCCATGGAGAGGCTGTTTGTGCCGTCCTGCCTCCTATTGCTGCACAGGCAAAGTTGTTCAACCTTGCACGGAGGTATGTAATCACAAGCGGTAGGGTGTGTGCCAGTGGTTTTGTATGACAGTGGCACTGGGTCGACCTTCTTGGGAGTACTTGAGCTACATTATCTACATCTTGAGCTACATTATCTAAAGTAGCTTCTCTACAAAAACAGTCTTTTGGCCTGTTTGTTTAACCAAAAGCAAAGCAAGATCATAGTTTATACAGAGGAAGTTCTAATTCATTGCCACGTCAAGCTGCATGTTTAAAGCTCAGTTTATTCACATGTCCCTAAATCCAAAGCTATCCCACACTATTGATGGATACTATTTCAGTCAAAATACCACTACCACCCATCTAATGAATATCTGTGCATGGTTCCACGTAGGTCATTGCACAAAGTACTTAAAATGCACACTTAACTCAGCTAATGCAATGCATACTTAAAATAAGCTGCCATGTGATGAGAGCTCTGGAGTTATAGCTCCAGAAATTCCCAAGTTAGCTAGAAATAGGTGTAATGAGGACCTTTTTTGGTCACCTCAAATGACATTTCATGCATTTCCAATTCAAGCACGACATGGGACGTTCAGGCTTGACATTTTAGGCATGCATGCCATTGTTTTAACCCAGCTTCCCATAATCGACGGTCAGCTCAAAAGAAGTGGCTTCGGCATGTGCAAAGTCGTTACTTATGAATTGTTATTTGCATGTTCTTGCCTTACTGTTCTTGCCTGTAGAGTTATTAGTTAAGTTGCACTGAAGGACCGGAGAAATAGCCACACACCTGATTCTGTGCTCCCCACTACTCGCTTCTATGCTCATAGCCTTTCAAATATTCTGCTTTACAATGGCTCCCAATATATTGTGTTCGCCCTTCCCGATGTCTATGCGGTATAGGTCTTCAAGTATGCGTGTTGCTGGGCACGGTATAGTGCAGGTATAATAAGGTGCAGGGTCTAATGGGAAGCCGACACACTCTAAGAGATAACACACAGGGTGGATCCATCTGTCTCCGTAACGGAGGTGCTGTCGTTTGGGATCAAGCACATGCATATGCTCGGAGAACTCCATGGGAAACATGAGGATTGTGGAAACGTTTTTTTCTAAGTCAGCTCTTTCTTTCATAAATTATCATTGAAGTAAAAAAATGCATAACCCCATGCTATTCTGAATGTAGTTAACGGTGTCGAAAAAAATGGTCGTACATATCACTTTCAAGCATTTAAACTGCACAATTTTTAAGCAAATGTGTTCTTGATGACAGGCTGATCACTGGTATTAAGCATGTTGGCAACAAAAGAAGTGCAGCGCGTTGATGGCTTCTGGTTCTTTGAGTATAAATGTTACAGAAGCCTGGGGGAACGAGCACAATATAGTCACAGCAGCTGACATACCCGAAAACCCAATACACTCTTGGTCGGAGAACACTGTCCCCTTCACCGGGACTTCGCCAGGAATTTCCGCATGGTGGTCTGTTGAACGGGTGGTGGCGGGACAGGCTCGAGTCGCTTCCAAGGTAGGGCCACGGGAGGGGCTCGAGTCGCTTCCGAGATAGGGCCTCGGGAGAGGCTCGAGTCGCTTCCGAGATGGGGCCTCGGGAGAGGCTCGAGTCGATTCCAAGGTAGGGCCTCCTCTAACATGTTTCTGGCCATGCCTCTCCAGTCATGATGTGCCCCTTCACCCCCACCAAAATTGGTAAACATCCTCATTGCCTTAGCATTACTGAGGTTGTGGGGGGGGGGGATTGTTTAATTCCAGAAAGTAGCCCTTTTAATTTTCCACCTTGCTCTATTAGTTTTTCCCACAAATTATATTTTTCGGTATACATTTTGGCAGCAAAAGAAGTACCAAAACATTTGCGTGTAAGTCAATGCGTTGTTTTTCGCCACCGGTTGGGTCCATCGCGGCTTTGACCGTGGCACCTTCACTACGGAGACAGATAGACCAACCTTATATGCAAGAAACTTGACAATATGGCCGTTTTTGTTCAACATGCTGGGTAAGTGAAGTCGAGGCGCGCTCATCCAGCGGCCTGTCATCTTAATTGCAGATTCCCAAGGGAGAATGGTAATATGGACTTGAAATTGGGGGAAATGTTCCTCGCCGATAGAAAGGGTGGCCACACACATTTAGCATGCAAGTTTCCTGTGGCTTATGACGGAGTTTGGCGAGGGCACGTATGCGAATTTACCACTTGCAACCGGACGGTTACGTGTCTGGCGACTGCACTGCCGACACTGTTTCCACGTCACGCTACGGACTCAAGCTTACTGCTCTCCACATTGCTTGTATGCTATATTACAGCCATCAGACTTACTGCTCCCCACATTACTGATATGTGGTATTACAGCCATCAACTTCGCTGCTGCCGACATTACCTCCACACGACATTACCTTTACACGACATTACCTCCACACGACATTACCTCCACACGACATTCCCCTTACACGACATTACCCTTACACGACATTACCTTCACACATTACCTTTACACGACATTACCCTTACACGACATTACCTTCACACATTACCCTTACACGACATTACCTTTACACGACATTGCCTTCACACGACATTACTGTTGCCAGCTGCACCACCTTCGATAACACTTGTGTGCGATAAAACTGCTTGTCTGCATTTCGCCGGTAGGTGTAATGCATTTGGCATTGCTTCTAAGTCCTTGTTCAATGACTATGCACCTGAGCACTTTTGCTGGAATGGAAACCCAATCAATTAGTCATCACTCATCATGTTTTACATATTTGTATTGGTGCACACTACGTTTGCGTCCATTTAATATCGATCAGTGGCCTTCCATCTATCAGGTAGACATAAACCCTCACTTAAAAGGAGGTGAGGATATCTTTGCTAGGACATTC
This sequence comes from Ashinkailepas kermadecensis, assembly GCA_034440615.1. Classification (NCBI taxonomy): domain Eukaryota; kingdom Metazoa; phylum Arthropoda; class Thecostraca; family Neolepadidae; genus Ashinkailepas; species Ashinkailepas kermadecensis. Next base: position 138,330 of record JAOTOM010004279.1, on the reverse strand, counting down.
ATCAACAATTCCTTGCATGAGGATGTTTCTTGGGTGAGGATGTTTCTGCAACAACATACGTGTTTCGATGATAAAAGCCTAGCAGGGTTACTTTTCAGGCTCTGTTTCCAGGAGTGGACAGTTCAGTGACAGTCGGACGTGGACACTGTTGTTGGTGTCATCGTGTGATTCGCATTGCGCCGGCTTATGGCGATTTTTCCTTACACAGGGTTTGGTTTTTGCATTACAATCACCATATTCCCACCGATTTCAGGCAGCCGTTTGGCACTGTCTGAACCACTACGCCTACTCAGATGCTACGTTCCTGGCCGAACGTCTCTGTGCGGAAGGTGAGTACTTATACATGTGTCTGCATCTGACTGGACTTTCCAGTAGTCTGGTCGTGGCTATGAGTGACATTTTCGTATGTGATATAATTATCTGCGATGAGTATCTATATGCCTAGTATGTAGGTGGCTGGTGAACTTGAAAAGCACCTATGTCCTGGTTTTCGCAACTTGGAACACTTTTCAGGCGAAGAGCCACAGACTCATTGTCCGAGTCATTTTAATGTTTCTGCAGTTCCATGAACCCGCCGTCATCCCAGCTCACTTCGTGCCAACTATAGACCCAGTCCAGTTGTAATGGTGCTGCAGTTCCATGAACCCGCCGTCATCCCAGCTCACGGCGTGCCAACTATAGACCCAGTCCAGTTGTAATGGTGCGGCAGTTCCATGAACCCGCCGTCATCCCAGCTCACGGCGTGCCAACTATAGACCCAGTCCAGTTGTAATGGTGCGGCAGTTCCATGAACCCGCCGTCATCCCAGCTCACTTCGTGCCAACTATAGACCCAGTCCAGTTGTAATGGTGCGGCATTTCCATGAGCCCGCCGTCATCCCAGCTCACTTCGTGCCAACTATAGACCCAGTCCAGTTGTAATGGTGCGGCAGTTCCATGAACCCGCCGTCATCCCAGCTCACTTCGTGCCAACTATACAGTGATAAATCATGCGTGAAATAGGGTGGAACATACCACCTTCTGAACACTGAATCGACATCCCTTCCAAACCAGACATCCATATCGTGCTTATTGATGAGCATGCTGTCTTCAATATATTCTTTAACAGTATCTCGTTGATAAGTATCATGCCTATACCCACCATTGTAGATCATGATACACGAACATCTCTTAACACAATTCCAGGTGAGATGATTACCTATGATGTCGTCTGTCATACAATATCAGTTGGTCAACATAGGTATTTTCTATCGTTATCGTAAAAGTTACCATCAATTAGGTGTCTGGCAAAAGGTGAAAAATCTACACGTACGCTGTACGCTGAGTTTAAGTTACGCTGAGTACGTTGTTGGATCAAAATTGTGTTGAAGGAACGTGTTCAGCGACATCGCTTCCATGGAAACTTTGGACATCTCACACCTAATGAAACACCATTATTTTAACACTGCAACTAAAGGGGTTTCGAACAATGGTTTTGATATGGGTATGATTTAGCCTGCAGGTGGTAGAATATTACAACTGGACTTCTGTTTCCCATCGCACGTGTGGTGATCACTGTAATATACAGCAGCTGACGGTCACTGTACCATGCAGCAGCTGACGATCACTGTAACATACAGCAGCTGAAGATCACTAACATGCAGCAGCTAATGTTCACTGTAACACACAGCAGCTGACGATCACTAACATGCAGCAGCTTACGATCACTGTAACATACAGCAGCTGACGATCACTGTACCATGCAACAGCTGACGATCACTGTACCATGCAACAGCTGACGATCACTGTACCATGCAGCAGCTGACGATCACTGTAACATACAGCAGCTGACGATCACTGTAACATACAGCAGCTGACGATCACTGTAACATACAGCAGCTGACGATCACTGTAACATACAGCAGCTGACGATCACCGTAGCATACAGCAGCTGACGATCACTGTAACATGTAGCAGCTGACGATCACTGTAACATACATCAGCTGACGATCACTGTAACATACAGCATCTGACGATCGTTATAACATGCAGCAGCTGACGATCACCGTAGCGTACAGCAGCTGACGATCGTTGTAACATGCAGCAGCTGACGATCGCTGTAACATGCATCAGCTGACCGAGTTTGCATGCACCGAGCGGCGGACGTTTCTATCGGGTTTCGAACGGTGATTGCGGTAGCAGTGACGTGACGTGACGTGACGTGACACACGCGGCTGCCCGGCAGTGCAATCTGACGACGCGCTGCTGCTGCTGGCCACCTGCCACTACCGGTCTGGCCGGCCGGGCCAGGCCTACACGCTGCTCAAGTCGCGCCAGCAGCGGCTGCCGCAGGCCCAGTACCTGCTGGCGCTCTGCTGCTACGACCTGCAGCGGCTGGCCGAGGCCGAGGCCGTGCTCGTCGGCGGCACCGTGCTCAAGCCGCGCGCGCACGACGACATGAGCGGCGAGTTCAGCGAGTCGGCCAGCCTGGCGCTGCGCCTGCTGGCGCGCGTCTACATGCGCACCGAGCGCAAGCAGAAGGCGGCCGACGCGTGCCGCCGCTCGCTCAAGCTGAACCCGTTCCTGTGGAGCGCGTTCGCCGACCTGTGCCAGCTGGGCGAGGCGGTCGACAGCAGCAAGGTGTTCAGCACGGCCGGCCTGGAGAGCTTCGCCATGTGCCAGGGCGGCGAGCAGCTGCACCAGCAGCACACCATCACCAACATCTCCAACATCAACGTCACAAGGTCGGTGGCCGCCTGCTGCCGGCCGGGCCGCGGCGCATCCACGCGCCTCCAGCAGTGGCATTCGTGTGCGCGTGAACACGGTTGTACTGGGTAGTAATGCAGAACTCCAAGAATTCCCACCGTATTTTCAACCAAGGTCCGGTAGAATAGTTCAGCGCGGCATGACAATGCGGGACCATGCAACAACACATGCTGTCATACCGAACATGTCTGTTTGTTTTACATGCTTTATACAAATTGCCAATTACCCAACACAATCACTTTCAATTGCCTACGGTGTATTATATTTACAGTCAGTGGTAGTGGGGATGGGAGCTAAGTGATTAAGCAGTTGACGCACCATACAACTAAAATAAGCAATTAATTAAACAATGGTGCGGCCGTGTTTGGCGGTGCTGACGGGATGGTACGGGGTGGGAGGGTACCGTGGTGGGATTGTCGACACCAACCGGCTGGTACGGGGTGGGTGGGTGCCGTGGTGGGATTGTCGACACTGACCGGCTGGTACGGGGTGGGTGGGTGCCGTGGTGGGATTGTCGACACTGACCGGCTGGTACGGGGTGGGTGGGTGCCGTGGTGGGATTGTCGACACTGACCGGCTGGTACGGGGTGGGTGGGTACCGTGGTGGGATTGTCGACACTGACCGGCTGGTACGGGGTGGGTAGGTGCCGTGGTGGGATTGTCGACCCTGACGGGGTGGGAGGGTACCGTGGTGGGATTTTCGACACCAACCGGCTGGTGCGGGGTGGGAGGGTACCGTGGTGGGATTGTCGACACCAACCGGCTGGTACGGGGTGGGAGGGTACCGTGGTGGGATTGTCGACACCAACCGGCTGGTGCGGGGTGGGAGGGTACCGTGGTGGGATTGTCGACACCAACCGGCTGGTGCGGGGTGGGAGGGTACCGTGGTGGGATTGTCGACACCAACCGGCTGGTACGGGGCGGGTAGGTGCCGTGGGTGGGATTGTCGACACCAACCGGCTGGTACGGGGTGGGTGGGTGCCGTGGTGGGATTGTCGACACGGACCGGCTGGTACGGGGTGGGTGGGTGCCGTGGGTGGGATTGTCGACACCAACCGGCTGGTACGGGGCGGGTAGGTGCCGTGGGTGGGATTGTCGACACGGACCGGCTGGTACGGCGTGGGTGGGTGCCGTGGGTGGGATTGCCACCGCTGACGTGTCCCCGTCTGCCAGCACGCCGTTCCAGACGCCGGTGAATCTGGTGAGCGGAGCCGCGCTGATCCCGGGCAGTCCGTCCGTGACAAAAGCCACACCCGACACCGAGAACGACGGGCCGCGCGCCAAGCCCGCTCTCCATCGCTCCCAGCTCAACTCAACACTGGGATCGTCACCCTGTACTCCCAGGTGAGGTCACTTCACGTCCTCAGATTAAGCCATCCCACACACCCAATTTGGGTCCAACACCCGCACCTCCAGCTCAGATCGTCCCCCTCCCCTAGTCTGGTCACCCATCACTTCCAGCTCATACCTCCCCACTCCTCCGAGTCATGTCACCCAACACCACTAGATCAGATCACCCCACACACCCAAGTGATGTCACCGAACACTCCAGCTAGATCGCCCCACGCCGCGAAGTCAGGCCACCCAACCCTCTGGATCAGGCATTCTATGATGGATCGATGAGTGACCAATGACCTGTTTTGTCTAAATTTTGGCGAAACCTTTGGTGATGGCTGATTTGGCGGGTGACGTCGACTCGGGTCATCTGGGAGTCGGCTGATTTGGCGGGTGATGTCTGGTCATCTGGCTGTTGGCCCGCAGTCGGCTGATTTGGAGGGCGGCGTCGAGTCTGGCGGATGTGACGGCTGTGCTGCGGTACAGTCTCTGTGTTAGTCTGCTGCATGCTCCGTATTGTGATGGCTGCTGTCCCTCAGTGCTGGCCTGCTGCGTGGTCTGCATTGTGATGGCTGATGTTCCACACTGCTGGCCTGCTGCGTGATCTGTATTGTGATGGCTGCTGTCCCTCAGTGCTGGCTTGCTGAGTGGTCTGCATTGTGATGGCTGCTGTTCTTCAGTGCTGGCGTGCTGATTGGTCTGCATTGTGATGGCTACTGTTCTTCAGTGCTGGCGTGCTGATTGGTGTGTATTGTGATGGCTGCTGTCCCTCAGTGCGGGTCTGCTGTGTGGTCTGTACTGTGACATCTGCTGTTCCTCAGTTTCGGTCTGCTGCCGATCGAGACGCCCAGCCCAGGCGAGACAACACTCCCTCTGGGCCTGCTCAGCTCGTCACCGGCACTAACAAACCACGCCGAGACCAACGAGCCCAAGGCGTTCGGCAGACGGGTGAGCGAATGGGCACACCGGCACTCGGCCAGCTAATGGACACACCGCCACCGCCCAGCTAATGGACACACCACCACCGCCCAGCTAATGGACACACCGCCACCGCCCAGCTAATGGACACACCGCCACCGGCCAGCTAATGGACACACCGCCACCGGCCAGCTAATGGACACACCGCCACCGGCCAGCTAATGGACACACCGCTACGGGCCAGCTAATGGACACACCGCCACCGGCCAGCTAATGGACACACCGCTACCGGCCAGCTAATGGACACACCGCCACCGGCCAGCTAATGGATACACCGCCACCGGCCAGCTAATGGACACACCGCCACTCGGCAAACTAATGGACACACCGCCACTCGGCAAACTAATGGACACACCGCCACTCGGCAAACTAATGGACACACCGCCACTCGGCAAACTAATGGACACACCGCCACTCGGCCAGCTAATGGACACACCGCCACCGGCCAGCTAATGGACACACCACCACCGCCCAGCTAATGGACACACCGCCACCGCCCAGCTAATGGACGCACCGCCACCGGCCAGCTAATGGACACACCGCCACTCGGCAAACTAATGGACACACCGCCACTCGGCAAACTAATGGACACACCGCCACCGGCCAGCTAATGGACACACCGCCACCGGCCAGCTAATGGACACACCGCCACCGGCCAGCTAATGGACACACCGCCACCGGCCAGCTAATGGACACACCGCCACCGGTCAGCTAATGGACACACCGCCACCGGCCAGCTAATGTACACACCGCTACCGGCCAGCTAATGGACACACCGCCACCGGCCAGCTAATGGATACACCGCCACCGGTCAGCTAATGGACACACCGCCACCGGCCAGCTAATGGACACATCACTACCGGCCAGCTGATGGACACACCACCACCGGCCAGCTAATGGACACACCGCCACTCGGCAAACTAATGGACACACCACTACCGGCCAGCTAATGGACACACCGCCACCGGCCAGCTAATGGACACACCGCCACCGGTCAGCTAATGGACACATAGCTACTCGGCCACTTGAGATCAGACAAAGTTTGATGTCGCCGAAGAATTAGCATGGGTGCGGCCTTGGATGTATTGTGTACATTTAGGACCTGACCGCTGGTCTTCCATGTTAACCCAAATCATCCAGACATTGAACTAAACAACCAATTCCTGGAATTTTCCACTGGAAAAAATTATGTCGAGTGAAAAGGTGATATGACGTTTGGGATGGTCTCTACTTATTTTTGAATCGAATTATTATAATCGCGAAGAAAAAAAACGGCGACCTTCTCAATACCAGACGGTTTCGTTCCCGCTGACAGTTGTTTTGTCGCCATGCTACGCTAGAATACTCAGTGCCGGTCTCAGAATGACACTGCCACCTGACGCCGACACTTGGGACTGCCTTAAGGCTTACTGACACTTAACACGTACATCGGATTGGGAGGGGGGGGGGCGGGGAGAAGGTCCTCCCATCCATCCTGTTTTTCAACGATATCTCATAAACGGACAAGGGTGTTGTAATAATGACTTAAAAGGTGATCAGCGCATGCCATGTAAACATATTTTTGGGGGAATCTGTTGGTAAATATAAGAACTGCGAGGGTGCAAAGTCGAACGACCAGCTGCCCGTCCGTCAAGCATTCAAGGTCACAAAGGTTTCGTTCGTGCGGGGGCGTAGTCTAGCGGCTGATCGCGACCTCATTGGACTTAAAGACATTGACCTTGGGTCATGAGTTCATGCTGAAGTGAATTCACTACAGCCGTAGCCTACCCTCCAATTTTTGTCCTAGCTCAGTAGTTTCCGAGATCTTGGGGGGGGGCACTCCGTCCCCCTTCTCCGGTGCGTGTTATGTGAGAGGCCCTCCGACTCTCATGTTAAGACTGCCATCGTTGGGGGTAATACAACTGGGTAACACGAAGAGCTCAGAATAAAACAAAAAGGTGGCGTCCAGTCTGACTGGGTCGCTCGACCACGGAAGGCTGTGGTTGGCAAGCAGAGTTAAAATAATGGTTTTTCGTTAGGTGTGAGATGTCGAAACGAGCCCAGCAGGATGTAGAAAATTGCTATGAAATTAATGTCATTTGAAATCTTATGATGTCTTTCAGACTAAAATTTGAGCCAATAGTGCAGGTACTTATGACTGGACCTTTATGATTTGTTTTGAGATTCATAAGTTAAGAAGAGCTATATTCAGGATAGGGAGAATAATAACTATGCTATAAACTGATATTGTGTGTCATATCACAGTATAGGCCATCCCTTTACCTGAAATTGCATTGGAAAATATTCATGTATCACCATTCCTTATCGAGAGCATGCACATGCTATTTAGAAACGAGATACTGTTTGAAAGGAGACATGAGGACTTGATAAGCATTAATCAAGGAGCAGGATGCCGATACTTCTTTGAGAAAGATGTGGATTGAATGTTCAGAAAGTGGCATATTCCACCCTATTTCACGAATTATTTATCACTGTTGGCAACAGCTGGCTAATATTCGCTGTCACCGGTTTCAACCCGTTCAAACCAGCTGTTTGAAAAGGGGTGGCAGAAAATGGTTAAAAAATGGACAAAAAGTTACGTACATCAAGGACATTTACCTCACTTATACTATCATTTGACTGGTGTATGCTTGTAGCTATTGGAAATATTAATTTACGAGGTATGACGTATATTCATTCACAATAACGTTTAGCGGAGGTTAATGGTACACGTAACACTAAAAAACCTATTCACTTCATTATACCTACGTTTCGGCTAGCGCCTTCATAGGAGTAATGCTACTCAAATACAAGCACATGCTTAATACATGAGAATTAGAACATGCATACACGCAAGTCTTACTGCCAGTGACAGATGCACTACATAAGGGCAAACATTGCAAAGATGCACTGGACAAAACCGATCAGTACCCAATTGAAATGCACCAATTCGCCAAGTTGTCATCGATATCTACCGCCATCGCCGAGTGTGCCCGCGCGAGCGTGTGTGTATTTATGTATATGTGTGCCTGAGCGTGTGTGTATTTATGTATATGTGTGCCTGAGCGTGTGTGTATTTATGTATATGTGTGCCTGAGCGTGTGTGTATTTATGTATATGTGTGCCTGAGCATGTGTGTATTTATGTATATGTGTGCCTGAGCATGTGTGTATTTATGTATATGTGTGCCTGAGCGTGTGTGTATTTATGTATATGTGTGCCTGAGCGTGTGTGTATTTATGTATATGTGTGCCTGAGCGTGTGTGTATTTATGTATATGTGTGCCTGAGCGTGTGTGTATTTATGTATATGTGTGCCTGAGCGTGTGGGTATTTATGTATATGTGTGCCTGAGCGTGTGTGTATTTATGTATATGTGTGCCTGAGCGTGTGGGTATTTATGTATATGTGTGCCTGAGCGTGTGGGTATTTATGTATATGTGTGCCTGAGCGTGTGGGTATTTATGTATATGTGTGCCTGAGCGTGTGGGTATTTATGTATATGTGTGCCTGAGCATGTGGGTATTTATGTATATGTGTGCCTGAGCGTGTGGGTATTTATGTATATGTGTGCCTGAGCGTGTGTGTATTTATGTATATGTGTGCCTGAGCGTGTGGGTATTTATGTATATGTGTGCCTGAGCGTGTGTGTATTTATGTATATGTGTGCCTGAGCGTGTGGGTATTTATGTATATGTGTGCCTGAGCGTGTGTGTATTTATGTATATGTGTGCCTGAGCGTGTGGGTATTTATGTATATGTGTGCCTGAGCGTGTGTGTATTTATGTATATGTGTTGCCTGAGCGTGTGGGTATTTATGTATATGTGTGCCTGAGCGTGTGTGTATTTATGTATATGTGTGCCTGAGCGTGTGTGTATTTATGTATATGTGTGCCTGAGCGTGTGTGTATTTATGTATATGTGTGCCTGAGCGTGTGGGTATTTATGTATATGTGTGCCTGAGCGTGTGTGTATTTATGTATATGTGTGCCTGAGCGTGTGTGTATTTATGTATATGTGTGCCTGAGCGTGTGGGTATTTATGTATATGTGTGCCTGAGCGTGTGTGTATTTATGTATATGTGTGCCTGAGCGTGTGTGTATTTATGTATATGTGTGCCTGAGCGTGTGTGTATTTATGTATATGTGTGCCTGAGCGTGTGGGTATTTATGTATATGTGTGCCTGAGCGTATGTGTATTTATGTATATGTGTGCCTGAGCGTGTGTGTATTTATGTATATGTGTGCCTGAGCGTGTGGGTATTTATGTATATGTGTGCCTGAGCGTGTGTGTATTTATGTATATGTGTGCCTGAGCGTGTGTGTATTTATGTATATGTGTGCCTGAGCGTGTGGGTATTTATGTATATGTGTGCCTGAGCGTGTGGGTATTTATGTATATGTGTGCCTGAGCGTGTGTGTATTTATGTATATGTGTGCCTGAGCGTGTGTGTATTTATGTATATGTGTGCCTGAGCGTGTGGGTATTTATGTATGTGTGCCTGAGCGTGTGGGTATTTATGTATATGTGTGCCTGAGCGTGTGGGTATTTATGTATATGTGTGCCTGAGCGTGTGTGTATTTATGTATATGTGTGCCTGAGCGTGTGTGTATTTATGTATATGTGTGCCTGAGCGTGTGTGTATTTATGTATATGTGTGCCTGAGCGTGTGTGTATTTATGTATATGTGTGCCTGAGCGTGTGTGTATTTATGTATATGTGTGCCTGAGCGTGTGTGTATTTATGTATATGTGTGCCTGAGCGTGTGTGTATTTATGTATATGTGTGCCTGAGCGTGTGGGTATTTATGTATATGTGTGCCTGAGCGTGTGTGTATTTATGTATATGTGTGCCTGAGCGTGTGTGTATTTATGTATATGTGTGCCTGAGCGTGTGGGTATTTATGTATATGTGTGCCTGAGCGTGTGTGTATTTATGTATATGTGTGCCTGAGCGTGTGTGTATTTATGTATATGTGTGCCTGAGCGTGTGTGTATTTATGTATATGTGTGCCTGAGCGTGTGTGTATTTATGTATATGTGTGCCTGAGCGTGTGTGTATTTATGTATATGTGTGCCTGAGCGTGTGGGTATTTATGTATATGTGTGCCTGAGCGTGTGTGTATTTATGTATATGTGTGCCTGAGCGTGTGTGTATTTATGTATATGTGTGCCTGAGCGTGTGTGTATTTATGTATATGTGTGCCTGAGCGTGTGTGTATTTATGTATATGTGTGCCTGAGCGTGTGTGTATTTATGTATATGTGTGCCTGAGCGTGTGGGTATTTATGTATATGTGTGCCTGAGCGTGTGGGTATTTATGTATATGTGTGCCTGAGCGTGTGGGTATTTATGTATATGTGTGCCTGAGCGTGTGTGTATTTATGTATATGTGTGCCTGAGCGTGTGTGTATTTATGTATATGTGTGCCTGAGCGTGTGTGTATTTATGTATATGTGTGCCTGAGCGTGTGTGTATTTATGTATATGTGTGCCTGAGCGTGTGGGTATTTATGTATATGTGTGCCTGAGCGTGTGTGTATTTATGTATATGTGTGCCTGAGCGTGTGTGTATTTATGTATATGTGTGCCTGAGCGTGTGTGTATTTATGTATATGTGTGCCTGAGCGTGTGTGTATTTATGTATATGTGTGCCTGAGCGTGTGTGTATTTATGTATATGTGTGCCTGAGCGTGTGTGTATTTATGTATATGTGTGCCTGAGCGTGTGGGTATTTATGTATATGTGTGCCTGAGCGTGTGGGTATTTATGTATATGTGTGCCTGAGCGTGTGGGTATTTATGTATATGTGTGCCTGAGCGTGTGTGTATTTATGTATATGTGTGCCTGAGCGTGTGGGTATTTATGTATATGTGTGCCTGAGCGTGTGGGTATTTATGTATATGTGTGCCTGAGCGTGTGTGTATTTATGTATATGTGTGCCTGAGCGTGTGTGTATTTATGTATATGTGTGCCTGAGCGTGTGGGTATTTATGTATATGTGTGCCTGAGCGTGTGGGTATTTATGTATATGTGTGCCTGAGCGTGTGTGTATTTATGTATATGTGTGCCTGAGCGTGTGTGTATTTATGTATATGTGTGCCTGAGCGTGTGGGTATTTATGTATATGTGTGCCTGAGCGTGTGGGTATTTATGTATGTGTGCGTGAGCGTGTGGGTATTTATGTATATGTGTGCCTGAGCGTGTGTGTATTTATGTATATGTGTGCCTGAGCGTGTGGGTATTTATGTATATGTGTGCCTGAGCGTGTGTGTATTTATGTATATGTGTGCCTGAGCGTGTGTGTATTTATGTATATGTGTGCCTGAGCGTGTGTGTATTTATGTATATGTGTGCCTGAGCGTGTGGGTATTTATGTATATGTGTGCCTGAGCGTGTGGGTATTTATGTATATGTGTGCCTGAGCGTGTGGGTATTTATGTATATGTGTGCCTGAGCGTGTGTGTATTTATGTATATGTGTGCCTGAGCGTGTGTGTATTTATGTATATGTGTGCCTGAGCGTGTGGGTATTTATGTATATGTGTGCCTGAGCGTGTGGGTATTTATGTATATGTGTGCCTGAGCGTGTGTGTATTTATGTATATGTGTGCCTGAGCGTGTGTGTATTTATGTATATGTGTGCCTGAGCGTGTGGGTATTTATGTATATGTGTGCCTGAGCGTGTGGGTATTTATGTATATGTGTGCCTGAGCGTGTGGGTATTTATGTATATGTGTGCCTGAGCGTGTGTGTATTTATGTATATGTGTGCCTGAGCGTGTGGGTATTTATGTATATGTGTGCCTGAGCGTGTGTGTATTTATGTATATGTGTGCCTGAGCGTGTGTGTATTTATGTATATGTGTGCCTGAGCGTGTGGGTATTTATGTATATGTGTGCCTGAGCGTGTGGGTATTTATGTATATGTGTGCCTGAGCGTGTGTGTATTTATGTATATGTGTGCCTGAGCGTGTGTGTATTTATGTATATGTGTGCCTGAGCGTGTGGGTATTTATGTATATGTGTGCCTGAGCGTGTGGGTATTTATGTATATGTGTGCCTGAGCGTGTGGGTATTTATGTATATGTGTGCCTGAGCGTGTGTGTATTTATGTATATGTGTGCCTGAGCGTGTGGGTATTTATGTATATGTGTGCCTGAGCGTGTGTGTATTTATGTATATGTGTGCCTGAGCGTGTGTGTATTTATGTATATGTGTGCCTGAGCGTGTGGGTATTTATGTATATGTGTGCCTGAGCGTGTGTGTATTTATGTATATGTGTGCCTGAGCGTGTGTGTATTTATGTATATGTGTGCCTGAGCGTGTGTGTATTTATGTATATGTGTGCCTGAGCGTGTGTGTATTTATGTATATGTGTGCCTGAGCGTGTGTGTATTTATGTATATGTGTGCCTGAGCGTGTGGGTATTTATGTATATGTGTGCCTGAGCGTGTGGGTATTTATGTATATGTGTGCCTGAGCGTGTGGGTATTTATGTATATGTGTGCCTGAGCGTGTGGGTATTTATGTATATGTGTGCCTGAGCGTGTGTGTATTTATGTATATGTGTGCCTGAGCGTGTGTGTATTTATGTATATGTGTGCCTGAGCGTGTGGGTATTTATGTATATGTGTGCCTGAGCGTGTGTGTATTTATGTATATGTGTGCCTGAGCGTGTGTGTATTTATGTATATGTGTGCCTGAGCGTGTGTGTATTTATGTATATGTGTGCCTGAGCGTGTGTGTATTTATGTATATGTGTGCCTGAGCGTGTGTGTATTTATGTATATGTGTGCCTGAGCGTGTGTGTATTTATGTACATGTGTGCCTGAGCGTGTGCGTTTGCCTTCCTTTTCCGATTCCACATAATTTTTGTTTACAAATTTTACCACAAAATGAACTCCCCAGAGCCCAAAACATGACGTCAGTCGTGATCCTATAAACCACCTAGTTACGTTCCTTTTTTAGTGCGGCAACTTTTTAGGGCGATTTCTGGCCCTACTCGTCGAGCGCTTTCCGATGACACCACTTTCGTTTTCAAGCAACGCTTAGTTTGGGGATTAGAGGGGGGCTTATAATGACCCTCCCTGAGATTGGGTTGATAATTTCGCCGGAAAGATGGGGAGGGTTAAGGGGCACGGGTGGTAATTGGCATATTTTGACAGGCTTGGATCCCCTAAATGCTGCTCACTCCCAGTGCTTCATAATATAATATGGGGCACTACATGCTGGCTCCCTTGATATTCTCCTCCTCCCGGTACAATTCAGTTGGACTTGTGATTATGTTCATAAATCGACACCCCTCTCAAGCCTGCACTTCCTTGCGCTTGATTTATTCAGCGCTCGTGTCTGTTTTAAGCACTGCCGAAGCGTGTGGGCCGTTGTGACGCGCTGACCGCTGACTACTGACCACTGCCGCGTCGCCAGGTCCTCAACCGCAAGGACCGCAGCATGTTCGGCCTCAGCGGCAGCTCGGTCAAGGAGAACAACAAATCCAATCGGCTGGTGGCGCCCAAGTCGCCGTCGCGCAAGATCAAAACGCGCTCCTCGAAGACGACGCTCGCCGGGACGCCCACCTTCCACGAGCTGAACGAGAAGAACAGCGACAAGCTACGCGCTGAAGGCCGAGGCCGAGGCAGCGAGACAATCACCAGCGCCACCGACCTGAAGCCGTTCTCCCAGCCCCAGCTGCAGGCCGCCGCACTCACCATCCAGAGGTGGTCGGCAGGTGAGAGATACGCTCACCATCCAGAGGTGGTCGGCAGGTGAGAAACACGCTCACCATCCAGAGGTGGTCGGCAGGTGAGTGGTGTGCTCACCATCCAGAGGTGGTCGGCAGGTGAGAGATGCGCTCACCATCCTGAGGTGGTCGGCAGGTGAGAGATGCGCTCACCATCCTGAGGTGGTCGGCAGGTGAGAGATACGTTCACCATCCAGAGGTGGTCGACAGGTGAGAAACACGCTCACTATCCAGAGGTGGTCGGCAGGTGAGAGATACGCTCACCGTCCAGAGGTGGTCGACAGGTGAGTGATATGCTCACCATCGAGGGGTGGTCGGCAGGTGAGTGATACGCTCACCATCCAGAGGTGGTCGGCAGGTGAGAGATGCGTTCACCATTGAAGGAGGAAGGGTGGGGAGGGAGAGGTGAGAGAGATGTTCACCACCTTAACGCAGGTGAAAGTCGTGCCAACGGGACAACCTGACGGAGTATGGGTCATGTCCTGAGTAGAAGCACGGTGCATCATCGTTGGAGACGCTCTCTATAGGTAATATAGGACATCAGTATTTGTATGCACTTTAACAATGTACATTTAGAACATGGCGAGTCGCGCATCGGATTGGTCCTACTCTGTAGCCGCTATAGGGTGACTGTGATCGGGATCCGCAGAGGGCCTGATGCACCTGGATTGGTCCTGCTCTGTGGCTGCCGGAGGGTGGACGTGACTGGTCGGGTCCGCAGAGGGTCTGATGCACCTGGATTGGTCCTGCTCTGTAGCCGCTATAGGGTGACTGTGATCGGGTCCGCAGAGGGCCTGATGCACCTGGATTGGTCCTGCTCTGTAGCTGCCAGAGGGTGGACGTGACTGTGATCGGGTCCGCAGAGGGCCTGATGCACCTGGACTGGTCCTGCTCTGTGGCTGCCGGAGGGTGGCTGTGATCGGGTCCACAGAGGGCCTGATGCACCTGGACTGGTCCTGCTCTGTAGCCGCCAGAGGGTGGACGTGACTGTGATCGGGTCCACAGAGGGCCTGATGCACCTGGACTGGTCCTGCTCTGTAGCCGCCAGAGGGTGGACGTGACTGTGATCGGGTTCGCAGAGGGCCTGATGCACCTGGACTGGTCCTGCTCTGTGACTGCCACAGGGTGGACGTGACTGTGATCGGGTCCACAGAGGGCCTGATGCACCTGGACTGGTCCTGCTCTGTAGCCGCCAGAGGGTGGACGTGACTGTGATCGGGTCCGCAGAGGGCCTGATGCACCTGCTGCGAGATATAGGCGCCGCGTACCAGCTGCTGAGCCAGTTCAGCTGCCGGCGAGCTGTGGAGCAGCTGTCGGCGCTGCCCAGCCACCAGTACAACACTGGCTGGGTGCTCTCCATGGTCGGCAAGGCGTACTTCGAACTCAACAACTACACGCAGGCCGTCAGGTGTGTTGCACAGTTTCACAGACCTCTATTGTGTGTTGCACATCCACACAGGCCGTCAGGTGTGTTGCACAGTTTCACAGACCTCTATTGTGTGTTGCACATCTACACAGGTCGTCAGGTGTGTTGCACAGTTGCACACGATGGAGAGGTCTCAATTAAAATAAGTTGACTTGAAATCCCTTCATTGTAGACATTACTAAACAAATACGATTTTAAGATGCATTAATCTAACCCTAGTGAAACCTAGATAACCTTTACAATCTACAAAATGTTAAACAACCGAGTCCCCACCAACACCTTGAATGTCACAACGGTTCTCTCAAGAAGTTAGGAGAAATAAAGTAAATCACATGCAACCCTAGGAGAATTAAACTAAGGTGAGAAAACAAATCTATCGAAGGGCAAATGATGCTACCAAGCTGATCTCGCCCAGCACGTTCAAAAGAAAACAAGCAAACCCTCTACTAGCAGAGACTTATTCTTAAGAACTAGTGGCCCACTCTTCTTTCTTCCACTGGTAGCCCCAGCCAGTCCTGCCTCAGTTCTTGGGGCAAAACGAACACGTCTGCCAAGAACAAGAGCAGGACTATGAGTGGAGCTCCTCTATATTGGAACTCGCCCAGTACCAACTGACCGCCGGGCGACACGCCCCCACCTGAATCTGGCGTCAGGCGCCAGATGCGCCGGTCGGGCGCCACGAGCTCACCTCGTTGAAATTATTGTAGAAGTTGTTGGGCCACTGATGATCAACGAATTATTTCAGCAATCTGTTGAGGTCAGTAGAAGCATTTTCAGCACCGTCGCTTGTACGAACTGGTGGCGCCTTTTTGCAAGCTACCGCGAACATGTTGTTTGCGTTAAATATCGTAGATTGACTGTGCTTTACAATCCTGAGGAACTGGATCTTGTTCCTAGTAGGATTATGTTTGCTTCCACCAATCTAACAACACTGGCGATTCAGTTCATGCGAAAATGGAGCATATTTTCTTTAAGACTTTTCCATAAGAGCAACTCAGGAACAGGCACTAAACTTGCTTTAAGGAGTAAGTTCGTGTGAAAACCGCGTGGCAAGTCAGCTAACAAAGCTTTCTACTTTAGACTCATGTTGAACCAGTGCAGAATGGTCAGAATGTCTTTGAACAGTGGTTTGCCATGGTTTAAGGCATTGGGAATCAGAAAATAGCATGATCGAATTGTTTTTCAACATTCAAAATTTCGGATTTCGACTGCCCTTGAGCTAAATTAGAACGGTGTGCATTGGCGCGAACGACTGTCAAGCACTGTCATGCTGTTGATGTTGCAGAGGGAAACGGAATGTTTTGTATGCCGCTTCTTCCCCGTGTGATTAGTTACAGGCTTTTTCGCTGCGTTTTACAGCTTCCAGGCCGAAAAAGCGTAGGACATGCTCCAGTATTCTGGAGCGTGCTCGAATTGGGCACATTGCAATGGAGGGCTGTTTTAGTCGCTGGGTTAGTTGTTTGCTGCCTCGACCGTCGACGTCCACCATCGACACCTCGAGCTCATGAGGGGCCATGTAACGGAGGGCGCCATGTGTGGCTGTGCAGGTTTTTCCAGATGGTGCGGGAGCGGGAGCCGTACCGAACGGAGGTAATGGAGTGCTACAGCACCGCCCTGTGGCACCTGCAGCGTGAGGTGGAGCTGTCCGCTCTGGCACAGGTACGTACCCGCGCCACACACCACAATGGAGTGCTGCAGCACGGCCCTGTGGCACCTGCAGCGTGAGGTGGAGCTGTCCGCTCTGGCACAGGTACGTACCGCGCCACACACCACAATGGAGTGCTACAGCACGTCTGCCGCGGATTCCCTGCCACGGCCACCCTGTTGTGTTCCCGACGCTACCACGTCACCTGCCAGCTGACCCTCTCAGACTAAAGATAAACACGGGCGTGGGTAGCGACTAGGAGCCAGGACATGATATGCCAATATTATCCGGTCGTCGGCCAGCTTAGCCGTTTAGTTTGAGCCTTGAGAATCAGGAGAACTGCGAAGTTAAGGTAACGGTAAACTGACGTAGAATCGGCTTCGAAGTAAACGAAGATGAAATGTTTTTCCACACACTGGTAAGGAATTTCATATGTCCTTGTGGGGAGAAAGTTTCATTTTACTTTAGTTACGGTCATGGCACGTAATGAATAGTCAGTTTCTTTTTACGACTACATGTATAATCAGCTTCATTAATTATAAATGAATGACGTATTTGAGGCGGAGTATTATTTGTAACCTAAGTTCTCTTACATAAGACAGATGGAGAGGTGGAAGAGATACGAGCGATAACTTAACGTCTCTGTGATAACGATGATGTATGGGTTTCAATGAGACATTGCTCTAACAAGCCTTACCTGGTTGTATGCAAGCTTGGATAGTGGTTGCGGTGTACCCAGGTTCTGTGTATGTGACATGACCTGACCTGCCACAACCTGCCCTGACTCGAGCTGACCGGACAGGACCTGCTGGACCACGGCCGCGAGTCTGCAGAGGTGTGGTGTGCCGCAGGCAACTGCTTTTCGCTGCAGAAGGAGCACGAGACGGCCATACGGTTCTTCACCCGCGCTGTACAGGTGAGCATTGCCTCCGCAGCTAGGGTGGTCCTCCACAGCCACCCTTCCCTTCGTGGGTTGTCGGAGGTGGGTTGGCTGGCATGTGTGTGATGTGGATGGTGTGTGCGTTATTGAGGTGCGTGATGATGAGCTGGGGCCGTCGTGTGATGAACGTGAGGTACTCTGTTGGTGGTGTTGTTGTTATTCTGGGCGGTGTCGGTGTCGGTGAGGTGCGTGATGATGAGCTGGGGCCGTCGTGTGATGAACGTGAGGTACTCTGTTGGTGGTGGTGTTGTTATTCTGGGCGGTGTCGGTGTCGGCATCGGCGTCGCGTCCGGTGTCTGTGCGCGGTGTGGTGGCAGAGCCGGGAACTCTGAGTGTGTTCGCGGTGGCGGCGGTGTGGTCTTTTCCGGCTCTGAGTGGCGTGTAGGCCATGTGGACTGCTCGTCCAGTACCCACGCTCTTGCCTAGGGCAGGGCCCAGCCCTCCAACTGGTCGAGGCGGATAATTTTTATCTCCGTCCCACCCCCACCTCACACCGAGGGCAAGCCCTGTCCTAGATGGGCGCCAAATGACCCTGTAGTCGGCCCTGCCATAGGAGGCGTGGTCTGTGCCGCAGCTCGCACAGCGCCGCTCGCCGCTGGTGCACGAGTCAGTTGTGTGGTGTGGCGTAAGTGCCGCATGTGGGCGGCACTTACGCCGTGGTGGAGCGGCACCCCTCGCGGTGTGTCCGTGGTGCTGGCAATTTTCGCAGCGCCGCGGGAGGAGCGCACACTGCTGCTACGGACACAGACTGCTGGGCGGCGTGTGCCGGTTGGTGGTAGCTGTTGTATTGTGTCGGTTGGTGGTAGCTGTTGTGTTGTGTGTCGGTTGGTGGTAGCTGTTGTGTTGTGTGTCGGTTGGTGGTAGCTGTTGTGTGTCGGTTGGTGGTAGGTGTTGTGTCGTGTGTCGGTTGGTGGTAGCTGTTGTGCCGTGTGTCGGTTGGTGGTAGCTGTTGTGGTGTGTGTCGGTTGGTGGTAGCTGTTGTGTGTCGGTTGGTGGTAGGTGTTGTGTCGTGTGTCGGTTGGTGGTAGCTGTTGTGCCGTGTGTCGGTTGGTGGTAGCTGTTGTGTGTCGGTTGGTGGTAGCTGTTGTGTTGTGTGTCGGTTGGTGGTACCTGTTGTGTGTCGGTTGGTGGTAGCTGTTGTGTTGTGTGTCGGTTGGTGGTAGCTGTTGTGTGTCGGTTGGTGGTAGCTGTTGTGTTGTGTGTCGGTTGGTGGTAGCTGTTGTGTTGTGTGTCGGTTGGTGGTACCTGTTGTGTGTCGGTTGGTGGTAGGTGTTGTGTCGTGTGTCGGTTGGTGGTAGCTGTTGTGCCGTGTGTCGGTTTGTGGTAGCTGTTGTGCCGTGTGTCGGTTGGTGGTACCTGTTGTGTGTCGGTTGGTGGTAGCTGTTGTGTTGTGTGTCGGTTGGTGGTAGCTGTTGTGTGTCAGTTGGTGGTAGGTGTTGTGTGTCGGTTGGTGGTAGCTGTTGTGTTGTGTGTCGGTTGGTGGTAGCTGTTGTGTTGTGTGTCGGCTGGTGTTAGCTGTTGTATGTCAGTTGGTGGTAGCTGTTGTGTGTCGGTTGGTGGTAGCTGTTGTGTTGTGTGTCGGTTGGTGACATCTGGCGTTTTACTGCATGTTGCTTGTTGTCACCAGGTAACGCCGCAGTTCGCCTACGGGCACACCCTGCTGGGACACGAGTATGTCCTGACCGAGGAGCTCGATAAGGCCATCAGCTGCTTCCGTCGAGCCGTCAGCATTGACCCGCGGCACTACAACGCCTGGTGAGTACGACACTACAACGTCTGGTGAGTACGACACTACAACGCCTGGTGAGTACGGCACTACAACGGCTGGTGAGTACGACACTACAACGTCTTGTGCTATGGCACTGGAATGCCTGTTGTCGTCTTGCTATGGCATCACATCTTATTGCCATGAGATTAAGTACAGCAACTCGCAGTCACTACGGTACTAGAGCATTGGTAGTTAGGACACTACGCACGATGGCTATGGCGTTACATCTTACGATAATACCTGACGTACGATAATACTGTACTTACGATGATGCCTTCGGCTTCATTAAAAACAACAAGTAGGTTTTAAGTCTCACAGTGTCTGAAAGCCTACCACAGTGGGAGAAAGATTGTGGTGTTAATATGTTTGCCAAGTACCACACGGGGTGAAGACTGAGGGATAAAAATCGTGATGGAAAACCAATATATGGCAAATAAAACCGTATGTAGACATAATTTATGAACATCGCACAGGGATAAGAGCATCTACGGGAAACGTTTTTACGGGTACAATATGGATGAATGATCGTGTGATCATAAATCGTACGGAAAAAACCACACGGACAAAAAACGTACGGAATAAAAGATCGAACAGACAAAACAGAAGAAAATGGGCGTCCGGAATTCAGTAATGCTACCGTTTTGTTCCATGGTGGCTTCCTCTTCAATGGTGGGTAACCCCATTTCGTTCGGATGACCCGTTCCAAGGACAGGACATTCATTAAGTAATAGGTCGCTCATTCGCATTTATGTATGCCACACCATGCCAGATAAAGTGGCATCCCTTGCAAAAGGCTTCTCTTATCAGAGCCAGGTATGCCTTGTCCAGTATGGGCATCTCTTATCAGAGCTAGGTATGCCTTGCTCAGTGTGGGCACCCCATCTCAAAGGGACACATCACTTCAATAAGGGAGACCCAGCACATCGTACATTTTGTTTTGCTGTATGCCATGTTTGTATTATTTTTATCTAACACGAACCTGTTTGTTTCTGCGAACTTTTGGCTACGAGCTTTGATCTGAAATTTTGCATTTTGGATGAATATTTTCTTGCTAAATTTTGCCCAATGCGTGTTGTGTTCTTTGCGACTTTTCGCCTGTGAGATCTTTTTATGAGTTCCTTCTGAGTTCCTCCTTTATGCAGTCTATATGCCCTCCAATGGTGTTCTTCTCGTATTATTCCTACCCTACGAGCTTTTCCACGATCTGTCGGCGTATTATCCGACATGTGTTATTTCCCATCCGAAATTTGTCGTACGGTGTGCTTCGTACTGGATGTTTTACCGTCCAATATTTTGCTCCGTATACCTTAAGTCTGGGTGATCACGTGAAACGTGACGACGCGAGCTCTCCCTGGTCTCAAGATTGCCACCATCGCACCTTGTGGAGACCCGTTAGTTACTGACTATTGACCGAACACCGGGCCCTGACCACTGACCAAGGACCACTGGGCCCTGACCACTGACCACTGGCCATTGACCACTGACCACTGACCACCGACCACTGACCACCGACCACTGACCACCGACCACTGACCACCGACCACTGACCGCACTGAGACGGCAATGTCCGTGCTGCAGGTACGGCATTGGGATGATCTTCTACAAGCAGGAGCGCTACACCATGGCCGAGATGTACTTCAAGAACGCCCTGGCGATCAACCCACAGAGCTCCGTGCTCATGTGCCACGTGGGCGTGGTAAGGAGTGCATGCATGCATACGCACATACATAGCAGAAATATAACATATAGGATAGGTAGACGTTTGCTCAATGCTGATTATAGACTCTTGTTCTTCAGATTCCCTTACCATCTGTTTTTCACGTGCAACTAGAAGAAATCCAGCGGGTTGGGGAAGAAGCGAGTTGAGTTTGAGAACTGACAGCCGCAATCGATCTTAAATTAATTTTTTTTTAAACTATGTTCGGTCCAGTGTGAATCCCAAAGTGGATGCCAGGGAGGCGAACCTAGCGGCGATGTTCAGTGGAACGGAGCCGATATTAAGTGGGTGAAGGTTGTGGCACCCCAAAGTGGGTGCCAGGGAGGCGAACTTTCTTTGGCGATGTTCGGTGGAGCGGAGCCAATTATTCGGCCCGTTAGTCGTAGTTACATTGGTGGATCAAAAGTGTCGTTCAGGATGGAAGAAAAACCAGACCACTTGTTTACTTAAAACCAAATATGTCTGAGAATATCTATCACACATCTATGGTTTCAGACACATCTGGTTCAATGCTGGGTAAATGTGTTGCACCTGCAGTTTACCTGACATCAAAACACTTCCGTTGAATTGGACCACTTTTGGTTGACATTTGATTCCCAACGGCTTGGTTAATTGCTGCGCTTTTAGGACGTGTCGCTATTGTCCAAGGTCATATGGCTGCGAACTCGGTAGAGCCTGGAGCTACGGTCAGGCCGCTGAAGCTGATTATTGTCCCCATCTTCCCATGAATCTCATGCGGTCTTTCCTTCCCTCGCAACCACGTACAACCAGTTACTTAATTTGCTCTTGTGGCATCATTCCAGTGCAAATTCCATGTTGCATACTGGCATGGGCCTGGTCCTGTGATGAGCTAGCCATCCTCACCCGGCATCCGCCAGCTCAACAACTTGTTCTGCAGCGGCTTAGTTTTGGCGTTCCCCGGGTCTTGTGCGAATTGAGTAAGAACCAGGGCCATGTCATTGGTCAGGCCAGCCCTGTTCTGAATGGATGTAGACTGTTATTTGAATTATGTGAGAATGCGGTGCAGATGAAGTATACCAGTGGCACAATAATTCAGTTTTCACCCTCAGAAAACGGTAGCGTCACCGATAAATGACTCGGGTATTGCTGTCTAGGAGCGTCGATTCCTTCTATGCGACCCCTTATATGACCGAGGCGGCCTCATGCTACGTATTTAAACATTTGTGGGTTTGGCACCCTACCTGTCTACCTCGCCGTGCCACCATTTGTCTTCCCAAATGTTTGTCATATGCACCGATGAATGCTGTCCCATAAGTTTTATGCATTTTACCTGGGGAAGTTTTGCTGACAAGAAGTGATGGGCTGAATTATTGTCATGTCTTCCAAACAGTTTACTCCGTTCTCAAAGTTTGGTTTAATCCCAAAATCTGAACTATCACCAAATTTGTGTGGTATGTAAGGGTATGTATGTTGGCTTTTAATTTCCACGCGTGTTTGTCATTTGTGCTTAGAGGCGCTTCGACCAGTCTTCGATCATTAACGCTCAGTTATTTCACACTAACGCTATCTTTTCAACACATTTCCACGATGACACCATCGCCCAGCATGCATGGCGGGGCCTCAGGCGCTGTGATAGGGCTGTGACAGCGGCACCGGTGGCGTGACCTCAGGTGCAGCACAACCTGCAGAAGACAGACGCGGCGCTGAGCACACTGAACCGCGCCATCGCTCTGGACCCCACCAACCCGCTGTGCAAGTTCCACCGGGCGTCGGTGCTGCTCAGCTGCGACCGGCTGCAGGAGGCGCTGGACGAGCTGCAGCAGCTGAAGCAGATGGTGCCCAGCGAGAGCCTAGTCTTCTTCCTCGCCGGCAAGGTGGGCGACGGCCGCGAGCCCGTGGCCATGCCCCGGACTCTGCATTGCAATATGAACCGTAGCGGTTCTACTTTTAGTGTCGCAAATATGCTGACCTTCGATGTCTCTATATTGGCTTTGGATGAACCAGGGGCGTGACCAGGCTTTCTTCAAGGGTGTCAAGTGAACTTAGACGGTTTTCAAGACTGGCCCTGGGGGACGAGTGGTCTAGGGGTAAGATGCTCGTTTCACAATCGAAAGGTTGTGGGTTCGAGTCTCACCTGTCGCTACTCTTCGCCCGCGACCAATCGGCGTGAGAGATTGGCGACGCTACATGACTCAACGGTCGACGTGTCGTAAAACCAATAACCAACCAAGACTGGCCCTGGAATTAAGGGTCATTCGCGGGAGTTGCAGGGCCTTTTGTGTGGTATTTGTTTTGTGACAGTTGAGAGCGTAAGGCGACGCTATATAACCTAGCGGTTGAATGCGTCGTAAAAGAACCCAAGGTTCTTCTAGTCGAGAGCGTAATGTGAAGGTGGCCCGTATGATGTCCGCCTCTCCCCCTCTTGCCTTGAAGATAGGAGATATGTGAGGTGCGGAAGAGGGCGAAGTAAAGTTTTTCCCCGTGGATTGCGGTATGAAGCGGCAACAATGGGGGGGGGGGGGTAGAACATTGCATATTCGTGTGTCGCACTCGTGGATGCTGGGCAGGTCGGAAATACTGGGCACATGTCGATGCACGCTTCGGAGCGCAAAGGTAATCACACAGTGCATTCCTGCACGCTACCACCCGTGCAGTATGATTATGGGAAGTGTTCGATTCCACTGTTTCGGTTTATCAGAATTTCTCGTGACACTTCCCTGGAACACAAATATGTATTTTTTTAAAAAGGAGTCTGCAACAGCTTGCTTTTCCTCGCTTACATGTAAATGTTTTGAGTCAGGGTATCAGTTGGCTAACAGTACGTCATTTTAGCTACCGTTGAGTACATGGCACATTAGAACCTTAGAAGATCTAGCATACCTTACTTTAGTATTAAGTGTGATGGGAGAATCGATAAGGTTGTTGGCCGGCCCCGCTAACATCAGTAAGTCAGATGTTCTTAACGTGAGAATCAGCCCGAGTTGTTAGGTTAGTTTCCGTACAAATCCTAGTGGCTCTTGCTCATTGTTGACAGCGTCAGTGCTAAAGGGTAATCTAGTCGATGCCTTGCTTGTGATCAGCCTTCATGTGAGCCCTGCCATTTGGACAGGGGGTGACACAAGTGGTCGTCCAAAGCGCTGTCCCATTCAGAGTCGGGCGAACCAGCGGGCCATTTCCCACCCGGCTGAGAGTTTTCCTCCCGGTCTACCTGTCCCGCTTGACTGTGAGGTGCAAGTAAAAGTATCTCAGCTGGCTGAAACCAGGGTGGAGTAATGTTCTTCGTCGAAGCGCCGTCAGCCGTAAAGGCAAACGGAGACACTAGCTTCGGAGAGCGCCAATGCGCCGTGGGATAACGCGCGCGGTCCCGCCTGCGGCAGGTGTACGAGAAGCTCGGCCAGGCTCATCTCTCCCGCATGCACTTCTCGTGGGCGATGGATCTGGACCCGAAGGGCGCTAACAATCAACTGAAGGAGGCCATCGAGCCGGCCATCAGTCGACTGCCAGCAGACGACGACAAAACAGGTAGGCTGACCTCGGCCCTGCTCCCCAGCCCGGTCCTGTCCGGGCCTCGGCCCGGTGCTGTCCCCACTTCGGCTCGATCCTGTCCCCACTTCGGCCCGGTTCTGTCCCCACCTCGGCCCGGTCCTGTCCCCACCTCGGCCCGGTCCTGTCCCCACTTCGGCCCGGTCCTGTCTCGACCTCGGCCCGGTCCTGTCTCGACCTCGGTCCGGTCCTGTCTTGACCTCGGCCTGGTCTTGTCTTGACCTCGGCCAGGTCCTGTCTGGACCTCGGCCCGGTCCTGTCTGGACCTCGGCCCGGTCCTGTCCCCACCTCGGCCCGGTCTTGTCCCCACCTCGGTCAGGTTCTGTTTGGACCTCGGCCCGGTCCTGTCTCGACCTCGGTCCGGTCCTGTCTCGACCTCGGCCCGGTCCTGTCCCCACCTCGGCCAGGTTCTGTCTGGACCTCGGCCCGGTCCTGTCCCCACCTCGGCCCGGTCTTGTCCCCACCTCGGTCAGGTTCTGTTTGGACCTCGGCCCGGTCCTGTCTCGACCTCGGTCCGGTCCTGTCTCGACCTCGGCCCGGTCCTGTCCCCACCTCGGCCCGGTCCTGTCTCGACCTCGGCCCGGTCCTGTCCCAACCTCGACCCGGTCCCGTCCCAACCTCGACCCGGTCCCGCCCCGGCCTCGGCCCGCTCATTGGTAGACCCAGCCTGACCTGCTGATTGGCTGGCAAGTGATGGCGCTGACGCATGGGTGTAGTGCCCAGTAAGGCACGCAGGCTCTTAAATCTTACTCATATTATACTAATGCTAGCCATATGGCATTGCAGGGAAAACACTGGCCGTTTGTTGTTGCATGGAAAACACTAGCCGTATGGTGTTGCATCGCCTTAAAAATTGAGAGCCTACATAGTCCCAGTTGGCTGCTTCTTTCATGGGCTGCAGTGTCTGTAGTCCGCAGTCTCCACCAACAGGTGCTGATGTCATTGATAGCAGTCCAGGGCTGCGGTCTCCGCAGTCTGCAGTCTCCACCCACTGGTGCCGATGTCATTGATAGTGCGTCTCCATGGCTGCAGTCTCCAAAGTCCGCAATCTCCACGCGTCGATATCTGTTGTTTAGGTTTTAAGATGGAAGGAATTTTCTCCACATATCAGTGTGTCTGAAATAACTGAAGAAAAATTTGTGAAGCTCTGAAAAGCGTAGCTGTCGGACCGGGTCAGGTCAGGTCGGGTCGGATCAGGTCTTATATGATCGGTCTCGTGTGACGTAGACTCACCGTCGCTTGTATGACACAGTTTCAATAGCCAAATAGTGTGAAAGAAACCCCAATTTACTTATTTTGTAATAAGACTGACATTGGGCTATATATTATTGTCCAAACACACAGCGCTCCTGATTGTTTAACTATCATGAATATTTCCCAGTTGAGCTGTTCCAGGGTGAGTTGAGATCTTCCACCATGCGTGCGGAGGCTACATCGGTTGCGGTGGCCACACCTGCGTGGCTCGGTGTAACACCAGACCTGGCTCTGACCGTGTGCTCAGGTGGAGAGGGCGGCGTGTTGAGGCCACACCTGCGTGGCCCGGTGTGACACCAGACCTGACCGTGACCGTGTGCTCAGGTGGAGAGGGCGGCGTGTTGAGGCCACACCTGCGTGGCCCGGTGTGACACCAGACCTGACCGTGACCGTGTGCTCAGGTGGAGAGGGCGGCGTGCTGGGCGACTCGTCGTTCCTGCCGGTTGACGTGACACCAGACCTGACCGTGACCGTGTGCTCAGGTGGAGAGGGCGGCGTGCTGGGGCCACACCTGCGTGTCCCGGTGTGACACCAGACCTGACCGTGACCGTGTGCTCAGGTGGAGAGGGCGGCGTGCTGGGCGACTCGTCGTTCCTGCCGGTTGACGTGACACCAGACCTGACCGTTACCGTGTGCTCAGGTGGAGAGGGCGGAGTGCTGGGCGACTCGTCGTTCCTGCCGGTTGACGTGACACCAGACCTGACCGTGACCGTGTGCTCAGGTGGAGAGGGCGGAGTGCTGGGCGACTCGTCGTTCCTGCCGGTTGACGTGACACCAGACCTGACCGTGACCGCGTGCTCAGGTGGAGAGGGCGGAGTGCTGGGCGACTCGTCGTTCCTGCCGGTTGACGTGACACCAGACCTGACCGTGACCGTGTGCTCAGGTGGAGAGGGCGGAGTGCTGGGCGACTCGTCGTTCCTGCCGGTTGACGTGAGCGTCGCCTCGGACGCCATGGAGCAGTTCCATCCGATACAAGCCATGGAGAGCGACGAGAGCTTGTAACGCCCGGCCGCTTCTAGATACTAATACTGATCAGCGGAAACGACCACCACCGCCACCGGCGCCGCCCGGCCAGCTGTCAGTGCCGCCCCGTCAACCACCGGCGCCGCCCCGTCAGCCACCGGCGTCGCCCCGTCAGCCACCGGCGCCGCCCGGCCAGCTGTCAGTGCCGCCTCGTCAACCAGCGTCGAGTCCGACAGCTGTCAACAGAGCCGTACGGAGCGCGGGCGGCACACAGGCGTGGTCACTTGTCCCGCTGAGTCATGTAGCTCGTCTCCCAATGAACTCCGTCGGTTATCTCCCACTAACGCACATTAAGCCACGGATGTATCTCTTGTTACGTTATGCGACAGCTCCCCCACTAACAAGATGCGTTGTATATTTATCAACTCCCACTGAACTAGCGTATCCCACTAAACTAAGTGACATGTCCCACTTAACCGATCGGGTTTTCTCTCTGAGCTGGGCGGTATATCCCACTGAACTGAGAGCATTCCTACGGGGTTGTTCGGGTGGCATAGCTGAGGGAAATCGTCTATGTAGCCTCCCAAATGACGCTGGGAGATCCCTCTGGTAGGGGCTGGCTACGCTGGTGAAGGGTTGCGCCGCTGGTAGAGGGGACGCCTCCTCCCACTGCCCGCAGCGCGTTCTGCTAATGTGAGTGCCGCACTGCCCGAGTGATGAGCCGCGTAGCCCGTAGCCGACCTGGTGTGCAGTGGGACGGTGCAGCCGTCCACCACGACTGACTGCCTGGGCTGGTGAGGTGCGCCGACGGCCTGAGGTCCGCTGCAGCTGGATGGAGATGCCGGCTGGCAGCCGACTGTGCCGCCGCCGGCACGTCTGACGCGTCTGACGCACGTCTGCGGGCACCTACCGATATGTCTGTCTGTCTGTCTATGCATGTATGTCTGTCTGTCTGTCTGTCTGTCTGTCTGTCTGTGCTGGTGTGCGGGTCTGCATGGATGTGTGCGTGTTTATGTGTGTGTGTGTGTGAAGCTTGTCACAGAGCTAGTCACTGCACTGTGTAGTGACGCGGCCCTGGATACCGTATGTGTCGGTCTTCCTCAGGGGTCCGTGTACGGCCTCGGGAGTCTGTGTACGGCCTCGGGAGTCCGTGTACGGCCTCAGGTGTCCGTGTACGGCCTCAGGTGTCCGTGTACGCCCTCGGGTGTCCGTGTACGCCCTCGGGTGTCCGTGTACGGCCTCAGGTGTCCGTGTACGGCCTCGGGTGTCCGTGTACGGCCTCGGGAGTCCGTGTACGGCCTCAGGTGTCCGTGTACGGCCTCAGGTGTCCGTGTACGCCCTCGGGTGTCCGTGTACGCCCTCGGGTGTCCGTGTACGGCCTCAGGTGTCCGTGTACGCCCTCGGGTGTCCGTGTACGGCCTCGGGAGTCCGTGTACGGCCTCAGGTGTCCGTGTACGGCCTCAGGTGTCCGTGTACGCCCTCGGGTGTCCGTGTACGCCCTCGGGTGTCCGTGTACGGCCTCAGGTGTCCGTGTACGGCCTCGGGTGTCCGTGTACGCCCTCGGGTGTCCGTGTACGCCCTCGGGTGTCCGTGTACGGCCTCATAACTCCGTGGACGGCCCGCTTCAAGCGTCCGTGTGCGGCTCGCTTCAAGTACGACTGCACCGCACGAAGGCGCAGTTGCTGTTGCTGTTGCGACCGGCGGCGCCTCTATCATATACTGAGAGTGTCGGCTGCCGACTGCAGAGTGGGCGTCGTTGGCTGGCTCTGAAATACCCGTGTAACAGGCCGCTGAGTTACCCAGGTGCCTGAGTAGAAGCGTGGGTGTGATCCGGGAATTATGTGGTGGTACGAATAGTAGTGGTCAGGGAGGGAACATTACCCCGCTAATAATTTCCCCCAACATTTCTGCATGTTGTGTTAACCGTCAATGACGAAATATATTGTCGCTGATGTGACAACTGAGTGTTTCCGAAGAGCTATCGACTGTTTGTCGAATTGATGCGATCATTTCTTGCAAACAGCGATCACTTCGATTCGCGTTGTCAGCTGCGCCTCAGGCATGCACATGGGAAGTTCTGTAATTTATTGTTGAAAATGAACAGTACTGCTCAACATTTATAGCTAGTCTAATCACCTGCCACTTAAAGCAACAGATGACGAGATATGGTAATGTAGATCGAAATCATCCAGGTACTGATAGCATATTTTACATGACCGGACTGTCAAATTAACGCGGCGGGCAGGAAGAATAAACCTGCACTGGTGCACTGGGTGACATGCTCCGGTTTGTAGGTCGATGACGCAGCGGTGTCGGCATTATTGTCCTTGTTTATTTCCACTGCTTTCGGGGTTTCACTCAATGCTGACATACCCTACTCCCAAAATGTTTATATTATAGAAGAACATGAAGCTGGCGCTAGGATGCTCGCACCCAATGCTGGGAAGGTTCCGAGTCAATTTTCTGCTTCCTATGACAATCCTATGCTATCCAAGTCATGCTTCCAAGTCAATCTTAAGCAAACGTCGTTGTTGGGTCTTATGATTAGAATATTTACACATGTCAACATATAACTTGGCAGTAATGGGGTGAGAGATATTCTGCAGTAGCTAAAGCAGAATTTGAGAAGCGCACCTGAAGGCTAGGTAATTGACATGTTGTTTTGCGTGAATGGTTTTGTGCGAAAATCAAGACCTTGGACCAGCGAGTACGGCTTAGACAAGAAATGGCATATGACGTTCGTCCGTCCCAGTGCATTTATTTTAGCGGAAGTTGCGTTCCTCTAGCTCCGTTTGGCTGCAATTTATGGCGGAGGGGAGGGGGCGTGCAACGTGCGCTGGAGTTGACGTCGTTTATGACCTTAGCTTGACCTGTGACTTTGAGAGGCCAAACTTCAGGTTGTGATGATACAGGGGGTATCCTATGGTGAGAAATTCTGCGTTGATCCCATGTTTCTTCAATTAGGCAAAATTTACAGGGGGCGCAATCATTTTTATCATGAGGTTTGGTGACCTCTGGAGGTCAAACGCTGTGGTGTGACGAAAAGCGGAACTAGGGGTTGATGTAGAATATCGTGCGTAAGCTTAAGCACAATTGGGACGCCATACGTATTGGACAGTGGCGTCGCCACGAAATTCTTCCAGGGTGGGCAATGTTGATAGGGGGCCTCCTGCTCCCCGAAAGGGGGCCTCCACTGTGTTAAGGCCTCCTATTGCTTTTTTAGGCTCTTAGTATGGTTCCCGAACGGGAACATGATTTCATATTGATGTCTTGTTTGTTCTTGGCATGGTGCATCATTTACGCAAAATGCAATTGCAAGAATCTTTTTTTTTTCGCTGAGAACTGAGTCATACCAGGGTATAAATAAGCAAATGTGGATAAATACGTCGGTGCCAAAACAAACCAATATCTTCATGCTTTATCGACGAGAAGAATCTTCCCGCTGGCCTCTAGATTGTAGCGAACTGGTGGGGCTCGTACTGAGCATATCTTAAAGATATCTCCCATTGATCAACCCATTTCTATGTCCACCAAGTTTAACTGAATATAGCTAGGTTCATCACTATTGTTAGTTATTCCCACCAGCTTGATCTCATAAACAAGCTTAAACGATCATTTCTCAGTCCTAGGACGACAATTTCGCGAAGGTAACGACGAGAAGTGGATTGAATTGGTTTTCTTATCGTCATCTTAGGGATTTATTTACTTTTTATAACATTTGGTGCTGGCTGCAAGGCACTTGGCACAAAAGCTAAAATAATAAACCCTCTGCGAATAAATTAACGGCAAGAACAAGCATTGAACAACAATGCATCAATGGTAATGCAACAATGTAACAATGGCAATGCATAAATAATGCAAAACCTTCGAATTCCACGCCGTCACGCCCATGGTTATCGCTGTACTGTACCGTTTTGTAAATTATGTCGTTGAGAATGTATTGAAGCTGCGAAGCTCTAATCATGCAGGCTGTAATCACAGAAGACAACTTTGTAGGAAGAAAATACATTTTAAAACATTCCTCCCATTTAATATGGGGCATCGGTGTTGTTTTGTATGCTTGTGAGGGGGAATTTGCCCCCGCAATGTGGGCTTTGCTCCATGGGCGTAAGTTTCTTAAAATTATTGCGGGACCAGTGACGCACCTATATTTGCGTCAAGGGGAGGGGGGGAAACGTATTTGGAGGGGGTCCAACCACTCAATAAAGTCTTCCGATTCCGAGCTTCACTATTTTGTCAAAGGGGACCATTTTAAATAAAATAATTAGTGATCAACTGAATTATCCTGTGGAGGGGCCTAATCTACCACTATCGTTTCTGATTCGTCAGATTTCAACCCTAGCTCCCTCACCCTGTTCGAATGTATTCTTTTGGTATCCCTTGATAAGTCAACTCGCACTGCTGAAATTACACCTACACAAATCACTTTAAAATGTAAAATTTCCCAATTTCAGACATTCCAGTTCATAGTGCCCGGTCGCCACGACGCCAACGTTAGTGCACGTGAACACCCATCTTGCGCATTCGGCGCATTCGCCACACTTCGTGCGATGCTATGGATTCTGCTGGGCCTCCTACGCTTTGCTAATTGCTGCCACATGATTGACTTGTGCCATATCTGACGTGATAAATGCTTCGTATGGGCGTTCGCTGCGAAAATTCGAGTAATTAAATTCGATCTCATTAGTTCCCTACTTCCCATATTTTATGGTGAAGAAATGCGGATACCCGCTGAGCTTTGATGCACCTCATATCTTTGATTAAACATGCTTCCAGGTTGGCTACTGAACCGAGGCCCTGCCTGAGTGTACTTCTTTGGACCCGTTTCGTATTTCTTCGTCTACGGATGTGTCTTAGGGCTCCAATCCATTGTTGTTAGAGGCCCAACGCATTTTCGAAACCCCTGCTCGTTTTAGGGTTTTGTTGCTTTTTTGCGCATCGAAGATTTATTTTAGCTGTCGGGGCGGTTTCAAAGATATCGATGTGCTTACTTAGTGCCCGGTATTTTTGTTCGTTTTGGGACCATGTTGCTTTTTGCGGCCCCAGCCCCTTTTCAGGCCCTTGTGCGGTCGTATGGCCCCTGTGTGCCTTGAGAGCTTCCGGTGTTTTTTTGGTGTTTTTTTTTAAGAGTTCCCGGTATATATAGTTATGGCTGCAACGCATGTTTTCTGGCCCTGTCGCTTCTTGCGAGACTGCGCTTTGGAGGGCCAGTTACATTTTTGGTCCCCGTTGTGCTCTTAGGGTCCCGCTGTGTTGTTTGGGGCTACTGACGCACATTTGAGGGGCCCCAGTACGGTTTTGGGGCTTCGGTGCGATTTTTCTGGGTCCTAGGGCGACTTATCGCGCCCAGGCGCGTGGTTCCGGAACCCAACGCCAGTTATCTGGGCTCAACGCGATTTTTGTGCATCTCTTCTGAATTTTGTATAAATTCCGAATCTCGACCTGATTTTTCGAGTCCCTGGCGCCATGTTTTTGTATCTCACCCCGATTTTTTTTCGAGCTCCGGTATGTTTTTCGATGCCGTACGCGATTTGTCAAGGCATCGGATGACCTGTTCGGTACTCCAGAACCATCGTCCTGACCCGGATTTTTTTGGGAATCCCTCCTTATTTTTCGGAGACCGATGCGAATTTGGGAGTCACACGGTGCCTATGTGGGGCCCTAGACACCAATTGTTGGCAGCCCCGACGTTAATTGTTGATGCCCGGACCAAATTTTTGGTACTACCGATGGGAATTGTGGGTCCGAGCGCGAAATTTGGTGGGACCGGTTCAAGTTTGCGGGGCGCGTTGCACTTAGCTGGGACCCAACGTGATGTTGGCGGTTCCTGTTGCAGATTTTCGTGCCTCGGAGCGAGTTTTCTGGGGCCCGCCGTATTTACTTGGAGCCCCTACGCGAATTCTGGTGGACCGACGCGAATTTGTGTGGCCCCAGCGCGACTTTTGGAGGCCTCGGCTCGATTCTTGGGAGCATGTCCCTCTTAGGAGGGAGGGGGCATTTCCCCTTTGATATGTCACTGCGGCTACCGAAAGATTTGTTCAGCCGATGACACCTTTCGGAGTATAAATGCCCTCCGGGTAATTTTTTTCCGGACCTGTTCTTAATTTTCCGGTGCTGGGGTCGATTCGATCGAGTCTCGGTGTGAACTTTTGGACATCGAGTTCTATTTTTTAAAGGTCTTTATGTGATATTTTTGGGTCCTGGTACGATTCTTCGGTCTCCAGGTGCGATTCTTTTCGGTGACCTGAGACGTTTTTTCCAGTGCCCAACGGGTTTTGGGGGGACCTTGACCCGATTTTTTGGGGCGCAGAGTGACATTCTGGTTGATAATTGATTTTTGGGGCAGCTGCAACCTTTGCAGTCCAGGCGCGACATGTTTGGTCCCCAGTGAGATTTTCAAGGGCTGCGACGCGACTTTTTTAGTCCAATGTAATCTTTTGTGTCCCGACGTCATTTGCTTGGATCCGTAGCGCGAGTTTTAGCGACCTCGACACTTTGTGGGTGTCCAATACGTTTTGGATGCTTTTGGTGTCATTGTTGGGTCCCCAAAGTGATTATCAATGTCCGGATTTTTTTTCGTTGCCCCGGCTTCATTTGTGTCCCAATGATACTGTTGGAGAACGGTACGACCTATCGTGCACCTAGCGTGATTTTCATGGTCCGGGCGTGAATTTCTGGTACCCCTGGGCTCAGCGTGATTTTCAGGGGCCCCAGCCGGTTTTTTTGGGCCCATATCGTGATTTTCAAAGACCCCGGCACGACTCCTGCAATTTCAGGTACTTCTTGCAAATTATAGACCTCCTCTCGCGTCTTAGGGGTCTCGTCTCATTTCCTGGAGCCTGTTTACGGGTGTTGGACGTCTTCTCGTTCGTCCTACCCTCCTCCATATTCAATGGTCCTCTTCTCCCGTTTTGGAGGGGCTCCTCCCACATCCTGGGGCCTCTTTCACATGGCATGGGGATTCCTCTCATGTTCCAGAGGCATCCTCTGCCAAATTAGGGGCCTTCTGCCACGCCTCGTGGGCCTCCTTTATCCTCGCAAAGCTTACCCGTCTTGAGGGGATCTTCAATTTTGGAAACCTCGTCTCCTTCCATACCTGCTATCTACCACTCCCATCTTAATGGCCTTCTCTCATTTCCTGGGAATTCCTTCCGGTCGTCGAGGACTCATTCGGCCATGGAGACCTCCTACTCCATCTCGAGGGACTCCTCTCAAGTCAGGCAGGGGCCTCCTTTTCTCTTCTAGAGGTTTTCTTTTCTTCTTTTTTCAAATTATGGGCCTCCTCTCACGTCTTCGGGGCCTCCTGTTCTGCGTTTTGATTCTTTCTTTGCCCATTTTAAGGGTGGCCTCTTATCTCCTGGTGGACTCCTGTTCTCTCTCAGGTACTTCCTCTTCCAAATTACAAGCAACCTTTCCTATCTCAGTTACCTTGTCATTTCCTGGGGACCTTCTTATCCGTCTTGAAGCCTTCTTTCTCGCCTGGGAGCCATCCCTCTTATCTAATTGCCCTTCCCTCCTATTTTAGGGGCATCCTCGTTCATCATAGGGTCTCATTTCCAATCTTATATCGTACTCTTACGAAATAGGTGCTTCCTGACACTTTTCTGGATCATCCTTTTATCTTGGTGGAACCTTACCCGTTTTGGGGACTGCTTTTGCGTCTCCGAAACCTCATCTCATATCCACTGGCTTTCTCTTCAGTCTTTGGGCCTCCTCTCATTTTATGAGGTCTCCCTTCCCGTATTGAGCCTCCTTTGCAATCATGGGGGGCCTCCTTTGCAATCCTGAGAGCCTCCTTTGCAATCATGGGGGCCTCCTTTGCAATCCTGGGGGTCTCCTTTGCAATCCTGGGGCCTCCTTTGCAATCCTGGGGGCCTCCTTTGCAATCCTAGGGACCTACTTTGTAATCCTAGGGGCCTCCTTTGTAATCCTAGGGGCCTCCTTTGCAATCCTGTGGGCCTCCTTTGCAATCCTGGCGGCCTCCTTTGCAATCCTGGGGGCCTCCATTGCAATCCTGGGGGCCTCCTTCGCATTCCTGGGGGCCTCCTTTGCAATCATGTAGTCCTCCTTTGCAATCCTGGTTGCCTCCTTTGGAATCCTTGGGCCTCCTTTGCAATCCTGTGGGCTTCCTTTGCAATCCTGGGTGCCTCCTTTGCAATCCTGGGGCCTCCTTTGTAATCCTAGGAGGCCTCCTTTGCAATCCTGGCGGCCTTCTTTGCATTCCTAGGGGCCTCTTTTGCAATCCTGGAGTCCCTCTTTGCAATTCTGTGGGCCTCCTTTGCAATCCTGGGGCCTCCTTTCCAATCCTGGTGTCTCCTTTGTAATCATGGGGGGCCTCCTTTTTAATCCTGGGGGCCTCCTTTGTAATCCTGGAGGCCTCCTTTGCAATCCTGGGGCCTCCTTTACAATCCTGGGGGCCTCCTTGGCAATCCTGGTTGCCTCCTTTGTAATCCTGGAGGCCTCCTTTGCAATCCTGGGGGCCTCCTTTTCAATCCTGGGGGCCTCCTTTGTAATCCTGGGGGCCTCCTTTGCATTCCTGGGGGCCTCCGTGCCAATTGTTGGCACTCTCTTGATTTCTGGGGCCTCCTATCGTCTCCTAGGTGACTCCTTCTTCAAATTAGGGGCCTCCTCTCACGTCTTGGAGGTCTCCTCTCATGTCTCGTCGGCCTCCTTGCTCACTTTTTTCCTGTGCATTTCCGGATAGGGGCCTCCTCAAATTTCAGGGGGTGCGGCGCCCCCCCCAGTGTCACGACAGGGGGGGGGGCGACTGCCCCCTGCCCCGATGGCGACGCCCTTGGTATTGGAATACGAAGACGAATAAGTTGAATAAGCGAAGCTGTTTCCGTTGGGTGTTCTTTTCCACCGAAAGTTCGCAATTTCACGATATCGCGATAGGGAGCGCTGCGACACTAGGACTACTGCCACCTCGTCGACATCCATTAACCGGGCATGCTGGACGATCGGTCTCCAATTTTACACATTGGTAATATCTTCCTTTCTTTCAGAAATAGAATTGGAGACTGTTCACACACCGAGATGACAGGATTGGCGTTTTATTTCTGGGGATGCATCAATAATCTAGTACGATTTCAAGAGATACGGGCGCAATATGTTCCAAGGTATGGTGGACGTACCTATCAATCCCAATAACCAACCAGGGCTGCTTGTAAGTGCCCTCGACCCCAAAGGGGAGGAGCACGCTTTTCTACCGAATTGAGAGGGGAAAATTTATTATGGGGTAATTTTTGCGCCTAGATGATAAAAAGTATCTAATAAGCATTCTGAGCTAAATTATGGGTCAAAGGTCAATGACATAAAGCCAGGTCACTTATGTATATTCTGCACCATGTCATCGTATACAGAATGCTCCTGTGTGTCGCCAGTTGATATCCAAATTCAGTTTGAGCGTCGTCTAAGCCGTGCGACATGACATTGAATGGTCAGCCAATGACCTGAGATGATCTGACCTCATTTGATCTGAATTTATATTTATTTGAACTTATGTTTCAATCAGTATGCAATAGGGAAGTCATACAGTATACAATAGGCTGATCGAAGGTTGAAGGCTGGAGGTTGAAGGGATCGCTTAATCAGTGCATGCATTGTCCCAGAGTGACCTATAGGTCACGCTGGGACACTGTCACGACGTGACGTGGCCTGGCCCTACGATTTTCGGATGTCAATCTGGCACGAATATTTTACTTGAATGGTTCCATTGAAAAGACCCAAGACATCTGCTCCTATTTTCTAGGCCATTCTCCAAAGTACAGGCCATGTCACTGGGTTGACCTATTATGACCTTTAGCGACCCCAGCATGGTCGAAAATGAAGATATGAAATGTGATGAGCTCTAGACTATATTGCTTGCCAATGACATTTTCCCTGTGTCTCTGACATGCATAGTTCTGAAGTTGGCATTCAAGCCCGATTCTAACCCGACCCGACTGGGCCCTGTTCAATATGATCAATGAACATACATTTCTCTATGCCAATTCTTGAAAACAATGTTGAAAGAAGAGCCCTGCATTTTTGAAAAATAGTTTTCAAGGTTTGAAATTGAAGCTCATACATTCAAATAATATGATCTCTGATGTCCTCATTATCAGTCCAAATGCAAATATAAGGTATGATTCTGTTCTCCATGACCAGAGCTTTTCAAACGGAGTTTTGCATTTTGTCCTAGCTTACACAGATCGGAAGTTAGAGGGCATTCAGGAGCCCGCCCCTCCCCTCGGCCCTACGAAGGTGGATTTGCCGGCCGGCTCGGCGAAGGTTACACAAAACAAGGTATCCAGCGCACGTCTCAAGATAAACGGGTGGTACGGCAGCGCGCGGCGGAGCAGAGGTGTCGCCGCTTGCCATTTTGTTCACTTCCAGTCTCCTTGTACTGCGCGAGTGACGACATCCACACTGCGTGCGGTGTAGTCGGGTAGCACCAGCTTTGTCAGGACGACTGGTGGTCCTCGGCGAGCGTCCAACGCCCGCAGAACCGTGGCGCGGGGCCGACAGCCTGTCTGGGAGCGGGGTCAGCCTGAGCGCCGGACGGCCAGGCGCCGACCACGCCTGGCTGCCGGTCCCGCGGCGACGGCCTGTCTGGGAGCGGGGTCAGCCTGAGCGCCGGACGGCCAGGCGCCGACCACGCCTGGCTGCCGGTCCCGCGGCGACGGCCTATCCGGGCGCGGGATCAGCCTGAGCGCCGGACGGCCAGGCGCCGACCACGCCTGGCTGCCGGCCCCGCGGCGACAGCCTATCTGGGCGCGGGGTCAGCCTGAGCGCCGGACGGCCAGGCGCCGACCACGCCTGGCTGCCGGCCCCGCGGCGACAGCCTATCTGGTCGCGCACACTTGCGCCGACGTGGCGCCAGGTGTTGGCCACGGCTGCCGCGGCGCAGCTGCCGCGGCGCAGCTGCTACCGTGAGGCCAGCAGTCCGACCGACGTGTGCCTCACAACAGTCGGCTCGAGCCGCAAGCTCGTCCTCGCCGCTGCTTGGCTCTTCGTTCATGGGCGGATGAGCGTTTGAAGAATGTAGGCAACCAAGTCCATATTGGGATACCGCGAACTGAAAATGGCTGGATGGGGAGGGGACGCACTCGAAAAGATAACTTGCATTCACTAATTGAACTGAAGTTACCATTTATTTCACGAAAACAACTAGTTCACTGTCACCCTGCGCTTAAGCAAGAGCTCTCTGTCCACTGCTTCGAAACCAGACCCAAGACCATTCTTGCGTCGTCCATGACGGCGTCTGCGCTCGTTTCGGGAACGCAGAATAACGCGTGATAAGCGCGTTCCATCCGATTCGGGGGGCGAATTTGTCGTGCGGAAGAAATCGGGAATCCCAAGCACAGAATAAGCAAGAAGATCCAGAACGAAGACGGAAAGGAGCGATATCGCCGTAGTTTTTTCGCATCTGGTAGATATATTTGCGTCACGCGTCATTGCTGACACAGCAACAAGACAACGGCGGGGCACACTGCTGCCCACGGGGCCCTCCGCAGTCCACAGTCTACAGTCCACACTGACGTCAAGACCACAGCTGTTGTCACAACGGCGCGGCACACTACTGCCCACGGGGCCCTCCGCAGTCCACAGTCTACAGTCCACACTGACGTCAAGACCACAGCTGTTGTCACAACGGCGCGGCACACTACTGCCCACGGGGCCCTCCGCAGTCCACAGTCTACAGTCCACACTGACGTCAAGACCACAGCTGTTGTCACAACGGCGCGGCACACTACTGCCCACGGGGCCCTCCGCAGTCCACAGTCTACAGTCCACACTGACGTCAAGACCACAGCTGTTGTCACAACGGCGCGGCACACTACTGCCCACGGGGCCCTCCGCAGTCCACAGTCTACAGTCCACACTGACGTCAAGACCACAGCTGTTGTCACAACGGCGGGGCACACTGCTGCCCACGGGGCCCTCCGCAGTCCACAGTCTACAGTCCACACTGACGTCAAGACCACAGCTGTTGTCACAACGGCGCGGCACACTACTGCCCACGGGGCCCTCCAAAGTCCACAGTCTACAGTCCACACTGACGTCAAGACCACAGCTGTTGTCACAACGGCGCGGCACACTACTGCCCACGGGGCCCTCCGCAGTCCACAGTCTACAGTCCACACTGACGTCAAGACCACAGCTGTTGTCACAACGGCGGGGCACACTACTGCCCACGGGGCCCTCCGCAGTCCACAGTCTACAGTCCACACTGACGTCAAGACCACAGCTGTTGTCACAACGGCGGGGCACACTGCTGCCCACGGGGCCCTCCGCAGTCCACAGTCTACAGTCCACACTGACGTCAAGACCACAGCTGTTGTCACAACGGCGCGGCACACTACTGCCCACGGGGCCCTCCGCAGTCCACAGTCTACAGTCCACACTGACGTCAAGACCACAGCTGTTGTCACAACGGCGGGGCACACTGCTGCCCACGGGGCCCTCCGCAGTCCACAGTCTACAGTCCACACTGACGTCAAGACCACAGCTGTTGTCACAACGGCGCGGCACACTACTGCCCACGGGGCCCTCCGCAGTCCACAGTCTACAGTCCACACTGACGTCAAGACCACAGCTGTTGTCACAACGGCGGGGCACACTACTGCCCACGGGGCCCTCCGCAGTCCACAGTCTACAGTCCACACTGACGTCAAGACCACAGCTGTTGTCACAACGGCGCGGCACACTACTGCCCACGGGGCCCTCCGCAGTCCACAGTCTACAGTCCACACTGACGTCAAGACCACAGCTGTTGTCACAACGGCGGGGCACACTACTGCCCACGGGGCCCTCCAAAGTCCACAGTCTACAGTCCACACTGACGTCAAGACCACAGCTGTTGTCACAACGGCGCGGCACACTACTGCCCACGGGGCCCTCCAAAGTCCACAGTCTACAGTCCACACTGACGTCAAGACCACAGCTGTTGTCACAACGGCGCGGCACACTACTGCCCACGGGGCCCTCCGCAGTCCACAGTCTACAGTCCACACTGACGTCAAGACCACAGCTGTTGTCACAACGGCGCGGCACACTACTGCCCACGGGGCCCTCCAAAGTCCACAGTCTACAGTCCACACTGACGTCAAGACCACAGCTGTTGTCACAACGGCGCGGCACACTACTGCCCACGGGGCCCTCTGCAGTCCACAGTCTACAGTCCACACTGACGTCAAGACCACAGCTGTTGTCACAACGGCGCGGCACACTACTGCCCACGGGGCCCTCCGCAGTCCACAGTCTACAGTCCACACTGACGTCAAGACCACAGCTGTTGTCACAACGGCGCGGCACACTACTGCCCACGGGGCCCTCCGCAGTCCACAGTCTACAGTCCACACTGACGTCAAGACCACAGCTGTTGTCACAACGGCGCGGCACACTACTGCCCACGGGGCCCTCCGCAGTCCACAGTCCACACTGATGTCAGAACCACAGCTGTTGTCACAAAGGATGGTGTGGTAATGCGGGGACATCATGGATTTGTCTCAAGTGGGTGATGACATCCACACGCACGCACACACCCACGCATTTGCACACACACGTGCGGGCACGCACGCATACACAACACGTAACCCGTTCGTGGGCTTAGTGATCGGCTCACGGGCTTAGGAAGCTTATTAATATTTCGTAATACAATTTGGTGAGTGTATCTCATCAGAAATCGCATTGGATCTGCGTTAATGCTTCACGGTGTGTGTCTGCAAAGACACTCAGAACAGTGTGCATAGCTGATAGATACCGATATTCGACTCCACTACGCTTATAATACTTACCCTGGCTCGAACCGCGCTGTATGCTAGTATGCATACATAACATGGGTCGATAATGCAA